>OU343222.1:311709932-312078063 GCA_910596185.1 Chrysanthemum makinoi | reverse complement strand
AACCTTATAATTCATGTAACTTCAGTTGGTGATAAGTTTTTGAAGTCTATTATATGTGCATCAATATTTTCTCCACTGAGAGCAGTGAAGGTTTCAAATTGATGCTTGAGCATATTCATTATGAACTTCTTGGTAGCTTCATTGCCAGCAAAGCTTGTCTCAAGAGCATCCAGTAACTCTTTAGCAGATTCATATTGCTCAAAATCCAAAGCATAATCATTGGGTATTCCCATGGAGAGAATACTGTGATCCTTGATCTCCAGCTTTCTCTTAGCCTTATCAATTTCACTAACAATGGAAATTTTTTTGCCATCCTCACCCTTCTAGAAGAGAGTGTCTCCTTTTTTAACGACATCCCAGAGAGCATAATCAATCATGCGAATGTATTGCCTCATTCGCATTCTCCAGATTTGATACTCACCATGCTTGAGCATGGGTACCTTGGAAGCAGTCACCATGTGAGTTTCGTGACATCTTTATCTTCTTGAACAAAACTTAACTTAACCTCTTCTTGATTACAATTTCTAGATCACAAGCTCTGATACCACTTGTTGATCCCAGTTGAGCAAACGATCTAATATAGAAACTGACTTAGAATAACAACTTATTAAGTATTATGCGGAATTTAACACTTAACCTTAAGAAGAAGAACAGTTAACATTCAACACCTCAATATTATTTATTAATACGAATACTCTACAAGTATAGGGTTTTGCAACCTTGAAGTGTATCGACCTTAGATATAAAACTTTACGTGATCTAATAAAACCTAGAACCTCCTTTTATAAGCCAAGGAGTCCTATACATTATACAATACGTAACCTACAAGATAAATATCTTTTCCATATTTATCTAATACAATAAACTAACCGACTATTAAACACTAGCAGTGGTTACAATATATCATCCGTGGTTACACATTACTACTAGCCGCGGTTGTCTTCATTCGTGGCTACACTCTTCTGTCCGTGGTTCTATCAAGGCTGTCCGTGGTTCCAGTACTTAAAGTAATTCTTGATGCAAGGAACCTAAAACCCAACAACAAGGCTAGGTGGTGAAACTTCATCATTCATTATGTTTGAAGATCTTATCAAAGCATTTGACAAACATGATCTGTATACTTTATGGAGATTAGTTCAAGAAAGGCTTGATGCTGAAAATCTTAAAGATATGAAGGAAATGCAGTTATAGGTTAATATAAGAAGGCTCTATGAACCAGATTCTAATGATAATTTCTGGAAGTTCTCATGTTCATGTCCTGGTACTAAATGGTATTATTATGATTCATGTGAAGTTCATCATGTTTCTACAATAGATGGAGTGGATGCATTTATGTTTGTGAGAAAGAATACCCACTCAGAGCTGGAACTCTTACTGTGATGTTGTGTACAACAATAAGAGTTCATTAAGATAATGAGAAGATCAGAGCTTTGCTACTTAGGCTTCAAGATCAATGCTCAAGAGCTATTGAGGATTTAAGAAGAAAGTAAAGTGTTTGAAAGAATTCCCCAAATCCTTAGAGATGATGCAGATTAAAGAAACTTATTGATTTGCAGAGAATTCATAAGTTTAGGGGAGGATTATTGGGAATAATGCTAACAGTTACCACTGATAGGCTTGTGGAAGACACTACTAAAGATTGCACTAGCAGCGGAAACACATTACCACTGCTAGTACATATATTACCACTGTTATTAGTATAATTGTTATGTATCCGTGTATTGATAAGTATAGAAAAGATCTTGTGTATATTCTATATAGTTAGCATTATACTTATCTTGTAAAGGACTCCTTGTGCTATAAAAGGAGATCCTAGGTCATTGTTTAAGGTACACGAGAACTCACGAATGTTTCAGGTGTAACCCTAGTGATAAGCAAGACACCAGATTATTCTTAATAATATTGAAGCTTTGTGTTACATTGTTCTCACTTACATTACATCATATAATCCATCACTAAAACAAGGTGTGTGTTTAGATCCATCAAAATGCCTTGACCTGCCACCGAATTGTGGATCATGTCACCCCTCCCCAGTGGAAAGGATTGCTGGACAATATGTCCATCGAAGGGTTTACACCGACGCACAAGAGTGTTGCAAGGCAGGCAGTGTTGGACAATCACTTGAATGGTCGAACCGTGAGTTACCGGCATTTACAAAGGCAAGGCAAGAAATCTGGATGTAATGGAGAGGGAGAAGCAAAGAGATCAAGAGTATGCTGTCGGAGGCCAAGTGTGATGAGATTAATAGGATGTCGAGAAGAACCACTCATCCAAGACCTCCGGGAGAAGATATGCAGTTGACAGTGAATGTGGCAAGCTCAAGTCGAGGAGGCTAAGTGGTAAACCCACGGCCAAAATGTTTTCAGAGGCAAAGTTGCGGTTTGGAAGTGAGAGGGTTAGGCTTGGAGAGTTGAAGTGAAGCGGGGAGGAGATTGATGGCTTTCAGATGAGGTATAAAATGTCTAAAAGGACCGTGCCTGAGGTCGTGGCTGTGCTGGTGCCGTACATAGCCATGGAACTCTATCATAGTGATGAGATGGGAGCTGCGATGTGGAAAGCCATCAAGGCAGCTATCTTCCATGAACGGTGTCATTTGGAGGAGTCAGCTAAAACGGTAAGCCCAGAGACTCCAAAATTGAGTGCTACCGTCCACATCAAAGGCGGAATATGAAGACATGGAAATGAATTTGCAAACCAGAGTACCCTTCCCCGGCCGAGCTACCAAAGACCCCATGGCACCTCTCAAGACCTCTTCCTCAAAGAAGCCATGCAAGATCAAGCCTGCGACCCCTACCAAGAAGACGGTCTCCACCAAGTTCCCGCTCACCATCCATCTCCAACTCCATCCTAGTTTAATGAAGGCCGCCATGGTTGACAGTAATTTGTTCCAAGTATCATGTACCCTTTTAAGACAATTTAACGTTTCTTTATGATGTGTGTCTTGTTCCTTAAAACAATTTACTATTTGTGATGTATGGACTAGGCCAAAGACAATTTGAATGAGGCTCCACCATATGGTAGGTATAAGGGCATTAGCCCTTCTTTTGAACGTTCTGTAGGAAATATCCCTACACACTTAATTATTTTGTCTTTGACTTTCTTACGCCATTTTTCCAACGCTAATCTTTACAACCTAAGGTTAAACAACCCTATTGTGTGTAAATTTCAACACCAAGAAATAATGACCAATTTTGATCATTACAGAGGGTCGCGATCCACCTCTATCTCAAATCCTTTCAGTAATATGGCTTTGTTTTTTACTTTCATAAGTGCCATAAACTACTAGGAGAGTTAATGTGAATGTATTTATAGGCTTAAGTAATGAGGTGTTAGTTAGACCGTATGCCTTTCCATTCGACATTGAAACTCATAAACGACTTGGCTAAACAAATCTTTGTGTTTAAGAAACGAAGCAAGAGATTTGCGGAAAATGTATTATTCATCATTAAATTGGTAGAGAGGATTACATCATTCTTGAAATGAAAACTAAGACAACTACCAATAATGTTTGCTTTCCCATGAGAAGCTTTTAATTACAAAAATGAAAAGTAAAAATATTTCTTAAACATAGAACTTTCGGAGGTTCGTATTCCATGTTCTCCCGGGTTGATGGTTCTCCTGAAGAGTGGCCACCAGTAGGCTTCATGCCATAGGCCTCAGCTATCACGTAGGGTCCTTCCCAAGTAGGTCCAAGCTTCCCTGGTATTCTCGCTTTGCTTGCACCTAAAGCGTAGCACGTATTCCCCAGGCTGAAGGTGGAAGGTCTAACCTTTTGTTGTAGTATCCTTCGATCTTATGCTGTGCATGCTTCTCGGATGGAGGCTATCTCTTCCTTTCTTCTAGTAGATCAAGGTTCTCCCCGATCTTTTCATCATTGGGAAGCATCATATGTTGCCACACGCCCGTGTGCCACTTAGTTCCTAAGGGATGACCGCTTCTGCCCGTATGTTAGCTGGGTGGGTTTCACCATTGCTTGACTTAGGGTGCGTCCTATGAGCCCACAGTACTTGAGGGAGCTCATCCACACACTCGTGATGAGTTCGTCCCAGCGTTTTCTCAATCCTTTTGACAATGTCTCTATTAGTAACCTCCACTTGTCCATTACCTTGTGGATGGTAGACGGATGTCCAAGACTGCTTTATGTTGAGCCTTTGACAGAAGTCATAGAAGAATCCTTCGACAAACTTCTTACCATTTTAAGATATGATGATGGGGCACCGAACTCATACACAATGCTCCCACACAAACTTCTCGATCTGTCTCCCCGTAACGGAGGCTAAGGGTGTAGCCTCCACCCACTTTGTAAAGTAATCGATTGCCACCAGCAAGAATTTGACCCACCAGAGCCATAGGCATAGGTCCTACGATATCAATTCCCCATTGGGAGAAGGGCCATGCCGTCACACTTGTCGTTCCGCTTCGGCGCTTGGGAACGTTTGAGTGTATCTGACAGCTTCACATTTGAGAATGATTTCTCGCCGATCCCTATGCATCGAAGGCCATAAAATAGCCTAACTTCATTATCTTCGAGACAAAGAATGGGGCCCCTGCATGGAGGCCAAGATCCTTCGATCTCGCGATGATGCTCTCGAACCGCTTGGGTCCGACACATCGAGCCAAGGTGATGAAACGACCTTCTGTATAGGGTTTCCCCCATTAGCCGGTGTGTGGGACTTAACCCGATCTTCTTGCTAGTTTGGGATCTCGGGGAGAAGACCACTTATCAAGTACTCCCGATGGGAGTAATCCATGTCTCTCCTTCTTCATGAACCACATCCGTAACCTCCTTCCGAATAATGGACCTTTCAGGTAGGACTTCAACTAGTAATTTTTAGTGAGATGAGAAGGCCATAGAGGCTAGCTTGCTCAATGCATCCGCTTCTTGTTCTGATTCCTGCGAACGGTTGGATGGGTAGGAATCAACTATCCAAGATCTCCTTGTTTTTTCTAAGTACGCTTGATGACGCTGCCTTGCTTCATAGGATCCTGTCACCTGGTTTGCTACCAATTGAGAATCTACGAAAACGGCAAGAGCTTTGACCTCCATATCTTTAGTTAATCGAAGGCATGCTAATAGGGCTTCATTCTCCGCTTCATTGTTGGTGGCTGCAAACTCAAAACGAAGAGCATATGTATGCTCCTTCCCTTCAGGGCTGACCAGCATTAGACCTGCTCCAGAACCATCGTAGCTTGATGCTCCATCTGTATAAAGTTTCCAGTCGTCTTGCCCTTCGGTGAGTTTAGCTTTAGGCTCTTCCTTTTCTGTGTCCAGTTCGGAAGGTGTGTCTGCCAAGAAGTCTGCGAGAATTTGCCCTTTAATAGAGTTTCGACCCTTGAACTCTATTTCATGATCCCTAAGCTCGATAGCCCATTTGGCCACCCTTCCAGACTTTTCAAGCTTCGACAAGATCTGTCACTAGTACAAAAACGGGATTTTGTCACACATGGTCGAAATGGAACGGCCACACATTCGCATATTTGTGTGGCTGAAGGTACGAAAATTGATAACATTTACTAATTAGTCACACATGAAAATTTTGATTGTGTGACCATTAGAACTGTATTGCCACACAATTGAACACTGTGTGGCTAAAGGTATCTGGTGATTTTGTTTCTGATCATTTAGCCACATATGAATTTGGAACGCGTGACAAATACAAGTAACCTTGATGTGTTAGTCACATGAAGTAATTTTTTGTGTGTCTAAATCATAGAGTCAAGTTTTGTCACACATTATTTAAGTGACTGATATGTTTGCCAACTCTTTAGCCACATCCTAAATTGGAACGAGTGACAAATAAAAAGTAAGTTGTCACGTCAGTATATATAAACAAGGAAAAATATATGTCACACACTTGAACACTGTAAATGCCATATGGTCACACTAAATTTTTTGTCACACATTCGTTTAGTGTAGCCAAAATCCAGTACATATGTTCACGTAAGTTAATATGTGTGTTTAAAGTTTAGTTTATGTTAGCTTGCCAAAAGCTAATCTATATAGTCACATTTACTACTAACATTGTGACCAAATGCCATATATGGTCACACTAAACATTTTGTCACACATATTATTTAAGTGTAGCCAAAATCCAGTACATATGGTCACGTAACTTAATATGTGCCATGGATGATCAATAGTCACTCAAAATATACGCTTTTCACTTTAAACACCATATGGTCACACTTATTAACACTTTTAGACACTTTATGGTTAATTGTATGTGACTAAATACCCAAAATAAACATGCTTTGTGTGACTAAATGTTAGAAAAGGCCACACAAACATAAATTTCATGTGGCCATTGGATGATCAATAGTCACACAAAATACACGTTTCTTCACTTGAAACACCATATGGTCACACTTATTAACACTTTTATCCACTTTATGATTAATTGTATGTGACTAAATACCCAAAACAAACATTCTTTGTGTGACTAAATTTTACAAAAGGCCACACAAACATAAAATTCAAGTGGCGATTGGATGATCAATAGTCACACAAAATACATGTTTCTTCACTTTAAACACCATATGGTCACACTTATTAACACTTTTAGCCACATTATGATTAATTGTATGTGACTAAATACCCAAAACAAACATGCTTTGTGTGACTAAATGTTAGAAAAGGCCACACAAACATAAATTTAATGTGGCCATTGGATGATCAATAGTCACACAAAAAAATATTATGTTTTTCATAAACATAACTAACTACGAATACTAAACAGACTTAACTTAGGTCTGGCAGACTTAACTTTGTATTGGCAGCCTTAACCACTAAAACTAACCTACCAGACTTAAATTTGTACTAGCAAAGATTAACCACTAAACTTTTCTACTTATAAGGACTCACAACACAAAATATTTCTTTTTGGTGAAATGTGAACTTTTATTAATTAAGGAAATACTATATGGTCACAATTATGTGAACTTTTAGCCACTTTATGATTAATTGTATGTGACTAAATACCCAAAACAAACATGCTTTGTGTGACTAAATGTTAGAAAAGGTCACACAAACATGAAGTTCATGTGGCCATTCGATGATCAATAGTCACACAAAATACATATTTCTTCACTTTAAACATCATATGGTCACACTTATTAACACTTTTGGCCACTTTATGCTTAATTCAATGTGACTAAATACCCAAAAGAAACATGCTTTGTGTGACTAAATGTTAGAAAAGCCCATACAAACATAAAATTCATGTGGCCTATTCCGAAGCGACCAAGGTTCCTCGACGTCGTAGACCAAGTTTCCTAGGCCGACGTAAACGTGCCCCGACGGTTCCTAGGCCAACGTAGAACGATGGAGCCTATTCCGAAATGACCAAGGTTCCTCGACGTCGTGAGACCGAAGCCTAGGCCGACGAACGCTGTTCTCGACGGTCCTAGGCCGGTAGAACGACGGAGCCTATTCTCAAACGACTAGGTTCCTACGTCGAGACCAAGTTTCCTAGGCCGACGAAACGCGTTCCCGACGGTTCCTAGGCTGACGTAGAATGACGGAGCCTATTTCAAAACGACTAAGGTTCCTCGACGTCGTTGACGAGTTTTAGGCCGACGTAAACCCCGCCTGACCTTATCATTAACCTTGATATTAGTCACATTGAGTGTTTGTGTGACTAAATTCAAGATGTTATGTATGGTCACATGAAGTATTTATTTAGGTGTCTAAATCATAGAGTCATATCTTGTCACACATTATTTAAATGTAGTCACAATTTGATACATATCAATGTTTGTGTGACTAAATTATGTTACGAGTAATAAAAAATAGCAAGAAAATAAAAAAGGATGTTACACCCCAGCGAGAATCGAACCTGCGACCTCCTACTAAGTCAAGTGATTTACCATCTTGCCATGGTAACATATTCGTTAATGTAATGCATTTCCTTTTTAATATAGAAGTTTAAGCTTCATTGTTTTTGGCTAGTAGCTTAAAGAGTGCTTATAGAAGTGCTATTAAACCGTGACTTTTTCTCCCTCTACTTATTTTCAATTTGTTTCACTTTTAAAATTTCGAATCTAGCAAAACCAAATAAGTTTTAGCTTATTTGGTTTAAAGGGTAAAATATCATAACGGTTTAAACCGTTTTCGTTCATTTTTTCTTGATTTCGACCATTTTTGTACGTCTGGGACCGTTTTTGTCTATTGTCTAACGCTTTTAAAATGGTATGAAGGCGTACAAAATGTACGAAAGCGAACACAACGTAGCAAAACAAAGAAAAAAAAGGAGAAGGACGTATGAAAACGAAAAAATCATACAAAATATAGGAAAACGTAATAAACGTTTCATAACATTTTAATACGAAGGAAAACGTTAAAAAAAGCTTGAAAACATATGAAAACGAGAGAAAATTGCCAAAACGTTCAAAAATGGTTGAAATCGGTCGAAAAGGTCAAAATCGGTTGAACACGGTCGCGATCGGTCGTAGTCAGTCTAAAACGGTCTAAATCCGTCGAAATCTGTAGAAAATTGTCAAAATCGGTCGAAAACTAGCGAGATCGGTCAAAATCAATTGAATGGTCAAAAAGGGACGAAAAACGTTACAAACGGATGAAAATATAAAAAAAAAATACAAAACATATAAAAATGTTGTATAGTATTTGTCTTAGTTTAAAAAACCCAATGCACATGACCCATGACCATTGTTAATTACCCATTGTCAACCACCAGTCATGTATTGGTTGATAACATGACAGTATAGCCACTACAACCCAATGCACATGACCCATTACCCATGTTAATTACCCATTGTCAACAATCATGGATGTGTCGTAACATGACACTCTAAGCAACTATAACCCAATGCATATGACCCATATGATGTCAAATACCCATTAATTAATGTGACCAGTGATAACCTAATGCACACGAATCATGACCCATGTGAATTAGTCATTATCACCGGTCATGCATGGGTTGCACCGGCTTGGTAGGTGTATAGTTACAGTGTGAAGGTTATATGAACTGTATTGGAAGAAATTAAAGGCAGTCATGCATTGGTTCCATTACACCATAAGCTACTACAACCCAATGCACATGACCCATGACCCATGTCAATTACCCATTGTCGATCACCAGTCATGTATTGGTTGATAATATGACACTATAAGCCACTACCACCCAATGCACATGACCCATTACCCATGTTAATTACTCATTATCAACAGTCATGGATGTGTCGTAACATGACACACTATGCAACTATAACCCAATGCATATGACCCATATGATGTCAAATACCCATTAATGAATGTGACTAGTGATAACCTAATGCACATGACCCATGACCCATGTGAATTAGCCATTCTCACCGGTCATGCATGGGTTGCACCGGCTTGGCAGGTGTATACCGTTTGTCACAGACATTAAGAAGATAGTATCCAGGGACCTCCCGATCATGTTATCCGGGATCGAGAAAGTTTGAACTCGGCTTGAGCTTGCCTTGAAAAGCTTGATTTATTTGTAAAGATGTGTTTTCTTACACAAATTAAAATTGAAATATAACATAAGAATCAAACTCGGTTCGAATTGAGCTCGATAAGCTCGATACATTCATAAATAAGTATTTACACTTAGTGCACTTACATACAAAATATATAAAAAACATATGCTATATCACTTACAAGCTCGGAAACTCAACAATAACTCGAGTCAAACTTATATAAGATTGAGCTCAACTCATTAAACATTTCGAGTTCATTTGATAGGTTTTAGCTTATGCTCAAAGCTAGATAAAAATCAGCTCGAATGAGCTATAGTTACTCGACAAAAGCTCAAATTATTTAGGCCTTACCCTTATCTATTTTACTTAAAAAAAACACCATAGATTTTCCCCAAAATTTCAATCTCCCGCTCATGATCCCTCCCCTTTTTCCTCCAAAATCAAAACCCTAATCATTATCAAAAATAGATAGTCAGATCTATCTTCTCTATCTCCAACAATTCATCTCTTCTCATTCTCTCTAGAACAGACTCACACCACCGCCACACTTCACCGCCTTATCTCGCCGTCGCTCCACCAATCATCGCTCCTCCACGCCACACAAATTTATATGTTTTGATTAGGAACATGCCACAAATATCTGTTCTGCAAACCCAGCCCCTAATGCACTTTATGTGTATAGAAAAGTATATGGTTCCCCTGAATGTTACCGAAATCAACTGATGGGGCATGAGTTTTTAAGTTGGTTCACATAGTACCTTTACGGTCTCTAAGTTGGTTCAATAGTTACCGAATTCGTCTTTTTATGGTTCCTAGTACTTTCGGATGCACAAAAAAGATTTCTTTATGATTTTGGGATTGATGACAGCGATGATGACACATATGTAAGTTCTTTTGAACTTTTTTTATACGGGATTGAAATGAGTGTGATGATTTGTTTCCAAGGTTAGTTTTAGAAGTGAAAAAATTTGACGATGTGGTTTGTTTATTGGTTGATTCTTTCGAAGCAGGGAATGGCTGACTTCTTGAGCGAAATGGCAACAATGATGAGGTAAAGCAAACCTGATGTATGTTTTATGTTTTATTGTTTTTTTTTCTTTTTGATTTTTTAGAAGTATTATACTGTAGATTACAATAAGCAAACCTGGTAATTATGCCAGTTATGGTGGTTATGATGGTGGTTGGGAAGAAGGTGGATCAGGGAATACTAATAATGTTGTAGATGGTGATGATGGCGATGATGAAGGTGGAACGAGGAGTTATCATAAGCCGTTAAGACCTGATGCTGAGGATTGTTCGTATTATATGCGAACCGGGATGTGTAAGTTTGGGTCGAATTGCAAGTTTAACCATCCTTTAAGAAAGAGGAATCAGGTTTGTGATTGATGATTATTTGGTTGTAGATGAGGTTTGGTGTTGTGTTTTTTAGGTTTGTTGAAAATTTGTTTGTTTGTTTTGCAGGGCGCTAAGGTGACAAGGAAGCAAAAGGATGAGAATTTTGAGAGTCATGGGGCGCAGCAGATTGAGTGCAAGGTTTATTTACCATCGTCTATTCTTATATGATATATCTTTGTGTGTGTTGTTGTTGTATTGTGTATTGTTTTGTCTTATGTGTTGTTATGACAAGTAACGAGTAGTTTATAACTTTATGTCTAGTGCTAATGCTTGTTTTACCTGTGAGCTTAAGTTATATAATTAATGTTATGGGGTAGTGATATATATCAGGACAAGATAAGATATGAGATTGGCATCATTCGTCTTTTAGTCTCTTAACTGTATAGCTAATCATGATAACATTAACTCGATAACACGTACTTTGGTTGGAGCTTGGTAAGATCTAACGTCCGGTATGTGGAGTTTCCTTATGCAGTCGAGGTATCTTATTATTGTTTTGGTGTCTCATTTAGGACTGTAGGTATCATGGATCACCATAGCAAGATTACTTGGTCAATTATGAAGTGCATATTTTATTGTTAAGCTGATTCTCTTAACTCTTGCCTCATTTAGCTAGATTTGTTTTGTAAGTCCATCTTTACAGAGAACAGCCATTGATACTATGTATTTCTATTATCCATTGATTCTTTTTATATTAGTACTTTCGTCTGTTAATGGAGTTGCTTCAAGTACTTAAACACAATGTTTAATGAAGTTCCATTATGTTGAGCATTGGCAATTTTTGTGGTTAGATATGTAATTGTATGATCGAACACTTGATGCATGTCCAAAAGCTGCTGATACTTCTTCATTTTTTACACTAGTTAATGCAATATGCACGGTACAAACTTGACTTGAGTTTGCTGCAGTACTTATCATCATCTGGAGGTTTCAGATATGGAAAAGCTTGCAAATACAACCATGCCAAAGGAAAGTATGCCTTAACGCCAGTATTAGAGTACAACTTTTTTGGGCCTGACTATCCGCCCGGTAATACTTCACGGCTTGTTTCTTTGAAATTATTACTATAAATAAGATCCTTGTTAAATTCATTTCTTGTGCCTGCACATGCTTAATCTTTGAACTAAAGCGTGTTACAGGGAGAGAAAGAGTGTCCTTACTACATGCGTAATGGTTCCTGCAAATATGGGCCAAACTGTATGTTTAATCATCCTGATCCTACCACAGGAGTAACTGATGGTCCTGCCACATATGGGAATGATGGATATCTTCCATTACAAACTGCACCTCAACCAAATATGCCCTCCTGGTCAGCTCCAAGAACTCCGGACCCCACTGCTGCTTATGTTTTGATGATGTACTCGCCTCCCCAGAATATCCCCCCACCAAATTCAGATTGGAATGGTTATCAGGTGAATTACTTGATTCACATTGGTTTACTATTCTTGTGAAATGCATTCTTAAAATCTGTAACTCCGTATACAACTCAACTGCCCGTATGCTACATTCGTATATGTTAGACTTTGTGATTTCTTTCTTGGTTAAAAGAATGGCTACAAGTATATATTTAGCTTTAGGTTTTGAAAAATGGCATAATTAAGCCATGAAAGCAGGAGTAAGATGTCTTTGGTATAAGGGTTAGGGTTTGGGTTTCGGGTATGACCTTGAAAGTGTTGCATTGTGTTTGGTATACGACTTACGAGTATGGGTTGGTGAAAACTCCTTAAATACATGTTTCCTTAAATCCACCCAAAGTGTTGGATTTTCAGAAAACCATTTAAAACTTTGCAGGCCTCTTTTTTGTCTATTTAGTTAAACAAATTATAATTTCAGTTTTGATTCCTATTTTTACTTACGAAATGAGTTAGAACCATGTATGGCTGTCTTTTTCTTCTGCGACCTTCTGCTAATAGTTAATACTTGCCTAAACTGAAATCAAATTTCCAGGTATGCCAATTTTGTCCTCCAGATTTTGCCAGAGATAAGGAATTACTTTATGACAACACTTACCAAGCCAATGGAAGCCAAACAGTTACTTAAATGATCATCTAATTCATTCTTCAGGTTTGGCTCACCTTCACTCCCTAAGCCCTCGTTTGGCACACACGGACTTCAAAACAGCAGAAGCAGCAGTACTATCAGGAAGCAAGAGGCGCATAGTAATGGTCCTGTTCTTGACGACATTATACTTTCTGACCCCAGAGGTAAATTTTAGAAGTTTGGCTGGCAATTTGACTGATTTACTAAAAATAAGTCGAATTGGGATCTATTTTAATCTCTAACAAGACAAAAGGCTTAGAACTTCCGTATCAGTATCTTAAAAAATAAAACTAATTTTCAATGATAAAGTTTGTAATTGGTTCTTCTAGTCTAATTATATATATATATATATATATATATATATATATATATATATATATATATATATATATATATATATATATATATATATATATATATATATATATATATATATATATATATATATATATATATATATATATATATATATATATATATATATATATATATACTAGGCTTAGTACCTAGCCTGCATCGGTTTTCTAGCGGAAGATAATTAACGATATACGATATTGTGGTAAGTGTTTTGTATAACGTTCAAAATAGAACGTGAAAAAGGATGAAAATGTAATTACAAACTGTTGTAACATGTGATAATTCAACTCTAGCAAAAATTCTTAACATATATCAAACGACATAAAAAAATATTTAATGTTGATTGTAATGGCAGGGTATTTGGAGTACCGTTACTATTTAGGAGATTGTTCAATGTTCCGAACGGTGCCCTATTAGGAGCGATATTAATGTGAGTCGAACTTTCTTCAAAGTAGGCAGAGTTGGTCTTTCCTTTTTTCCCCGTTTGCTTTGTGCGAACATCCTTATTAGCTTTGCGTTTTTCTGCATAAAATTGAGTGAACTGAAACGTGTAAAGATAAGTTTTTAAAAGTAATTTATCGAGATTAAAAATAGTTAAAGAACACACCTTTGTTTAAATCAACATGAATGGGGTTCGAAATACTGGTGCTAGATTGTTTAACTCCAATCATCGTGTCTTTAAACTACAAAATATGGTTGGTACAGTTGTAGATAGTCAGTTATAATTTTCAAATGACACAGGTTAAACGACTCACAACTTATGATTGCTCACCGCCACACCATGAACGCAAGCACACATGGACGAGTCGTAACATCGACAAATACATAAATTTGAAGGCCCTATATTATGCAATAAACATCTTTAAATGACTTAGTACCCGAACACAAATTTAACATAAACACAACGACCATACTTTCATTCTTATGTCATTGTCTAACAAGTGGATAGAAGCCTATCACTTTTTTTGAGAAAATAAAAGACTATCACTTCGTTTCCATCAATTCACACTAAAACCATAAATGGGGTGCAATGGTATTTTGGTGGTGGAACAAAAATTCAAACTCTAAAAGTTGCATCAATTCCATACATCATCTACCCAAAATGGGTCAAGTCATGAAGGTGGTTATTGGGGAAAAACCCGACCCAATCAGTATTCAACAAGCCTAAGGATGCGTCGACATAAATGATACCACTAATCTACTATTACCGTGCATTTGGATGGTGAAGGTCTGACTGAAACGACTAAGGATGCAATGGTCGAGATTCAATCTAACAAGTAATACAAACAATATATTAGAATGATATAGCAAACGTATATGTTAGAAGAAAAAAAAACATAAAGAGGTGTTCAATGTAAACCTCGGCGTCATCGTGTTGAACAACTGATTGAACAACAGGTTCAACAACCAAATGTGTGTCAATGTGTTCCATGTGAGAAATCTAGACGTGCAAGTTTTTCAATTTGTTCTAAATGATAATAATGTGTTCTGTAGACAAGTCATTATATATAGAGAATATATTTCTAAAAGCAAAATGAATTAGTTAACAAAAAATATTAGACGAAATTAGTTTTGATATGTATCTTGTATGGAAAATACACGATTTGCACTTATCAAACACAAACCATTTGACTTTCATCTATATCTTTGTAAACTAATAAATGATATGTATCTTCTTTGAAAAGTCAAGTAATTGTACTCTAATATTCATCATGAAACGTTCGTATATACTCCAATATTATCAAACATGAGTTGTCTACATCATTCTAAACTAAGAAATGATATGTATCTTCTTTGAAAAGTCAAGTATTTGTACTCTAAGCACAACCAACGTTGATAGGTTGACTTGTTTCTTCTTTATCTTCATCATCATCATCATCACTTGAGATGACAATGACGTCATCAATGTTGATAGGTTGACTTGTATCTTCTTCATCTTCATCATCATCATCATCACTTGAGATGACAATGACGTCATCCCAATTCCAGTTAATCAAATGCGGATTATAAAACGGAACATGATGTGGAGGAGGGGGAGGTGGATCAAGCTGTAATAAAAAACAAACAAGATTAGTAAATGCACATTACAAAGAGTATCAAGTGCGTAAGATTATCAATAAAAGCGATTGCTAACCTGAAGATCATCATCAACATTTCTTTCATTTTGCATCTCCATATTTTCGTTTTTTCTGTAATGAGATACAAGGCTCTATTGAGGATTGTTTATATAGGCAAAGGCAAAGTTTGTTTCCCGCTAGAGCAATGTATGAGATTTTCAAAAGTTCAAATGTGTAGTATCTTATCATTTACTAAGAGATAGTTTCCATGCAAGACTATCCTTCATATAAAGGTATCCGTGCAAATGTGTAGTATCTTATCATGACTGTTTCCATGCAAACGTTTTGAGTTTGAGACAGTTGACTATTCAATTTCAACTTTTGAATATTCAATTTCACAAAACATTGACTTTCAAGTTTCAACTTTTCACAATTCCCCTTGACCATTTTTCCATTTAAGATAGTAGATATATATATATATATATATATATATATATATATATATATATATATATATATATATATATATATATATATATATATATATATATATATATATATATATATATATATATATATATATAATTAAGAAGTGGTGGAACATGTGTTGTCTTGACCTTGGGTTAACCTGAGCTGAATTCGATTGGTAACCTTTATTAAGACATACTAACATTTTATAAATGTTTCATTTTTCTTGCAGATAACAGATGCGATTGAGAATGAAAAGGTGGTAAATAAGACTTTCAAGATATACAACGTGGATCATTCGGTTTGTGGCCGTGTGGCAGGTGCTGTTGCAAAGAAGTATGGAGATACTCATTTTGCTGGGGAGTTAAACATAACGTAAGAACCTGCATCTAAATAGGAAGTATCTAAGTAACAGTGTTGGTATTTGAGAATTTGATTATGTACGACGTTAAAATTCTATATTTGGTTCAGTTATATACATTCAAGGTATTATTCAATTTGAAATTGATTTTTGTTTTTAATTAAGTTATATATATATATATATATATATATATATATATATATATATATAAATATATATATATATATATATATACTTGCTCTAGCATTATAATAACTCATACTAACTTAGTACTAGCAGTAGTAACTCTGCTCCAGCAGTACTAACTTAGTATAAGCAGTAGTAACCCTATGACTAAAAGATGCGCTCACATAATATAGTCACGCTTATCAAGATTATTGGTCACTCTTTGTTTAATTCGATGTGTGACTAAATATTATAAAATGCCACACAAACTAAAAATTCATGTGACCATTGGATGAACAATAGTCACACAAAAGAGACATTTCTTCACTTTAAACAACATATGGTCACACTTATTAACACTTTTAGCATCTTTATGCTTAATTGTATGTGACTAAATACTCAAAACAAACATATTTTGTGTGACTAAATATTACAAAAGGCCACACAAACATAAAATTCATGTGACCGTTGGATTAACAATAGTCACACAAAATAGACATATCTTCACTTTAAACAGCATATGGTCACACTTATTAACACTTTTGGCCACTTTTTGCTTAATTGTGTGTGACCAAATACCCAAAAGAAACATGCTTTGTGTGACTAAATGTTACAAAAGGCCACACAAACATAAAATTCATTTGGCCATTGGATGATCAATACTCACACAAAACACACATGTCTTCACTTTAAACACCATATGGTCACACTTATTAACACTTTTGGCCACTTTATGCTTAATTGTATGTGACTAAATACCTAGAAGAAACATGCTTTGTGTGACTAAATGTTAGAAAAGGCCACACAAACATAAATTCATGTGGCCATTGGATTATCAATAGTCACACAAAACACACATTTGTTCACTTTAAACACCATATGGTCACACTTATTAACACTTTTTGTCACTTTATTCTTAATTGTATGTGACTAAATACCCAAAAGAACACATGCTTTATGTGACTAAATGTTAGAAAAAGCCACACAAACATAAAATTCATGTGGCCATTGTATGATCAATAGTCACACAAAGCACACATTTCTTCAATTTAAACACCATATTGTCACAGTTATTAACACTTTTGGCCACTTCGTGCTTAATTGTATGTGACTAAATACCCAAAAGAAACATGCTTTGTGTGACTAAATGTTAGAAAAGGCCACACAAACATAAAATTCATGTGGCCATTGGATGATCAATAGTCACACAAAAGACACATTTCTTCACTTTAAACACCATATGGTCTTACTTATTGACATTTTTAGCCACTTTATGATTAATTGTATGTGACTAAGTACCCAAAAGAAACATGCTTTGTGTGACTAAATGTTACAAAAGGCCACACAAACATAAAATTCATGTGGCAATTGGATGATCAATAGTCACACAAAATACACATTCCTGCACTTTAACACCATATGGTCACACTTATTAACACTTTTAGCCACTTTATGATTAATTGTATGTGACTAAATACCTAAAACAAACATGATTTGTGTGACTAAATGTTAGAAAAGGCCACACAAACATAAAATTCAAGTGGCCATTGGATAAACAATAGTCACACAAAATACACATTTCTTCACTTTAAACACTATATGGTCACAGTTATTAACACTTTTGGCCACTTTATGCTTAATTGTATGTGACTAAATATACAAAAAAAAAATGCTTTGTGTGACTATACAGTGTTTATGGTCACTAATACGGATTAATCCAACAAAATTTGTACCTAATTAGTCACACATGTTAAGGTTTTGGTTAGTGTTTTGTAATAGAGACTAAAAAAAGTCAAACATGTGACCGTAGGGTACCTATGGTCGCGCGACCTTTAGTCACACACGCTCAAAAAATCATTTGTGATTATATGTAAATCGTCACACATATTCGGTGTAGCCAAATCCACTTTTTGTTCTAGTGCGTTTGAGTAGCTTGTCGATTAAGACTGTGATTGGATGTGCCTGGAAGTATCGTCGGAGCCTTCTTGCTGCGTAGATTAGAGCTAGTATTAGCTTCTCCAATGTTGGGTAGTTGACCTCTGCTCGCTACAAGACCCTGCTGACAAAGTAAATGGGGATTTGCCTCTTGTCCTGTTCTGCCATGAGGACTGCACTAATGCTCTCCATTGAGGATGCTAAGTACATGAACAAAACCTCGCCTTTGATTGGGGCTGTAAGTATTAGAAGGATTTCAATGAACTCCTTCATCTTCTGAAAAGCAGCTTCTGCATCCTGACTCCACTGAAAAGTATTCTTGTCGACGCAGCCTTTAAGTGTTTTGAAGAACGGTAGGGATCTGTCAGCCCCTTTTGACAAGAATCAACTTAGCGCGGCTAGCTTCCCATTCAAGCTGTTAATACAAATAAGCCGTAAAAACGTTTATTTATATTTTACGATCTTCTAATGTTTTGTCGATAACAAACGTAAAATCATTTTAACGAAACAAATAGAATACGTAAATAGTTTGAGTTAATAGTTTCCTAACACATTTACGTTTTCACATAAAACACTAAAACAAGTATAAGTGATTTTATGATTTAGATACATATGTACAACGACTAGTGTTTACATATTGGGTTAGCATATGCTTAAACTAAGTATACTAAAATGGGTAAAAACAAGTATATACTAAATGGGTAAAAACTAGCAAATGGTATTGACCCATAACCCATGGTTTTATATATACCACTTAACCAAGTTCATTGTATCTAGAAAGAAAACCATGGATCAACCCATAACCAAAAATACCCATGGGCAAAGAGGAGCATTCCACGGATCCCTAGCTTTGTGCTAGCCGGATCCCAAGTGGAAGGGATCCGTGGGATCCGGGGAACAGTAGAGAATTTTCTCTATAAATAGAGAGGCATTTCTTTCTTTCTATGCATCACTTTACACACATACTTCCCCAAGTATTCTAACCCTCTAACCCCAGATCTAAATGATCTATGAAGTTTGTCTTTTGTTTTTGTGTGATCTTCTAGGTTCCTCTTAAAGGCAAGATCACCACTTCTTGAAGACGAGCAAGCTCAAGTCCATGAGTTGCCATGCTTCGTCATCATCAAGACAACTAAGGTTCTCTTGTTGATAGTTCTTCTTTTCTCCATAGATGTTGGGTTGAAGGCATTAGTGAAGAATGCCGAAAGTGTCAAGATGAAAGCATTAGTGAAAGGTTCTCATCATTCGTGTCAAAGCATTAGTGAAGAATGCTAGAGGTGTCAAGACGAAGGCATTAGTGAAGGGTGCCAAGCGTTGTGTCAAAGGCATTAGTGAAGGATGCCGAATAATCAAATCAAGTCGCATTTGGGAAGAATGCCTAGGTCATATAATCGATGAAGTGTATCGCTATACATATAAGTATTTATTTATTTCCAAGGATGGTGATATCCTTGATGATGGTGTAACAAGGAGTTGATCTCCATGATATTAGGTGTTGTGTTGTGAAGGGTAGTAGTTCCTCCATAGTAATGGAACTAGGTGCTTAGCCTAGTACCTAATTAAGGGTAGGCGACGTTGTGATAGGATTAGTTCTCCTTGGTGTGAAAGAACTCGGTGGTTAGCCTAGCACCGTATAAAGGGTAGGCGACGTTGTGTTAGGTGTGGTTTGCCTTGGTGTGAAGGAACTCGGTATTTAGCTTTGTACCGGAAAAAGGTTAAGCGACGTTGTGAAGGCTTCTCCGCCATAAGGAGTTGGTGTAGTGCTTACGAACTCTCGAGTAGGTGACTCGAGGAGTGGAGTAGGGAAAGGAAGGTGTCCTTGTAGCCGAACCACTATAAATAACTTGTGTCGTGGTGATGTGCTTCTTACTCTTTATTTTTCATTATACGTTTATATATATATATCTATCAACGTCCAACATAAACAACCAAATAAGATTGACATAAGTCGATCTAAATATTGAAAAGGAAGTTTTAAATTGTTAAAACTATTCAACCCCCCCTTCTAGTTTTCCACAATTGGAATCAGAGATTCGTTACCAAGTTTCTTAAAGTATGTTGTAATTTAAAGACTTGATACGATCCGTGTATGCTTGAAAACTACAAAGAAGGATTTTTTTCTTAAGGGTCATATTTCTTTTAAATCATTTTGTTGGACATTGATAGATCACTCTAACAAATTTTTCTTTAAGAAATCTTCATACTAGAATCTCTCCAAAAATCTTCATCTCTATTCAAAGAATAATGAAGTCAACATTCAAGGAAGGATCTAAAAAGTAATCACAACTTGCGTACACCAAGTACAAAAGATTACTTTAAAAGCTCATGAAGTATTTTTGGTATTACGCCAAACCAAGAAGCATAGAGGTATGTTTTACTTTTCATTAGATAGGTTACATGAGTTTAATTGATTTCATAGCTTTCTTTGTTTTAAAAAAAATAAAAATAAAAAATAAAAAAATTTACTAGCATCATAAGAAGTCTCTTTCGTCACTCCTTCGTCTTTTTCATCATCAGGAATAGTATTCCTCTTGATTCGTCAAACTAATGCCGTTGTCACATACGAACCCTCGATATGTGATTCATCAAAACCCGTCATCAATAAACAATCCTCATCTAATACTTCCAAACTATTTTTTTTGCTAGTTATAAGCCTACTACAAAAATAATGCCAAACAACCCTTTTTCTGTCCACAGTAGCCGGATCCCTCTAGTTGTACTAGCCGGATCCCAAATACAATGGATCCGGGGAATGTGGAACGAACTCACTATACGATTTCAAAAAATCACCACTGATCTTTTTCCCTGTATTCACATAACACAAAAATGACTAAGCTACAGAATTCATCCTCATTGGCTTCCATACTTTCAAGCATTCCTTCCTAGAACACCATTGTAATTAATTACATTAACTTGTTCTAATTTTCATCATCCTCATCCTAGTGTTTATGGTTTCTAAATTTCTAATCAATTAATTTAACTAGGGTTTTTCAAATTAATCATGAAAAGGGGGTTTTAACAAAATCACATTGTGTTCACAACATTGTTAATACAAATCAAAACCATAAACTCATCCCAACTAATTTTACCTAATTGAAAAATTTGTAATTTTAGGACCAACCATGCCCAAAGCTACTCAACAAGATCATCATGACACCGTTCATTACCTTACTCATTACTATCGTAAAAAGGGATTGACCAAAACCGATCGTAAACTATTCAAAATCCTTGTAAAACGACTTATCCACGAAGGTCGTGTAGTCAAGGAATGTTTCCTTGAAGATACCGACATTCGTCAAGTCTTCTCGACAATCAACTTTGATTGTCTCCTTGATATAGATGAACAAATTTGTCCGGTTTTCATTTTTGAATCTTACAAAAGCTTTAGGATCATTAGAAACACCGAGAATAGCATCTCAATCGCCTTCATCATCAACAAACAAAACTTTAATTTTCCTCTCAACACCTTTGCTCAAATTCTTCGCATTCCTTGCGAAGGAATTTGTATGTACTCTCAAGATTGGGCAATTAACGCTCAAAACCTTGCACTTGATCCTAAACCTCTCTATAACACTCCTCTCGACGATCCCGAAACCATTAGAGATACTATATTCAAAGTTAGGACCGACCAATCTCGTTACAACCGTAACAAAAAGCTCATTCACCGTGATCCCTTTCAAATGGAACTTTTCAAAATGTATCCCATGTTTAGAAAATGGGAAGAAATCCTTAGGGAAAATTTCATTAGCCTACTTGGAAACAAAGATCATCCAAATGCATGTCTTGTGCAAATGATCTATTGTCTTACCCACCAAAGGCCATTTAATCTTGCCTATTACATGGTAAGGAGAATGGCTGGGGTATTCAAAGCTTCCAACATGGTACTTCCGTATGGTATGCTCCTAACACGACTTTGTAAGTATGTTGGTGCATTACAACCATCTCCTATTAACGATGATCATTACCTTTCCGATCACGTCATGGTACCTCTTACCAAACAACCCTCTAAACGGTTCATGGTCAATGGAGAGAAACCTGAAGCTCTCTCGGACTCCTCGGCCGGTGAAGAAGAAGAAGATGAAGAAGATGTCGACCCCGTAGCCAACATCAAATTGGAAATCCTTGAATACCACGAACAACTTCCAACCATTCCAAACGAGACCGCGGAATTTAAACAATTGAGGGGCATGATTCAAAACCTCGCTTACAACCTCACTAAGCCGTCAAAAAGGAAAAGATAGGATTGACGAAGAGACAATAGGAATATGCTTATCGTATGTTTGGATGATTACGTTTTATCACTTTTGGTTTATGGTAACTTGGATATTGGTACTTTATCATTCTTTTATAAGTAGTGTTTTCGTGATAACATGCTTGTTTCTATTGCTTTAGTTTAGATTTATTAGTGTGCAAAATATGCACATCATTTCTGTGTAGATACTGATCTGCAGATGCCGGATCCCTAGGATTAGCCTAGCCGGATCCCTCCTTTGAGGGAACCGTGGGATCCGTAACATCAGAACAACAATACATCATTTCTTGCATCAAGATAACCTTCCAGATAACATCTCATTAGCTAAGCATATGATTTTAGAATCCAACTAGAACAACTTCAAGGATAAGAAAGGCTTAGACTCACTAAAGGATTACTTAAAATCTTAGTCAAAATGCCTCTTGATTTATCAACATATCAAAACTCACCATATTTCTGGTTCAATACTCACAAACTATTTCTTATCTTTTGAAATACTTAAGTGGACAAATTAAACAATTTTAGGAATTTGTTTCTAATCATTTTATCTCAAAGTGAGACGAAAATTAGTTCTTTTAATTCTTGTGATTTTTAAGAATTTTTCAAATTTTACCTCAAGCTTAAATCTGATCACTAGGATCATTTATTATGACTTGACACCACAAAAGTTCATAGTGTTATCCTTGGACATCCATTGGTAGTCATCTTGTCCCATCTCCTTTCCACAAGAAGCAATTATTTGCTATAACACTTATTACCTTTGATCATTCAAGTTCCCTTTCATCTTAAAACACTTAGGAGAACTGAAACACTCAAAATGAGATAGGCTTTAGCTTCTAGAAACCTCATTTCAAACCTGTCATAACTGCTGAGAGCCGGATCCCTAGGAATGGCCTAGCCGGATCCCTCCAAGGAGGGAACCGTGGGATCCGGGTGACAGTTTATGTCAAACATTGCTAAAACAATCATTTCAACTCATCTTTTTAACTCAAACACTCCATCTCATCTTAAATGAGCTCCTAAATCAGTGAAATTCTGAACCTCAACCTTGTGCATGTTAATCATCACATTTCCAAGAACATTAGTGGATTAAGTCTTAAATGCAATTGCCAAGTTCTTTCCTTTATAAGCCATATTGCTAAAAACACTTTAGTCATCAAACACAATTATCAGCAATTACAATCATCTCCCTTAGGCATTTCATCATAAGAAAAGCTCCTAGTGCTAACTCATCCATTCAAGAACCACCCAAGAAAATTGCTAGAATCATACACAAAGTTTCCTCAACCGAATCATCTCCGGTTAAGTCGACCAATGTTAGGATTTCACCTACACCAAGGAAACCAATCAAACTAATCCCCAAGAAGAGTGTTCCCACTAGGACTTCATCACCAAACTCTACTATACCAAACATACCCTCCACAACTCAACCAACATCATTAGTGCCTAGAGCCACCTCACAATCATCTCCACATTCTCACAATGTAGAAGATTTACCTTCTTGGCCATCTCACCTTTCACCATTACCAACAAATTCACTTGAAAAGATTGAGCAACAAAATCAAAGTGTTGAATCAACACTTGCTCCAATAGCAAACTCTCTCATTCCCCCCAATAGTCCATTTTGCATTATGAGAAGACATCAAAGGCAACCACCCAACCACATGGAAGTTGATGCTTCTTTACCTCCACCCTCAAACATTGTAGAGCCATCACTTAATGAGCCTCCACCAATTCCTCCTTCATTTGAAGATCCTCAATCCACTTCACTTGAACTTCCACTTCAAGAAATTCAAAACCATGACAAGGATTGCTATCATTGTAAACATGTTGAAAGATTGATACATGAACTACGTGAAGAGCAACGTTTCATGTTTTATCACCTCCTCGAACGTTTCGAAGAGGTCAACAAGCCTAAACTACAATGAGCATCATAGTCACAAGCCCAAACTTAGAATGTTTAGGAAAACTCTTCTCATCCTTGATCATCATTAAGCTTTTAGTTGAAATCTAAAGTTTGGATAACTTATTAGCATTAGTAGCGCTTGTATGAATAGTTCATTCTCTTAAGTTTTAGAGATTTGGTTGATCATCTCCTGTTTTATTGAATGAATACTTATATGCTATGATTATTTTGTGTGTTATGCCTGTTACATTGTACATACATCTCATTTCCTCATTAGCATTGCTTGACATTTCTTCACTGCTGAAGAAACTGTCATCAGATAGCCGGATCCCTCCAAAACGCCTAGACGAATCCCTCCATGAAGGGAACCGTGGGATCCGTGGTACAGAAGCACAAATTTCTACTAACTTGAGTTTGATTTGCAGGAAATGTTGCACTATACTCTTGTTTTCTAACCTTTACTTTGTAGATTTTCAAAATACACATGAAGATTTTGACACCATAAAGCTAGGGGGAGCTTTGTGTCAAACGCAATTGCAAAAACATTTGCAACCTAATCCGATTGTTTAATGACACCCCATTGCATCTTTGCAATCTTCAAGGGGGAGCACGTCTTCGTCACTTAGATGAACCATTTGCAAACATAATTGCAAACACAATTAGTTTATGTTACGTCATGTCCTTGATGCCCTTTCAAAGGGATGGACTCGTCAAGGGGGAGTTAAGACGAGTACCATTCCCGTCACTTACTCTCTTTACATATTTTTTTACATACTTTTCTTATAAAAATTGTGTTAGTTTCTTTTAACACTTTTTGTTTCGACAAAAGGGGGAGAAGAAAGTAAAAACTACAAATTCAAACTTTTACAATTTTAGCTTTTCCTTAAAATAATTTTATGTTTTGTCATCAACAAAAAGGGGAGATTGTTAATACAAATAAGCAGTAAAACGTTTATTTATATTTTACGATCTTCTAATGTTTTGTCGATAACAAACGTAAAATCATTTTAACGAAACAAATAGAATAAGTAAATAGTTTGAGTTAATAGTTTCCTAACACATTTACGTTTTCACATAAAACACTAAAACAAGTATAAGTGATTTTATGATTTAGATACATATGTACAACAACTAGTGTTTACATATTGGGTTAGCATATGCTTAAACTAAGTATACTAAAATGGGTAAAAACAAGTATATACTAAATGGGTAAAAACAAGTATATACTAAATGGGTAAAAACTAGCAAATGGTATTGACCCATAACCCATGGTTTTATATATACCACTTAACCAAGTTCATTGTATCTAGAAAGAAAACCATGGATCAACCCATAACCAAAAATACCCATGGGTAAAAAGGAGCGTTCCACGGATCCCTAGCTTTGTGCTAGCCGGATCCCAAATGGAAGGGATCCGTGGGATCCGAGGAACAGTAGAGAATTTTCTCTATAAATAGAGAGGCATTTCTTTCTTTCTATGCATCACTTTACACACATACTTCCCCAAGTATTCTAACCCTCTAACCCCATATCTAAATGATCTATGTAGTTTGTCTTTTGTTTTTGTGTGATCTTCTAGGTTCCTCTTAAAGGCAAGATCACCACTTCTTGAAGACGAGCAAGCTCAAGTCCATGAGTTGCCATGCTTCGTCATCATCAAGACAACTAAGGTTCTCTTGTTGATAGTTCTTCTTTTCTCCATAGATGTTGGGTTGAAGGCATTAGTGAAGAATGCCGAAAGTGTCAAGATGAAAGCATTAGTGAAAGGTGCTCATCATTCGTGTCAAAGCATTAGTGAAGAATGCTAGAGGTGTCAAGACGAAGGCATTAGTGAAGGGTGCCAAGCGTTGTGTCAAAGGCATTAGTGAAGGATGCCGAATAATCAAATCAAGTCGCATTTGGGAAGAATGCCTAGGTCGTATAATCGATGAAGTGCATCATTATACATATAAGTATTTATTTATTTCCAAGGATGGTGATATCCTTGATGATGGTGTAACAAGGAGTTGATCTCCATGCTATTAGGTGTTGTGTTGTGAAGGGTAGTAGTTCCTCCATAGTAATGGAACTAGGTGCTTAGCCTAGTACCTAATAAAGGGTAGGCGACGTTGTGATAGGATTAGTTCTCCTTGGTGTGAAAGAACTCGGTGGTTAGCCTAGCACCGTATAAAGGGTAGGCGACGTTGTGTTAGGTTTGGTTCGCCTTGGTGTGAAGGAACTCGGTATTTAGCTTTGTACCGGAAAAAGGTTAAGTGACGTTGTGAAGGCTTCTCCGCCATAAGGAGTTGGTGTAGTGCTTACGAACTCTCGAGTAGGTGACTCGTGGAGTAGAGTAGGGCAAGGAAGGTGTCCTTGTAGCGGAACCACTATAAATAACTTGTGTCGTGGTGATGTGCTTCTTACTCTTTATCTTTCATTATACGTTTATATATATATCTATCAACGTCCAACATAAACAACCAAATAAGATTGACATAAGTCGATCTAAATATTGAAAAGGAAGTTTTAAATTGGTAAAACTATTCAACCCCCCCTTCTAGTTTTCCCTTGCTTTGTGATCAGATGCCTTTATCCCTTGCTTTGTGATCAGATGCCCTAGAAATTGCCCCTCTTTGACACCAAAAGAGCATTTCTTAGGGTTTAGCTTCATGTTGATCGCCCGAAGCTGGTCAAAGGTTTCTTGAACGTCAAGGAGTAGGTCCTCTCCGTCTTGCTCTTAATAACCATGTCGTCAACGTATGCCTCAAGATTTCTGCCTATTTGTTTGTTGAAGGCTTTATCTACGAGCCATTGGTATGTTGCGCCTGCGTTCTTCAATCAGAAGGGCATCTTTCTGTAACAGTAGACACCTTTGCTTGTGTAGAAGGCTGTCTTTTCCTCGTCCTCCTTTGCCATCTGGATCTGATGATACCCTTTATAGGTATCTAGGAAACACTTCAGTCGGAAACCTGCCAAGGATTCTACCTTCCAGTCGATTTCTGGTAAGGGGTAGCAGTCCTTCGAGCATGCTTTGTTGATGTCAGTAAAGTCAACACACATGCGCCACCCTCCGTCGCTCTTTCTTACCATTACTGGATTAGCCACCCAGGTTTGGTATTTAACTTCCCTTAGAATGCCCGTTTGTGTCAGTTCATCAACCTCTTTGCAGGCTGCAACGTTTCTTTCAGGGGCTAGGCTTCTTCTTTTCTGTTTCATGGGCTCAATATGTTTGTATTCATTGAGCCTGTGCTCTGTGCCGAAGGGCTTTCCGTCGATCAGCAAAGTTCTTGGGACCCCTGTCATGTCAGAATATTTCCTAACAAAAATATCAAGGTTAGTCCGCAACAGCTCTGTGAGCTTCCCCTTAAAACTCGTCGAGAGTTGCTTTCCTATCACCACTGTTGTTTGGAATTAGAAAATTCCATAGTGAAGAGTCGGTCACCCCAAATATTATCTAGCATAAGTTAGCTCGTAGACTTATAGTTATTTACGTTGTTTTGTAGTTAATTAGTTAATTAGTAGTTTAGTTTAGCGTAGCGCAACACCGTGGAGGAAGGACGGGTCTTTACCCACTGTATACCTGATCCACAGGCCGATAGGAGGTCGTGTATTTGTAAGTATAAATACCCCTTCCATCCATGGAAGGGGTGGTGCTTTCAATCTAATATTCTACAATTTGTGAAGTAACTCTCTACCAAGAAAACACCCAACTCTCTAACTTTCTCTCTCTAATGGCAAACATGTATTTTGATCATCCAAGACCACCCGAATCATCAAACACAATAAAATAACGATCCTACAATTGGTACCAGAGCCAAGGTTATGGTGTTTTTGATGATTTATTGTGGTTGTTGATTCTTGTTAAAAACTGTTTTTTTTTGTACTTTTGGTTGGTCGGAAAATATGTCTTTTCCGTTTTATTTTGGGTAAACAGTTTTTAACATGTTATTGTATTATTTATTGGTCATAAGTCTAATGGTCCAAACTGAGTTACACATCTGTCTTGTGTCAACATTTTTGTCCAAACAGCCTCGTGTTTTAACATTCTGTTATTGACTATTGTACCAAACCTGTGATGTCTTTTGTTCATACCATACTGGTCAATTATTTGTGGTCAAACAGGTAAAATGATAACAGCTTTAGGCAGTTTTTCTGGGTGTCAATGAATCTGGTCATATTTGAGGTCAAAATGGGTCTAAAAAATTGAAGCAGTTTGCATGACAGTTTGCTGGGTTTCTTTGAATATGGACGGTGCTTTTGGTCGGAATACTCGCCGGAAAAGTAAAATGGTCATATATTCTTGTTGGCGAGTTGGTCTAATCTACCTAGCGACTTGTATTTACTTGTCATAGAAACTTGTTGGCTATTTAGCGACTTGTATGTTTTTAAAGGCTTAGCGAGTTGTTTACAGAAAATTAGCGAGTTGTTTACAGAAAATCTTGGCGACTAGACTCAAAATAGCGACTTGTCTTTACAAGTCGCTACGACTTGGCCTTGGCGAGTTAGCCGTGGCGACTTGGCCTTGGCGAGTTAGCCGTGGCGACTTGGCCTTGGCGAGTTAGCCGTGGCGACTTGGCCTTGGCGAGTTAGTCGTGGCGACTTGTGTAAAAGGGTTTTGCAACAGAAATGAAGATGAAGAGTGACATCTAATGACCTAAAACCACACTACCAATACCATTTGCCAATCTACATCAATCAACCTCAGTGTTACACATCACTCGACCAAGATTGTACTTCGACATACATTAACAGCAATCAACAAAAACATAAGATCTCAGTCCATTTCTCTCACGTGACTCAAAGTTCACATCAAGACACATGTCTCTAATCGAGAGAAATCATCCTCATAGATCTATACCTTAATTAAAGAAGAGAAAAATGACAAACCAAGATCTCAGGATTTGACATCATTGATCTTGGTCATGTTTAACGAAATCAAAATATTCGAATTATTAGATAAGTTTAATAACATCCAAGTTATTAACTTTGTCTAAAGTCTCGTTGGTCTCTAATTTTACATTATCTCAGATTTGTTAAGGGGATTCATGTATTTCATCCAACCTCATGAGGTCGTACCCACCAAAACTTTTTCCATCATTGATCATAACTACTGTAAAGTTTTACTTCAAGTTATTGTTCGACCCATGATAAGAAATTAACAAGTGATGTTAATTCGGTTTTCATTAGATCGGTTAAACTAAATAGAATAAATGGATAAATCGTTTGAGAAAAACCTACCTCAACCTTGAAAAGGTCTTGCTGCCTACTCAAAGTCATATGCCATCCCTGTGGCGAATCTAAGACCCTCAAATCATTGACATCTAACCATCCCTGTGGTGATCTGCGAATGAATGTTGATGTATGAACAACTTGGGTCTCGATATATTGGATAAATGGATTTGTAATCAAATCGTTGTGAGAACTGTTCTTGGATAATGTTTCGTTATAAGTGAGTAATATCAGGAAGTGGGGGCGGAATGTTTTGAGTGAAATTTGGGTTTGAAGGATAAGTGTGTACTTATTTTGTGATGGGGGCGTGAAAATGTGAGAGGAATTAGGGTATTGTGTTATCTCTATGGTTTTTATACCCATGTGATTAGGGTTTCTCATGTTATGGACCAGGAATAATGTGGGATGACCGAATATTATGTGTACTTGGGCTTTTTGTGTTGAAACGTGGGTATTTGGAGAGACATATTGCTTTTGGGCTTTACAAACGTGTAACTACTTGGGCTGGTGGTGATTATATATTCCAAAAAAAAAAAAAAAAAAAAAAAAAAACATTAGGGCAACCGGTTGGGATTACTACTTGAGTATTTTGATGGGCCTCGTGTGTTTATGATAGATTTGGGCCATAAGCAGATTTTGCATCTTATTTGGATCAGATATTGTGGGTTCCCCTCAATATATACAAGGTTGCGTTAATTTCTAATGGTACTTCTAATTATTTCGACTATACAAATGAAAAGGTTATTGGAAGTCATTTGTGATACGTGAAGTTTGTTTTTGATAATTTTGAGATGAGTTCAAGTACTACTTCATATATTAATGGGCTTCATGTGCAATATTGTGTGGTATTGGATGACTATATTGACCGGACTTAATGATTTGATATTTATATCAAATTTGCTTGTGAAACGGATATTGATCGGGCATAGATTATTGCTTGTAACCATGTTTGGGTTGTACACATGATTGAGTCGAATGGGATTCTCAAGAGAGGTGATGTGTTATGAGATTTGATGATGAGACTGGTTGAGTTATGAGATTTAAGTTGTTGATTTGAGTTGTTGTGTTGTTGTTACGAGGTTTTGGCACTTTGGGATATACTTAATCATGAAGAATATTATGTCTCGGCTTGAAGTATTTATTGAAAATGTTGACTACGGGGTTGTTTGGACGGTATTTCGTATTTGGATTTGAAGTGAGGTTTTCCGGGCGCGTTTACTTATTTCGTCTTCATTCTTTCTACACTTCCGCGAAGATGACTTGTTTGGGCATTTATAGAGTGTGATAAAGACTTGGCTATTTAGGTACGGTTGTGACTCTTTCTCAGTTTACCCACAACGTAACTATCACTTCGGTGTCTCACACAGTTGAGGATATGTCAAGAGATTTTGTACATTGGGTACACCGTTTCTTCTTCACAAGGATTAGTGCAAGCTTAAGTAACAAATCCGGGGAATTCTACTTCATGATCAAGTTTGGTATATCGGGTTTACTTCTCCATGTGGTCACTACAATAGCTGACAGAATGCGTGAATAATGTGTTTATCAAAGTGTTGTTTGGATGATTGATGATTTTCCTGATGTTGGATTATGAACAGTTGATGAACCGCTGCATGTTCTCCTAAAACATATATTCACTGAAACCAAAGTTGTTATAACACACTCAAGCTGACATTGTTTACGGTTGTGTCTTGATTTTGTAAAATCCCGCGAAAGAACCTATTTCTCGGTTTAAATCATAGACTTGTAAAATCCCGCGACAATGGAAACATCCTGGTAATTGTAAAGTGCATTTCCGGAGCTATCTTACGGTTTATTCCTGGTTTTGTAAAATCCCGCAAAAGAATCTATTTCTCGGTTTAAACCATGGAATTGTAAAATCCCGTAATGATGGAACCATCTTGGAGAAGAGAAAGTGTAATTCTGGTTTTTCTTGATGCTGGTGCTACGGTTTCTGCTTCGAAGAAGGGATAAAAGGGTGTACTTCATGAATTGGGTATGTGTTTGGGTTGTCTTCATGACAGTTTGGTTTTTACATGGTTTTACGGGGATTATGTGCTTTTAACCACGGTCGGGATGAAACCATTATCAAAGTTCATTTAAATGTCAAAGAAGGCTAGATTTGAGCAGTTCAGAAGATATGACAACGGCGTTAATTCAGTATTATTTATTTGAGGCTGAAGTGAAATATCTCGGGCGAGTGTCCTTAGTATCTGAAGGTATCGGGGATGGATGGATAAAGATTCTTCGAGATCCTTGTTCGAGCTTATTATCAAAAACGAAGACTTGGAAATCTAGTTATTGTTGGGTGACTTTTACCTCTTCTTTTACCACTTGGGGGAATTGGGCTCTTATCACCTCAAAATAACTATCACTTAAAGGAGTTACGTTGTAGTGCTCAGTGTCACATTAAATTGTGGATTTTCAAGAGGTAATGTACGTCTATTACTTGATGGTTGGTTGGGTGAAGAGTATAGAGTACTTAGAGATTCAAATGGGCATGAATTCTCGACACCGCTCTTTGTTACATATGTGCAAGTTTAAGTCATGAGTTCGGGGTAGTTAACTTCAGGGTCAAATTCATTATATCGGGTTTTCTCCATCAGTTGTCACGACAAAGAGCCTACAGAATGATAATGGGGATGATTACATGTTTTGCTAAGAAGAGCAGAAAAGAGAGAGATTATGACGTATGAACACATCAGTTCATGTCTCGTTCTCTAAAGAAAATAAATGTGTACATTTCAGTGCGCATTGTCTTTGAAAGAAGAGAAATCTTCTTATGACGTATGAACACAACAGTTCATGCCTCGTACTCTAAAGAAAAGAAAAGTGTACGTGTGAGTGCACTTTATCTTCTGAAGAAGAGAAATCTTCTAATTAATGACCATTCTCATCAACATGCTTCATGCTTTTTCCATGCTTCGTCCATAAAGTGAACCGGGATACCACTGATTGTTTTCTCATTCCACGTGCTCGATTATAATGAAGATGGCGACATCATGTGCTTATTTTTGCGGGAGAGAAGTGTGAATAGAACATTCGGATGATTTTCACTTATTTAGTCAAGAATGGCATCTCAGTATGCAATTCTTGAGGGGGAGAAGAAGTGTGAATTTTTTGCATTGTTGATTGATATTTGAGATTATAAATGGTCATACGGCTCTAAACTCATGTAAGAACCGAGGTTCTTCTTATCGGGTCATCTTCACATGGAGTTTTCTCTTCTAAGAGCCGTTGGTTGACATCTTCACACGGGCTGATATGATTAAATGACAAAGTGCTTCTAGTTCTAAGTGATTTCTTTGATGAAAATCTTTCTGTTCTTGTTTGATTGGGAGGGATTTTAATTAAGGGGATTTGCTATTTACAAGTTAACTGGAATGCCTTTGGTGTGAAGAAGATGTTAACATTGTATTCCCCATTCGGACAATCTTGAAGAAGGTCGAGTCTACGAATTCGCATTTTTCGCTACATGTTAGAAGACTATAGACGAGTTGCATTTGATTATTTAAAGACTTCTTCTCAATTCAAGCATTCATCATAAAGATTGTCGGTTTAGGGGAGAGCACTAATTAGGGAAGAGTGTAAAGCCAAATTTAATCCCTAATTAGACTTGCTCACGTTATTCTTAAGCAAGTTGATTCTCACAGATACATCTGAGCTAATGATGTTCTTCTCAAAAATATTTCTAGTATACGGACTTACAAAGAGTTGTTGAGTCTGAAGTGTCAAAAACCAGCAAGGGGTAAGGAGACGAGCATCTAAACGTGAGTAAACTTGATGAACTTAATACTTCTAAGTAATTGAAGATATCCAGGGAAGACAAATGTTATTACATGAGAGAAACTCAAGATTTGAATCATGGCGAGTAAACTTGATGAACTTAATTCTTCTAAGTAATTGAAGATATCCCGGAAAACAAATGTCATGACCTTGAGAAACTCAAGGTTTTACTCACCAAGGCGTTTAGTATTCTTATTCCAACTATGTGGGGGAAGCGATGAAAGTGTTAGTTTCTGAAGATAAAAGAGGTACACAAGTGCGTAATGATCTCGTTGTTATCACAATCATCAGAGGAGAGAGAGTGTGTACATTGGGGGCGCTCAGTTATTTCACTTGAGGGCTTAATCGTGATTGAGAGATATAATCACTTATTCCGGAGTTGACATCCGCAGAGATTGTCATCCGCAGAGATAATCAGTGACTTGGCTGGCTTCTTCAATGTTATCGATTTTTCCTTCCTTGGGTATTGGTATACTTCGGATACTTGAGCTTCATACACGATCATCAGGGAAGATGTGAACATGGGGAGGTGTTTTCATTCTCCTCATGATGTGTATTCGGGAGAGCTCTTGGGTATTGGTGTACTTCGGGTTCTTGAGCTTCATACACGATCATCCGGAAGAAAATGTGAACATGGGAAGGTGTTTCATTCCCTCATGATGTGTATTTGGGAGAGTTCTTGAGCATTATACAAAGAGACTGATCTGCATCAATTCAACTTGGGGAGTGGTCTCTTGACACCTTTTGGAATGGATTGCCGACTTCAAAGGAATGAAATTTGAGAAGAGTTATTTATTTGTGGGATGATACGTTGGTTTCTTTTGGATGATATAACCTCGAACGAAGAATCACGGTGATTATTCTTAAAAGGAGCGACAAGATCGATGATAATGGTGTGCTTATTTGTGCACCTGGCTAATAGAAGCTTGAAAGAAAGCTTTGAATCTGCTCAACATAAGGATTTTTGGTTTGGGGAAGCGCCAAAGTCTCTTTTTCTCAAAGGCTCATGTTCTATCTTCTATTCTGGAGCCTTGGAAGCTTTGGTGGTGGAAATTTAAGAGATGACGAATTCTATCTTCTACGATGTGCTGTTCGATATCCTTATCTCGGTACTCGTATCATCATCCTCTTAAATTATATCATCTACTCTATCTTTGTAAATATTTATCAAAAAGCAAAATACAAAAATATAAAACCAACAAAAGAAAATAGAAAAATATAAAACTTTCATAAACCCATAAAAATCGAGAAATTGAAAAAGACCAAAAAAATATGTTTTCAAAGACATGTCTTCTGGTATCGATAACATCTACGGTCTTAGAAATGTCATTCAATAATGGCACGGGACTTTAGATGAAGTTCGAACAGGAGGTGTAAATATTCTTTTCTAAACATGTCTCTAAAAATGGCTTACAGTTATGTCGTAACCGGGCTTCAAATGATGGCTTACAGTTATTTGAATTTGTAACTGGCTTCAAATGATGGCTTCAGATTACTTGTAACCCGTGCTTAAAAATATGGCTTGCTATTATTTCAGATAGCAACCCGTTCTTCAAGAAAGGAAAGTGCTACGCTTAATCTATTTTCAAAATATTTCGTGCACTTATCCTAAAAACTAAACAAGGAAAGTATGTAGAAGGACTGCTGTTCCTACACAAATGTTTTTCCGTCTAAAATTCTTCAGAAAAATATTTGGTGTTTTAAAAAATGGTGGTAAATGAGTTGCTCTTAAACAATCATTGAGTTTTTGTAAATTGAAAACTCAATAAATGACTTCAGCGCTTTTAAACTTTTCATAAAATGAGTCATGGATTGAGGGGGATAATGTTTTTTCAAATCTTCATCATCTAACGGGCTTTCTTAATTATCCTAATATGCTTAATTAAAAATGATGTTAACCTATGTTGAAGGACTAGGTGCCTAGGATATGATTGCTAGGATTAGATGATTAGGGTTTGATGATCACAATATTCCCATACATTTATATGATCTGATTGACATGTTGAATTGACTTCTATTAGTCGATTGCTGTTTGGGTGATGTCGACCACCATATATCTGTGTGTGTTCACTAACGTATGCAGGTATATTGGTATATATTAATGTTCCCGATCCGGATCCCACAATTGAAGATGATTGGATGCCGAAAGGAAAGGGTAACTATATCTTGGGTTGACAAATGAAGAAACGGAGCTTATCTGGACTTCTATGGAGAGTTGGCATAAATGCAACGTAAGAGGTCTCACTGCATCAGCAGATGGTTTTCTTCTAAGTGATTGAAGAAACGGAGCTTAATTTGACCTCAGTTGGCATTCAAAATGCAACGTAAGAAGAAGTCTCACTGCATCTGCAGACGGTTTTTCTTCCAAACCCTACAGCAACAACAACAGAAGCACCTCAACCACCTAACGTATCTTTGTGCAGGATACCATTTTTGAACAATTTTGAATAATTTGATTAAAATTGTTTGGAAAATGGAAAATATTGTTTTGAAAATATATTGGACTAATTTTTGCAAATCACCGGACTTCATTTTATCAAAACCTTAGTCACTCAATTATTGACTTCTGTCATGGATTGAGGGGGAGAGTGATTTATAATAAAATATTTTCAAACGATATTTCTTCACAAAAGTTCCGGTTTGTACAATAATAAGTGGTGATCTAAAGATTTAATATTATGTCATGGTATGATTTTTTCTTTAGAATCAAGGTCTTTCAAAATGAAATTTTTTCTGTTCTTGTTTGATTGTGAAATTATTTTGTTTTACTTAAAAGATCTCTTAAAAAACTATCATACCTGACACTAACAATCTTTAATGTCTTAAAATGGTCCTTATCTGTCATTTTTCAAAGTTAAATCAAGCCACGTCTTTCCCCAAAATGTTTTAAATGATTTAAATCAATTGGGATCACAAATCTCAAAAGGTTTGAAATTTTGATCGGGGTAGAGATCGTGATTTAAATCTCAAATCTGTTTTAAATGGAATTGGTTTTAGTTCTTTAAAGGCACTCCTGCCTCCATGTGTCAAACGATTTCAATATACATAATGCACATGTTGAGGAGGAGGATTTATCCAAAAACCAGATGAGTATTTAAACAAGGCCACATTTTCTCCCATGTGTTCTAAACCTTATTAAATCACTTGGGATCCAAAATCTCAAAGGGTTTGATATTTTTGATCGGGGGAGAATTTGTGATTTAATATGAAATTTGATAAATGATGATCGTTTTGATTCAATTGTGCAGGCTGCTCTCTCATATGTGCTAAACGCTTTCGAATCTCGAAGCACATATTGAGGGGGAGCAAAACCATCGAGGTACAAAAGTTTTTAAAGAGATTTATAAAGTACCTTGATTGAGTTTTTAAATGGTTTCTTAATGGTTTGTGTGATCGTGGATGTGCTTCAAAAGAACTCTTGCCTCTATGTGATAAAATGTTTTAAAATATCCTATGCACATATTGAGGGGGAGAATTTTACCAAGAAAATCAAATGGCTTTTTCGTATGAAAATTGTGATCAAAGAAAATATTTCAAAGTCCTCTTGCCTCCTTGTGCTAAACAATTTCTAAATCATATGCACATGTTGAGGGGGAGGTTTTCTAAATGATCAAAACTATTAAGGTACAAAATGCTTTGATCTCATATCACAAGTACCTTGATTGTTTTTCCAAATGATTTTTCAATTGGTTTTAAGGAAGAATGAACTGTACCAAAAGACCAACCAATTTACTTTATGCATGGTGTTATAAGGATGGTTAGGTTAGGTATTAGGTCCCACGATCCGCCGAAGGAGGGATCTACCCAGGGACAATCCACTAGATAGTGTAGAGTCTTTAGGTATGATGAAAAAAGGAGAAAAGTGAGATGTGGGAAGAGTCTGGTGAGACGAGCTAGTCCTGGAATAAACCCAATAAGGTTCTAGTGATGAAGTCTCGGTAAGCACTGAAGGGGTTGAAGAATGAAAAAGAAATGAATGTGAAAAAGGGCGAAAAGAAATAGCCCTCCAATAATTCAACCTTAGGGCGCAACAGGGTTCAATACATATACTCTTGGTTGTTACCAAGGTAACACCGGTATTGAAGACAAGACGTCATGGACCCGATGGCGACTCGCACTAAACTTCCCAAAGCTACTCAAGTTCCTCTTAAAAGGGCTTGTTTCATTCTCACGGGAAACCAACATAATCTATCGACTTTCTCTTAGAGATTGTTGATATTGAAGAAGGAGACCCTCTCCCTAGTCTCCGAGATAGGAACCAAATGTGCACAATTGAGTCTAGAGCCAAGAGATCATCCACAATATCTCATTAGGATACAAAATTAATGAAGACTCTTGTTTCACACAATGTGATAAGTAAGAATATATTAAGAGTCCTACGCATTATCCTTGTGGTATTGCCAGAACATCTGAGTGATATGTAAATATTCACGATGAAGATGGAAATCCTTCTAGAGCCAACATCAAACAAGCTCTTGCTGGGTGACATGTGAGATCTTTTCTAAAGATCAAACTTGTGACAACTGGATAGAAACGATGGGGCGATTCACTTGTGAATCAACCTTGGTCCAGGAAATGAATTGACGAATACTTTTGGAAAAACCGTTCGATGTGCAAATCTTCTTTTCTCTAGCGCATTGAATGTGTATTCATTTTCAAATTCAAAAAGTATCTCTGATTGAAAAAAAAATGCTTTTGGAAAAACCGTTCGATGTGCGAATCTTCTTTTCTCTAGGACATCGAATGTGTACTCATTTCAAATATAAAAAGTATTTTGATTGAAAATTGATCTTTCTCATGAAACCTTCGTCGTATTGCATAACTCTTTCTTCTAAGCAATACGCGATTGTTTTCAAATCATTTTTCATCAATCGATTGAATCTCAATTATTTGGTTCACTCACTCCGTGTTGTCTTCTTTGAGACGCGTTCGGTTTGAGAACGGCTAGAACATTACCGCAAACCTGTTAAGGAGATTTTTCGAATCCTACGATCACACGACGTGCCTAATAGCGATCAGCGAGAACCGTGGGCGTGTACCTCAATTCAACGAAAGTGATCAAAGACACTTTCGTGTGTTTTATTGCTAGCTGTTGTTTGCGGTACATTTGACGGTTCGGTGATCGAATTGAGGAGTCATTCCAAAGCCGCATGCTCAGAGCATCCACACTTAATTTGAAGAAATCATGACTAGTGCATATCTACATAACAGCTCGATATTTCTATACTATGTTCATGCTTGCAAAAATATCTTGAACCGGTAAAGCTTCCGCTACTTTGATGAAAAGATGTCATGATTCAAAAGTGTGAGCATGTCGGTCCAAAAGTCACAACTTCACATGACGGCAACACAATAAAAGGGTGATCCGAGAGATTTCTGTGCTGATGATCTCAATTAAAGCTCAAAGATCATCAAAGATGTGGATCAGTTCAAAGACCTCCACTGAAAGTACAAAACTATGCGGACTTTGAAGTTGCACTGCTAAAGCACAAAGTTTGCGGAATTGAAGAATTGAAGTCTACGAGCTCAAGAACAAAGTCAAGAATAGAATGCTAGGATTCGAAATGTAAAACATGGGGTGACCTCCCTTAGGGGGAGATTGTTAGGAATTAGAAAATTCCATAGTGAAGAGTCGGTCACCCCAAATATTATCTAGCATAAGTTAGCTCGTAGACTTATAGTTATTTACGTTGTTTTGTAGTTAATTAGTTAATTAGTAGTTTAGTTTAGCGTAGCGCAACACCGTGGAGGAAGGACGGGTCTTTACCCACTGTATACCTGATCCACGGTAGATAGGAGTGTGTATTTGTAAGTATATATACCCCTTCCATCCATGGAAGGGGTGGTGCTTTCAATCTAATATTCTACAATTTGTGAAGTAACTCTCTACCAAGAAAACACCCAACTCTCTAACTTTCTCTCTCTAATGGCAAACATGTATTTTGATCATCCAAGACCACTCGAATCATCAAACACAATAAAATAACGATCCTACAACTGTCTGTTCGGGGTAGCTAGGGTTTACTACAACCCGTTCTTCTGCATCTGTACAGCTTAGAATCACTATCGGAGGCTCCTCCGGCCCTTCCTTGAGCTTCTTGGCACCATACATTCCCTTATCTGCTCCATAATTAGAATGAACAGTTCCTGCTCCGAAGGGGGTTTGGAACTTAATAGCAGCATGTATGGTGGAAACTACAATGCCCATCTTTTGCATAGCTGTTCTCCCTATTAGTAAATTGTAAGGAGAATCGAGGCGACTATGACGAAGGTGAGCGTTTCCGTCTTGAATAGGGTCCTTAAGCCTATAGTGATTTCCAGCAGTACATCTCGAGGGCCATGAGTGTTGGGAGAACCCTACCAAGGGTGTTTTGAGTCTACCCTTGTGGCGTATAGATGACTTAAGCTTTAGGAAGCAATGCTCATAGATGATCTCGCAGGAGCTTCCACAATCCATGTATGCTCGGTTTACCTCCCTGTTGGAGACCCGTACCTTGATGACCACGGGGTCGGTCGAAGGTGTCTGCCCCAGGATGGACGGGAATGTTATCTCTCATACGCTTGACTCTCCATCTGCTTCCTTCCGCTTTAAGGTTGGATCATGCATGTGCACCATCAATATCAGAGTTTTCACAGGGGTAGCTTCCTTTTTGTTCCCTTTTCACTCTCCTAGCTGAGTGTTGGATAATTTGTCCTTTCCCTTTTTGATGCCTTTAACAAGATGTGCCAATTGTCCGGAGCACACTGCCTCTTCAATCTGCCTTTTCAGCTCTTTGCAGCTGTTGGTGTCGTGCCCATGGTCTTCATGGAAGTGGCAGTACTTTGACATGTCCCTGGCTTTGCTTTGTGCTGACATCCGAGGTGGCAGGTCGAAGGACTTTGCGGCTTTCTCGGTAGCAAGGATCTCCCTGGGAGATTTGACCAGGTTTGCTAAGAGTCCATGATTCGAGCCTTTGTTATAGGGAGTGAAGCGGTCTTTGTTCTTCTTCCTATTCTTGGATCCTTCCCAGGAAGACCCTCTGGAGAATTTTTCGGAGGCTTCTCTTTGCTCAATCGAAGCTCCATTTGCTGCTACTTCCTTGGACTCAATCCAAGTATAAGTCTTCTCCATCAGTGCCTTGTAAGTGGTAGGAAGGTTGGTGGATAGGAATTCCACCAACCTTCGAGTTCGTAAGCCATGTACGAAGCCAAAAATCCTTTGTTCTTCGTGCAACCCCATAATTTGCAAAGTTTCATCGGTGTACGTTTTGACAAAGGCCCTTGTGCTTTCGCTGTCCCTTTGCTTGATGGTACGCATGGCTAGATGGGTCTTGGTGTACTTCTTCTGTTGGCAAAAGTGTGATCGGAACTTAGCCTTAAGATCGTCTAGACTTACAATGCTCCCCACCTTTTTCCCATTCCACCATATTCTTGCGGAGTCTCGGAGCGTGTATGTGAACATGTGGCATGCTAAGGGCATGACCCACTTCTGCATCTTGATAGCTCCTTCGAACAAATGTAAGAAGTTGTCAGGATCGCCTTTACCATCGTAGGTGCCTATGTGAGTGGGCATCTTCACACCATCAGGTAGAGGGTATTATTCGATCCACTTCATAAAAGGTGTGCAAGCTCCAGAGGCTTCGGCATAGTAAGGGTTATATGGAGGTGGATAAACAGGTGTAGGGTTGTACTGGTTAGGAAGTGGTTGTGAGAATGTAGCATAAGTGTGGAGGTTGGTGAAGGATTTCCACCCATCGGTACGTGTAGGAGTGTCTGAGGAAGGTGTCCGTAGGGTACTTGTTGGTAACTTTGGTTGTGGAGAGACCCATTGGGGGTAGGTATTATAGGTTTGGCAGGTAGGTAGGGATTCCTTCCACGAGGGGTAGTGGGTTCATCCCAGGTATGGAGGAGGTCCTCGGAGCACTCGAGAGCATATGATGGAGGCCCATATCGAGGCCCCATCCCTTCTCTTCTAAGTGGCGACTAGGAGAGGTGGTAGGTTTACCCCTCTATTTCCTACTAGGTTGCTTCCTCCGTTGGAGTTCTCGCTGCTTCTTTCACCTTGTACTCTTTCCCTTCTTCCCGGATCTCCTCCGGGACCTTTTTGAAAACCAACAGTCCTTCCATTAGGCCTTTTATGGAAGGAGAACCATTTCATAAGGCCAGCGCCCTTGTTAATTGGTGAGGCCTTTCATCTACCTTGATCTCCGTCATATTCCTCACTGGAATATTCGGTTCCTCCATCTCGATGTTGCAAACTTGCCTCTTGTGAGCCACCAGCCAGAACTCTAAGACTTGAAGTTTGCCTCAGCGAAGTGCTAATTTCGGAATAGAGTTAGCGGAAGTTGGGCGTAATGTACGGGAGTGGTTTCAAAGCGAGATCGTGTAGTGAAGGTGGAAGCGGTTATGGGGCGAGATTATTGGTGTTAGTTGTGTTAAGAGGCACCGGGTAGAGAAACACGGTGGAGGTGTATCTTCTCTTCCGGTTCCATGCGGAAAAGTAGCGTGTCGGTTAGGGTTTCAAGACTTGGTGATTACGGACTAATAGTAGCAGTCCCACGATGGCACCGATTGTACAATAAATTTCACTACCAGGTTTCGATGATGATCAAAGGTATGAGGGGTATATATTCCAGCCAAGATTGTCTTTCACCTGAGGATAAGAAATACGAAGACACTACGTTAATTGATTACACAGGGGTTGGACCCTTCGAACCACCTCCGGCGTGAGAGTAAGTATGAGTTATGGTTGTATAAGTGTGTATAAGTAAAGAGATGAGTGATGAATGAGCTTACCATAATCCTATGCCCGTCCAACCTATTTATAGTGGAAGAAATATGGTTGTAGGCACCTCTGCGTAAATGTCGAATTCATGGGGGCGTCCCATGTTTGTGGGTAACCGCTAGGGCTTAGTGACCCACATTCTCAAACTTGGCGGGAAATCCAGGAAAGAGAGGGAGATCGTTGGTTTGACCAAGTTAGGAGGTTCTCCTATCCGTTGCTCCTTCGTCAACCATACCCCGAAGGGCTTAGGGCTTCGAATGGCGAATTCCCCGTAGGTAACCTTCGTGTGTATAAATGGTTTGACGCCTATGAACATTTAGGAGACCTAACTTGGGCCTTCGTTCAGAAGGGCTTCGACACGTATCGAAGGGGTGTCCTTCGAGCTATTCGGAGGTTACATCATTAATGCTCAACTTGGGGGGACCTCCACAGTCGCTCCGATCTCCTTGTATACTCAGGACTTTTCTACCATAGGGCATACGCACGACCTTCTTAGCGCAGATGATGTGTGCACCGTTCTTCGACAACCAATCCATACTGATGATGACGTCAAAACTTCCTAAGGTGACGGGCATGAGGTCTATGTTGAACGGGTGGTCTAAGAAACTTAACGTGCAACTTCGGACTATAGTGTCTATCCTTTACTTATTTCCATTAGCTAACTCCACATCATAACTTAATCCTAAAGGTTCCGGGGAAATTCCTAGTAATGGTATAAAGGCAGTGGACACGAAACTCATACCGGCACCGGTATCAAGCGATATGGAAGCATAGCGGTTATTGAAACGACGTGCATCCGTAACTCACGTTGGATCCTCTTGATCTCCTTCCCAACGGACGTACACTCGCTGCTCCATGTCTCTCTGTTGATTTCCAGCACCCTAGTTTCCTTGGTTCCCTTCAGTCCCTCGATTTCCGGGGTTATGCCCATTACTTCCCGCACCTCGGTTCGCCTGATATCCTCCATTCCCAGGATTTCATATGACCCAAGGCTCTCGACACTCGGTCTTGTTGTGCCTTTTCTTCCTACATCTAAAATAGGTGACAATGGCCTTCCAGTCCGTTCCCTGTGTGGCTTGTGCCACGGCAAGGGGCCGGGACCTACAGTCTCTGGCCATATGTCCTACCTTAGAGCAATTTCTACGCACCACTCGGCTGCCCATGGTGGTGTCGATTCAGCGACTACACAGGGCTTACTTCGCCGTAACCCCTTCTCTCCATTACTTAGATAACATAAATCCTGGCAGTCTCTCGCCATTTGTTGGAGTGGCTATCACCCTTAACACCCTCATTCCTTTTCTTCTTATTGCTCTTTCCCTTGTCTGTTCCTTCCAGCACAAGGGAATCCATCAGACGTTAGGCTATGGTAACTGCCTCATGTAGGTTTTCCGTCTTTGCAATGATTACACCATTCCTAGTAGCTAGTGGCAATCCATCAGTGTACCGCTTAATCTTGAGAGCCTCGGTACAAACCATCTCTAGGCAAAGCAACGACAATTCTTGAAAGCGACGGTTGTAAACTGTCACGTCGTTTCCCTTCACCTTATGGTTCTAAAACTTGATTTCTAACTTCTTAACTTCATTCCTAGGGCAGTAAGTCTTGATCAGCGAGGCCTTAAACCAGGGTCCAAGTCATCGCGTAGGCTACCTCACTTCCTACCGATTTGTGATAGTTGTTCCACCAACTTAATGCTTCGTCCTTTAGAGTGAACGTCGCGTACTTCACCTTGGCATCCTCATCACAGTTACTGACAGTGAACATTGATTTGGTTTTCTCCATCCACCTCATTAGGTAAACAACTCCCTCGGTTCCTCCAAACTCGATGGGAACACAGAACCGGAACTCCTTATAGGTACAACCTCGCGCTCAATTAAGTGGTAGGGTTCCAACAGAGGTTTTTGAGTGATTTGACTCAGCTAGCAGCTCGGCGACATCTTTGCATCACAAGCTGGTCGATGTGGTCTGGATTCATAGTGGAGGATCGGTGGGACATGACCATTTTCACCTTGGTCATTGATGTTCTGATTCTCAGCGTCAGGGGTTGTCGGTATTCTGATTCTCAACAGGCGGAGTCGGGGTCGGGCGCCGACCTCGACGAATAGGAGTGACCACGGTATTTTCCGGATGGTCTGGTGGGTTTCGTCTTGGTGCCATTGATATGAAGGATAACATAAGAGTTCCATAAGTTCCATATTTCACATTTCATTAGTCGGGGTTTGATTCCAAAGACATCGGATACCGCATGAATATCGAATCAAGATAAAAAGGATAATGCCACATTATATCAAAATAATGAAGGCTCGAAATGAGAAATCAAAGGATGCACTTCTATTAGCCATAACACATAGTTTTCGAAGTACAATAACATGAAAAGATAGAGAATAGTCGTAGACGATCCTACTAACAAAACTAACAGGATAACTAAGATAAGCCTACATCTCGAACTGGGGGCTCCTTAGTTTCAAGATGGCACAACACTATAAACCTAGGGCAATATAGCCACGGTCTCCACGGGCGACTCTTGCTGCTCTCCGAACATCCTCAATCACTCTCCACTGTGAAGAAATCTCAAGACGCCGGGTGTCGCGGTCTCTCCTCGGTTCTGAAACCTCTATCCATTCGCCGAGCCCTTGAGCTTGATGCCTCAGTATCATGAACCCTCTATGTAGGTCTCCTACCTGCTCATGGAGCTCTGACATACCCTCTCTTAAGGCCATAGTCCTCCTAACAACTGCCCGCATATCTCCCCTCAACTTCTCTAGACAATTCGTCGATACACCAACTTGTCGGTCCGCTAAATGACTAAGCCTAACTCCACGGAAATAATCCATCCCAATCAGACCCGTCTCTCCGCACTCTACGGGCTCTAAAACTGTCTCTGATGGGAGATCTGATCCTAGTGGGCTGCCTAGCTCGGGTGAGTGAGGAGGCGAGACAAAGTTGAATGGCTGCTTTGGTGAATCACGCTCAATCAAGGGTAAGGGAGAGCCTGGTCCTAGAGAATGCACTGAATGCGCGGGACTCTAAATCAGCGAAGTACCCTCATCTGGGATGTCTCTACAAAGGTGAATCATGTGGTGGTAAAGTAGGGGATCAAGGTTGTCGGTGGGATGGCGATGAAAGTGGTAATGACAAGAGAAAGTGAGCTAATAGGTGCACAGGTGATGATGGAGGTCGTACTGACATCTGGCTTGAGTCAATGCGATGGGTAAGTCTGGGAATCTAGGCTCGTGCTAAAGCTTGATGTAATGTAAGTTGTCGCAAAGAATTGGAGCGATTAGATGATGATGGTAACTGAGAAGTGAGTGAAGTTTGTGGCTCTGGAATTGCTGACGCTGATGAAGCAAGAGCAGGATATCGGACAATCACATAAGGATTATCCTGCTTGAGAGTCATCCGAGTCCGTCTTTGGGAAGATGCAGCAGCAAGGATCTCCTCTGACACATCATAAGCTAGTGAAGGCATGGTCTGTGACAATGGCGAGGGGTAGGTATAAGTGTATGAAAATGACTAATTCTAATAGCGCATCATCATATCAAAACATCATACAATTCATCACATAGTGGCAAGCTTTCAAAATAGAGGATACAACATTACTCAAAACATGCTAGAAACAAAACTGCATAAGTTCTATTCTATCATATTATCCATACTTCATATAATTCCAAGACATATAAATCATATAGCAATCTCATAATATTCCAAGATCAATAGACTTATCGCAAATCATAGCATTGCAGTAATCAAGTTGCAATTCATTCAATACTTAATTCCAGAGGCTTCGGCATGGCAGGCTGGCATGCGTCGATCGAGGATCAAGTTTCTAAAAAGTGATTATAGTTTAGGTTTTAACAAGTACCTAGTTCTCTATAACCTTGGCTCTGATACCAATCTGTAACACCCCCAAAATTTGGTATAGCGAAAGACTTAATCGAGCTTTGAATTGCTCTTGGATTGGTACACAACACAAGTATAGGAAAACAAGATAATCATAAATCATTCACAACCAATCACAATAGTTAATTATCTGGTTACATTTATCCCAAAATATTCGAAAGTAAGGCCCAAAAGATATCATAAAATAGGTCCATAATTATTATCAGAGTCTAAAGTGATCCTCCAACCATGCCTCTTACATGACCTCCAAGAACAGCGGTCCTAATCATCATCTTAATTACTTGAGAAAACATGATAAAAGGTCATAGGTGAGTTCATAGGTTTAATTATAAATTCAATAGTGGACCCGATAGAGTTTATTTGCTATGCGAGACTAAGACAGATATACAATAAACATTCCAATCACATTCCATCAACAATCGAGATCTCGGCCCGGGTCCCAAGGCGACTCTAGCAATTACCCATGATTATAGAAATGTTTGACATCAATGCTACCACGGACTAGGTCAGAGTAAACATCTATTCTCAGCTAGGTCACATAGTTATAGCAAGGGATTGCTATCCTAGACTAAGTCAATATCTACCACATATCTATCATTTACTAGTCAACACATAAACAAATCAAAAAGAGTAAAATCAAGTCCAAGAAAAGAGTAGCATGCTTTCTCACCCCAATTTAGTTAAAACATAGATAAAAATGGGGCTACGAAACTCATCTCGATCAAGCAAAGCACAAATAATCAATAGCAAAGCTGATAAGCAGCTAACATGGCTCGGCGACTACTGACTCGGAACAAACTATTAATATAAATTCATTCTTAATACATTTTACAATTCCAATATTTTCTATCCTGAATATATTCCAATTCTTATTTCCAAAAACATCTCGTTTCTCAGTTTAGTTACAAGCGTTTGGTATCATCGTGTGAGGTTGTCGACTCGAGGGGAAAATCTTTATAGTTTAATAAGTTTCGAAATAAATTGTTAGAATTTATCGAATTCGTCAACACGATAAACTCAACTATTTATTTATTTCACTTATTACTCCAAAAACTAGTCACAACCTAACGAGTTATAAGGATGAATAATTCATTAATATATTTATCCTACGCTCATAACAGGCTCTTATTGGATTCGTCAACCCAATAAGTCCGCTATCTACGTGGGTTAAACCTATTAATGGCAAGTCATCCGCAACCCATGCATATCCCACAATGGTTATTAAACACTCATAAATGACACATTTTGGTGAACGTGCCCTCAAAATATTTAATAACTCGTTATTATAAAACTTTTCCATTTTAAAGTCGTTAGTTCCCCTTTAAATATCGAATAACAAGGAGAGTCTTGTTACTAAATATTTAATACAAGAACTTACTATTTTCTATTTTTCTAGTTTATTTACATGTTTCTATATATTACGTCACGTTTTCAATCTACATTTCGAGTTATTATCCGTCTCGAGTTCATAAGTCCGAGTCATGACTCTCGGCTTTTCATATGTCATATTGTCCAATAAATAATATAAGTCGGCGTTTTTGGGGTCAACCGAGACTAGAAAGTCACGGTAACATCGACGTTGCGCAAAGTTCACATATAATAATTTCAAGTCCAAATAAACAATTTCCGCTTGTTACCGACCCTAAACCTATGGCTCGGTAACGCATCCAACAACTCCATTCAACTCATATCATTCCCGGCATCCAATCAAGTATCAAAATGCATTCACGAAACCAATCTTTGAGACCCTAATGGCCTCGACTTGGCCAAGGTAAGACCACGCGACACCAAACGGACCATTTTGGTCCTTGTGATTCTTGGTCACTCCTCCAACGCACCTAAGCCGGACCTTCGTGGTCCCGGTTAACTTCCAACACCATCAAACCTCCAATTTCAACAACAAACCCACAATCAACACATCAAAACAAAAAAATAAAAATGCATACGCGAGACCCAATACGACACATACGATACCAATTCGTATTATTATGTTTTATCATTTTTAAAACTAGTTTATACATTTTTTTCCATCTTAACCCAACCAAATCGGATGAACGAGACACAAAGATCTCGAACGAGTGTACAACTCGTTCCCTTTACCTTTCTTTCTTCCTAATCTATACTTGGAACACGAAAACACGAACAAGAATGATGTTTAGGCGCGTTTGGGTGGCGGTATGGTGGATAGGTGGCGAGTGATGTATACTAAAATAAATGAGAGAATGAGATGAATGTTTTGGTGGTGGTGTGATCCCACGCACGGCGTGGAGGCGGTGAGATGGCCGGAAGTGGGGCGGCGGTTAGAGGAGGTGGTAGGGAGAGAAAGTGCAATTAGGGTTTGAGGTGGAAGATGGTGTGTGTGTGTGTGATGCGTATATTTTTGAAGTTGGGATTAAATTATAATTATTTTGGGGATAGGGATAGGCCGACCCATATCAAACACGGGGGACCCAAGCCGTAATTTTTGTAAACTTTCCCGAACTACTACTCACGAGCTCATATATTTTATAACTAATGTCCGACTATTTTTATTAATAGCGCCATTGTTTTTAATTACCTTTTTACACAAGTTTTGATTATTAACACGTCTTATTCTCACGAAATGAGTTAAAAATTAGTTTTTCTCTTGTTTTAGGTTTTTACTGTGCCGACTCGAATAGTGCCTATCATTCTGAGGGCCATAACTCAAACCATAACTCATTCAATACCAAAATAAATCATAAAAAGAAAATAAAAGATACCAAGTTAAGTCATCATTATTCCGAAATAGTTCCTGTAGGCAATCTACTTGATCTAACTAGTGTAATGCGGTACCTAAAAGGGCTCCTTAATTTTCCAGTTGTCACATTCCACCTATTAATTTACAGCTTAATTATATAACTCTATATATTTCATGAACAAGCCTACTAATCAATTTTTTTTAACAATCATTATTTAAAAATCTTCTCATCAAAATCTTTACAAGCTAATGCATCAGCAGGGTAGCGTAAATTTCCATCTTTATTTTGTTCCAAATGATGCCATTTCATAAGGCTAGCTGTCTTTGAACACATAAACAATATTTTAAGTATAGGTTTCAAGGGAAACCAACGTAATATGTTTGATGCCTTGTTCTTTTTGCCTTTCTTCTTCATCATGATTGTTTGTGGTTAGTTTCCATCTAGATTCTCCAGAAATGGAACAAGTTTGTTCTTTCTGATGACCGTCCCAAAATAGCATGCAACCATTAGGACACACATGAAGTTTTTTTATACTATAACCCTAAACTTGCTACTTTCTTTACTTGATGTAATATATTAGGCAACAAATTCCATTCTAGCAACAAATCCTGTAGAAATTCTAGCAACATGGAAAATGACTTGTTGCTCCAACCATTAAGGCACTTTAAATGATACAGATGTACCAAACAAGACAACTTACTATATTAGCACCTACAAATACATTCTGTTCGACATCTTAATTAAATCATTTTCAACCACATGTTTAATATTTAAACTAGTATGCTCTTCACCTTCATTCGTATTTGCATTATTTCCTTCCATTGGAAATGTCAGGAATAGGTCACCGAGTAACCCATGCATGTCATGTTGATAAATTCTCTCGCCCTCTCGTCTATTACTTGAAGATGATGCCTCATGAACTTGCCCGTGATCTTTCCAATCCAATACCCTCTCTTAAAACTAGAACATATCAGGTGATCATACACTACTTCTCTTTTAGTGAATAACAAACTTTGACAATCAATGCACAGCATATGATAAATTACTTTCACTTTGACTTGATTCATTAAAAAAAATCTAAAAAAATATTCAACACCATTTGTATATCGTTTACTTGCTTTAGATGCAATATACATCCACCCTTTATCCTCAAACGTTAACCAAAATTTAATGAAAGTAAGAATGCTATTTATAGTTGCACTTTTTTTTAATGTACTAGATAAACAACCTAACTTCTAAATACCAAGACGCTATAATAATGATGAATACACTCTATTTGATTATAAATGTGAATATCAACCTTTAATTCTATCAATTTTCAGACAACAAGGTACGAAAAATAAAGGATCAACACAATGCTAATAACAACATGCTTCAATAGTAATGAATACACTTGCCATAAGAGAAGTATATCAACAAACATGTTTAAATTATAAGCTTCTAAAGTCTAAAACTTCATTGAATACTGAAGTGTGAGTGTGTGACATGATTATCCTATCTAAAGTACCAAAATTGTGCAATATAGTGTTCAAATATCCCACTCAAGTGTGAGTGCGTGACATGATTTTCCTATCAGTTATAATATTATGTATCTACTTTGCCAGTTTCATCTGCACTAAAACCAATTTTACAAAAAAGAAAGTTTAAGTAAAAGATGGCAAGTTAACACACAAACATGATTCAATGGAAAAACAACTATGTTTCATGCTATCCTAAGTAAATACTAACTAGTTTAGCTTAGCATAGAAATGGAGAAACAAACAATAAACATAATCAAACAATTAAGGATAAACATGAATGAATGATTGATGATAGAACTTATCTCAACAATACAAAAGGTTTTAAATGGCCAAAAAGGCCTAAAAACCTGATAAAAGTCGACTAGGGTTCGGGTACAAAAGCTCCCCTAAAGTTTCACACAAAATAATGGAAAATATGCATTTATATATATAGAAAACTGATGATAACAGCGTCACGTTGATGTTGTGACACATTTAGCTCGCCGTCCAGTTGGGTATCATTTATCAATCTCCATATGTGATGGTGTCATCTTATAGGTTGTGACGCCATCGCCTTGATCTTCTGACGTCATCAACTAGGCCGTCTACAAACTCTGACCCATCACTAAACATTACAAAATTGCACTTTCTGGAAACATTTGGTGACCATGTCACAAATGCTGGTCACGTTGTTGAATTTATCGTTTTTCTTCTTTCTTTGTCCAATCGGGCCCAAAGCTTGTACATTTCCAGTGTTTGCTCTCGCAAGTACCTGAAAGTAAAAAAAATTAATTTAGGGCAATAAATGATTAAAGTATATGAATTTAGTGGCTAAATGACCCCTATAGAGCATATGAAATTACACCATATTTGTGACAACTGGCAATTAGGGAGCTCATTTTAGGTAACCGCATTACGCTAAGTTAAACCGGGTATTTGCGTTTAGAACTATTTCAATTGACCATGACTTGTTTTGATATTGATTATTGTTTTTTATGATTTGTTTTATTATCGTATGAGTTTTAGCTCTTTTTGTTAGGCACTATGATTCTCAAGACAATAAAAATTCTATAACGAAATAACGTAACTTTAAACCGTAACCAAACTTGGCAAATAAATAGTTAAAACTTGTGGAAAACATAAATAAAAGAAAGTCGAAGGAACGCCGTGGGACACCGTAGAGACAATATATGAGCTCTGGAATAAACCGATAGTTTGGGAAAAATTTGGTCACTTCCCAAGATTTCCTCAATGGGCCACTCCTCCTCCCATCTTTATTTTTTTTAAGTCCCCACCTCCTCATATATATACCCTCATCCCACCCCATTTTACCCATTTGTTTCTCTCACTAAAAACACACACATAACATCACTTTCTCTCTCTACTCTCTCTCCTGAAAATAGAACCCTAACCCTAAACCACCACCATAGCCGCCGCCCCTTTTCCGGCGGGATTCCGGCCACCCTTCAGCAAATGACATCTCACTACCACCACCATTTTGTAGATCTTTCTTTCCTCTTTCCATCCATATATGGCACGCCTATAGAAGCCTTCGTTAACACCTCCAAATCTTGAAAAAACTATTCATGATTCTAAGGTTTTCAAGTAACTTTGTAGATCGGGTTTAGAAAAGGTAAAAGGAACGTGGTTGAAGCTCGTTTGAGCCAAGATAAGCCTCGTACGAGACCTTTTTGGCTCGTACGAATGGCGTATGGTGTTGGGTTTCATGGATACGGGTCTAAAACGAGTTTATAATTAATTAAAACATGTAACTAGTGATTTGGTATCATGTGTTCTGTTATTTATTTGTGTTTTTGCATTTTATTCATAGTTTCATGATATTGGTTTAGATTAGTTGATGGGTTTGATGATTGATTATTGTTTGGAGGTTGATTGATTGTGTTTGGTCGTTGGAGAAGCCATTTGGGAGTGTTTGGATGGGATTGAGGGTGACGAGTCAGCCAGGGACTCGTGACGCTGGTTTTGTTGATGACGTGACCCACAAGGACCAAGGGTCCAGGTCGGTTGTTGTGGTATCTTTTGGTAGTTGTTGTTGGTGTTTGATGAAACGCTGGAGCCAAAAGCTTCTAGAGCTTGTTTGGTTCACGTGGTCTTAACCGTGACCGTGTCATGACCATTAGGCCGTGACATTGGTTACGGGTATATTTGATAGTTTGTTTGGATGGCGAGATTGATATGGGTTGATTGGAGATTGATTTGCGCTATTGTGTTAATTTACTTGGACTTATATTATAAATTGTCAACTTTGAGCAACGTCGGTGTTACTTTGACTTTTAGTCATAGTTGACCCGACAACGCCGCAATATGGACTTTGTACATATTGGACTATAGATTGATTAAAAGTCGAGAGGTCATGACTGCAAAACTAATAACCATTTAAAACTTATATTGAAATTGACGAATATATTAATATATATATATATATATATATATATATATATATATATATATATATATATATATATAGGAAGGGATCCAAAGAAGAAAAACTAAAATATGAAGAATAAGAAGAATTTCTAGCCACACATTTCAAATAGAAGGGAGAAATTTAAGGGAGATGCATCTATTTTTATGTGCATCCGAAACGTGGTTGTGGTTTCTTCTTATCATTCTTATTTTAATTTTTCTTCTTATTTGATCCTATATATATATATATATATATATATATATATATATATATATGTGTGTGTGTGTGTGTGTGTGTGTGTGTGTGTGTGTGTATGTGTAAACATGCTAATAAAACTAAGAAACATAAATAATAAATGGTTTTTATACTAAAACCTTCGATAACAAGACTTGTCTTGTTATTCGCTATTTTAAATGGGAAATAACAACTAAAAACGGAAAGGTTTTCTAATTAATAAGTAGTTAATGTTTCGAGTGCACGTTTATCGAAATGTGCCATTTATGAGCATTTAATGTTGTTTTCGAGCATTTAATACTATTAACGTCTTATGCATGGGTTACGGATGACCTAACATTAATAGCGTCAATCCACGTGGATAACGGACTTATTAGGTTGACGAATCTGAGAAGAGCTTAGTACGTGAGGATAATGTTATTAATAGGTGAATTATCCTTATGACTCGTTAGGATGCGACCGGTTTATGGGATAATGTTTACCTAATAAATGATTGAGTTTATCAAGTTGACGAATTCGATAAGGTCTAACTATTTATTCCAAAACTTATTGGACTATGGAGCTTATCGCTTAGACATCTCATTGTGTTGCATTGAGTCACATTGTGGTTATTTGAGTGCGTTCATGAAATCACATTAAGTTGATACACACACACGACGATACCAAACGCTAGGACTAAACGGTGAAACAAGATGTTTTTGGAGATAAAGAAAAGGAATACATTGGGGTAGATAACGTTGATTTTGGAAATATATATTTAGAATTGGTTTATATTAATAGGTTGTGCCGAGTTAGTAGTTGTTGAGCCGTGTTAGCTGTTATCTTCTGTTAGTGTTTGTTTGTATGCTGTTTGCTTGAGGTGAGTTTCATAGCCCCACTTTCATCTTGTTTTAAATAATTGGGGTGAGAAATCATGCTACTCTTTTGGACCTTTTAAACTTCTGATTTGCTTATGTGATTGATCTTAGATAGATATGTGGTAGCTATTGCCTTAGTCTAGGGTAGCAATCATATTGCTATGACACTTGCCTAGCTAAGTATAGACTTCTACCTCGACCTAGTCCAGGGTAGCATTTGTTCTAGAGTTTGCTACGACTGCGCTGGCTAGTGTTGCCTAGGGCCCTACTATGACATCGGATATGTTATTGATGGTGTTATTGATTGTGATATGGTATGTGATTGGTGTGATATTTTGTATCTATCTTAGGTCTGACATAGCAAATAAACTCCTACAGGTCCACCGCTGAATTTGAATTTAAACCTATGAACTCACTAGCGTTAGCTGACCTTTTAACATGTTTTTCTCAGCTATCTAAGTGATGTTTGGAATGCTTGTTCTGTGGAAGCTTGGCAAAGAGGCATGGTTGCAGGATCATATTTAAACTCTGATAATATTATTCGGACCTATTTTATAAATCATGTTGGGCATTACATTTAACTATTTTGGGATGATTGTATTGGATAATTAAATTTGGGATTGGTTTTGAATGATAATATGACTATCTTGTTTGCTATACTTGTGTGATGTACCAATCCATGTAACGCCCCAAAAACTTGTTTAAGTCTTCCGCTGTACCGAGATTTAGGGGTGTTACAATATTAATAAGTTTCATGTAGATGGCTCGTTATGTCGTTACAAAGCACGATTTGTTGCTAATGGTCACAGTCAGAAACAGGGGATAAATTGTGATTAGACCTTTCGTTCGGTTGTTAAGCCGGCTACTATACATACGATTTTAAGTCTTGTTGTGTCTTAGGATTGGTCTATTTATCAGCTTGATGTGGAAAATGTCTTTCTTCACTGTTACTTATCTGATACAATATATATGCATCAGCCGCCTGAATTTGTTGTTTCAAATCAACCTAATTATATTTGTCACTTGCAGTGTTCTTTATATAGGCTTAAACACGCCCCTCGTGCATAGGTTCAACGTTTTGTTAGCTTTGCTACATGGATCAGTTTTCAACACATCCCTATTTGTCTTTCAACGTGGTTCGGATATTACTAGTCTCTTGTTATATGTGGATGATATTATTCTTATAGATTCTTCTGTAACTCTTTTACATCGTATTATCGCATTGCTTCACATTGAATTTTCTATAACTAATTTTGGCTCTCTAAACTATTTCCTTGGTATTTTCTACTCAGAGATAAGCTTCTGGCATGTTTTAGTCGAAATTGTAGAGGAAATTATTGAGCGAACACATATGGAGAATTGTACCCATGCAAGACTCCTGTTGATACTGAGTCCAAGATTGGTCCTGATGACGTATAGTCTATATTCGGGCCACGAACCCGACCAAGGACCAATATTAGCTAGCCCATCATGAAATGGGCTACGCCGATCAGTGTTTGGGCTCACGAAGGCCCAAACCCAAAAACTTATTTATGAAATAAGATATTGGATATCTCCTATTTTTGGAGATAAGCGCTTTCTACCACCAATTTAGAAGCGAGATACGCCAAGTTTGGGGAACACGAAACCAACAAGGAGATCGTGTATATAAAGGGAACCCTATTCATCATTAAAGGTACGATCTAAAACCCTAACTCTCCATAACCCTAAAACCGATTACTTACTCTCACGCTGGAGGATAATCGGGAGACAATCCCTACTATAAGCCTAACGGTGTTTTCGTTTACTTAGTGCGCAGGTCTCAAGCAAAGCGATCATCAATTGGTACGAGAGCCGGAGCCCAAACAAGGAACGCCCAACTTTTGTATCAACAAGTGGCGTCATCCGTGGGACCATTCACTAAGAACTAAGAACTAGAATGACGAGCTACGGAAATCAGCGATCGCATGCAGACCTTACAGGAAAGAAGCTGCAGCAAGCGGAATGAGCTTTCTATACCATGGACAACCGGTGTCGCTAAAAATCAGGATTAGGCCCAAACCTACTCCTCCCACGGTGGAGCAACGCCGGGACAACCCAAGCCACTACAACCACCACCGGTAGCGGAATCCTGCGCACCCTTTTGCTACTCCTCTCCACTCGCTTGAAGTGACCTCTCAAAGGCACCAGATGCACCCGATAGAAACAAGGGCCCAGTGGTAGAAACAGGCACTCTTGCTTTAGAAGGAGTCGACCGAACTAGCACCGGGTGATTTTGTATCGCAAAATTACGAAACTTTGGCCGCTTTCATGCAAGAGGAAGCAAAAAGAGGTCAAGTCGAGACATGCCCGACTGAACTTCGATTCGAATTTGAAACATCCCCATCGCGCCGTCGAAGGAGAAGCGAGGGATAGTCACCCACCCCCAAGTATTTAACAAATTGGGAGGAAAGTTGAAAATGATGAGACATCTAACTCGCAGCATTCGGAAGGAAGCGAGGAGGATGAACGGCGTACCAATGTCCACGCCAGGCTTGGTAGCCGCAGAGTTTAGGATAGACTTGGGTGAAGGTACTCCCCAAGTGAAAGCCCTTCAAGCAGAAACTCGGAGGATAGTTCGCCGCACGCTGAAAGAGGGAAAACTCATCCTCCGGTAATTCCTCGGATGACGGGACAAATAAACCGACATCGGAAGTCCGTGAAGAACTATCGCGATCAAGAGGAGGAGGACATATCCCTCCCATGGCAACGCAAAAGTGGATGCGTTCACTTACGGCGCATCAGCATTTCTCGAAAAACAAAAGAAGGCGCATGCCCGCCAACGCGAAAACTTATGATGGAACAGGTGATCCGAACGATCACCTAAAATTTTTCGAATCAGCCGCTACAATCGAAAATTGGCCACACCCCGTGTGGTGCCACATGTTCAATTCCACACCGTTGGAAATGCGCGAGGTTCGAAGCTTCCACGCAGAAGCATCAATAGCTTCAAGAGTCAGGAAAGCATTCCGAACTTCACTCAAAGGAAGAAGTGCGCTAAAACCCTATCGAACTCGCCAGGGTAAAACAAGGGAATCCACAAGCGCTTATGTGGAACGCTTCAAAGATGAGTGCATACGGTTAAGGCGCGTCCCGAAGTGTTGAAGATCTCGTGGTTCATGAATGGGATCAATAACCCATAACTCATCAAAAGGTTGAACGACAAGATCCCCCAAACCTTTGATGAACTCATGAAGCGCACAAGGTCCTTCATCCATAGCCGCCGGCGGATAGCAAGAAAGGTTACTCCAACTACGTGTCACAGAACAACCTCGAGACAATCCACGACCATAGTAGTAACCGTAATGTGAGTTACCGCCCAAGGGAGTGGATGAGATAACGAAAAGTATACCCCACTCACAAAGACTCTAAAGGAGATATTCGCAATGGAAGGCGCGAATTTTCCAAGACCCCCACCTATACGCACTAAGATCGCTGGGGGAATGGATACCGTGACTATCACGCACGTAAGGGCCACACCACCAATGAATGCGCCCAACAACGCCAACTTATTGATAAGTTAGTTAAAGAAGGCAGATTGGACCATTTGGTCAAGAACATCAAGGAGGGAAAAGATAGGCGTAAGACCGAAACAAGAAAGAGGCACCTAAAGACAAGGTCGACAAAATCTACATGATACAATCATGGCAAATGAAAACCGCGTAAAGTCGAAATTTTCCCGGAAGTGAAATCTCCTTCCCACCTTGACCGCGACAACGCAGATGGTGGAGCCGCCACCATTGAAATTAATGCGGGGGGTCACGATATCCACCGCATGTATGTCGATGGAGGAGCATTTGCGTGATATCATGTACGTAACATTGTTTCAAACGACAGCACTGATACGCATCGCTAAGCCCTACCATGACAAATACCGACCGGTTTTACCGGGAAAAGATATGGCCTATGGGGCAGATACACCTACTAGTCAGTGTGGGCTTATAAAGGACACTCAGACGGCCTGGATGAATTTTATGGTAATTAAATCCCTTCGCCATACAATGGCATTATCTGGAGACCAGGATATCACCATACGCCAGATCGCCTACGGATGGGATGCTCAAATTCCCAGTGGAATGTGGCATTGTTACTCTCACAATGCCACTGTACACATAGAGAATGTAACACGATTACATGCGGAGACAGAGCCCATTCCGTAACGTGCAACCAAAATTCCAAACCTGAAGGTTGCAATTCATCCTGACTACCTAGAACAAGAAGTATCGATAGGAGGATCACTATCATATAACGGTAAGGCGCTTGTGTGCGACTCTTGCAAAAGAACCCGGATATCTTTGCATGGGAACCAAAGCACATGACGGGGTACCACGCCAATCACGTAACACAAGCTGCGAATCCGACAAGGATACGCACCGATCCGCCGTAAGAAGCGCGCCAAGCTCCAGAGCGCCGCAAGCTATTCCGCGTAAGTACACAAGCTTGTGGAGTCGTGAATCGTGCGACAAGTCTACTACCATAACGGCTTTCCAACCCGCGTAATGGTAAAAAGCGACGGTAGCCGGCGGATGCGCGGACTTCACGGATCTCAACAAGGCATGCCCACGCATCGTTACCCACTACCGGAGATAGATTGAAATTGAGTCCCTATGCGGGTATCCACTCAAACGCTTTTTAGACGATATAAGGGATATCACCAAATCCAGATGGCTAAGGAAGATGAGGAAAAACGACCATTCATACAAGTCAAGCGCTCTGCTATACCAAAATGCCTTTGGCTTGAAGAACGCAGGCGCCACCTACCAACGGTTAGTAGATAATGCATTTGCCAAACAGGTGGGCCGCAACCTAGAGGTTTATGTAGACGACTTAGTCATAAAAAGCCATACTGAAGAGGGACTGGTGCGCGACATTGAGGAAACGTTTAGGACCCTCAAAGAGATCAACATGAAGCTAAATCCTAAAAAATGCACTTTTGGCGCTACAGAAGGCATGTTTCTCGAATACCTGATAGAACCTGATGGCATTAAACCATGCCCAGAAAAAACATAGGCCGTCATCGAACTTCCTTCACCGCGCACATTGAAGGAAGTCTAATCTCTCAATGGAAAGATGGTCGGCCTAAACAGATTCTTGTCTAAGTCAGCAGACAAATCATTACCCCTCTTCAAAACACTCAAGAAGTGTATAAAGAAGGGAGATTTTCGCTGGACTACGGAGGCAGAAGAAGCCTTTACACAGCTCAAACAACACCTGGCAGAGCTCCCCACACTACTCGCACCCCGACCAGGGGAAGAACTGATTATGTACTTATCAGCACATGGAGCAGCTTAGCGCAGTTGCCGCTGACGACAGAGACTCAGTGCAAACACCTGTCTATTTTGTAAGCAAAGCACTCAAGAAAACGGAGATCAATTACAGTGCAATGGAGAAGTTGGTCCCGCCTTAGTGTTCTCCGCCAAGCGATCGCAGTACTTCCAGCGCACCCAATAGCAGAATCACAGATCAACCAATCAAGCAAATCATCTCCAAACCTCGACGCATCAGACGACTGCAGAAGTGGAGCGTGTTGCTCGGTGAACATAACATCTCCTATAGACCACGACCGCAGTGAAAGGACAGATACTAGCAGATTTCATCATCGAAAAGCCGAACCGATGATGCACCCACACCAAGCAAAAAGGAACTACAAGATCCATGGATCTTGTTCACTGATGGATCTTCATGCGTGGATGGGTCAGGAGCTGGCCTTATCCTCACAAGCCCGGAGGGAATGAAGTTCAGCTACGCCTGCGTTTTGAGTTCACAAATGCGACAAACAATGAGGCGAGTACGAAGCCTTAATCGCCGGACTACGATAGCAGCTCGGATGGGTGTACGCAACCCGAAGCAAACGTGGATTCTCGGCTAGTAGCCAACAATGTGTTGGACGCGTACATAGCTAAAGAAGATAACATGATTCAATACCTCGACATGACTAAGGCGCTAATCCAAGGTTTTGACAGGTTTACAATCAAACAGGTTCCGAGGGGAGACAACCGAAAGGCGGATGCACTGAGTAAAATTGCGTCCACCAGTTTCGCACATTTGTCAAAACAAGCGTTGGTGGAGACTCTGAAGAGCAAATCCATCTCGGAGATGGAAATATCAACGGTAATAGAAGAAGAAAGTCCTACGTGGATGACCCCAATAATGGAGTTCATAAGCAAAGGTGTACTGCCCCAAGAACAGACGAAAGCTCGAAGAATACGGCGCACAGCTCAGAGGTTCGAACTTAGAGACGGTGTGCTCTATCGACGCTCCTTCCTGCAACCATGGCTCCGCTGCCGCCCCTACAAGCAAATTATGTGCTCAGGGAAATACACGCCTGTCATGCAAAGATGCATTCGTGACCACGACCGTAGTGGCGCGCTGCTTTAAGGTCGTGGTACTATCGGCCCACCATGCACCGTGACGCGCGGGAATTAATAAAAAAGTGCGGCGACTGTCAGGTTCATTGACCCATTCCGCGCCAACCACAACAGGAGCTAACGCCTATCACGGCACCATGGCCATTCTACAAGTGGGGTATCGACATTGCAGGTCCCTTTCCCGTTGCAGAAGGAGGACTGAAGTTTCTAATAGTGGCTGATCGGTCCCAAACGGTCAGGTTTATTACACAAGTCAACCACTTGTGAATGGTTAACCGTAATAAAAGTCAGACAGTCTAGAACCAAAGCAATTAAGTCCAGGAGAGTTTAGTGTTTCCCCAGGTCGTTAAGTCCCAACGAGCTGTGCGATTGAATAACCAAACGTGTAGTGATCGGGTGATATTGAACAAGAAAGAGGTTATGATTGATACTAGATAACAAAGGAAAAATGAAAGAAAATTAAAAAGATAAATTATATTAAATAAACGCTATCACTATTTTTAAAATTGGATTTTCTTGATTTTTCTTTTATAAATTTGAATTAAAAACTAATTTTAAACTTTAAAACTAAATTAAAATACTAAAAATTATGAAATTAAAGAGGAAAATTGTGAAACTATTTTTCAAAAATCTAAAATAACTAAAGAGAATTTTCAAAACTAATTTTGTATTTTTCTGATTTATATTCTAATTTATATGATTTAAAAACTATTTAAAACTAATTAAATTGCTAAAAATTACTATTTAAACTAGGAAAAATCTAGAAAAATATTTTTTTTGCTTTTTATATTTATCTTAATCTATGAAAATTGAAAACTTATTTTTTTGAAGATTTTCTGATTTAATTGCAATAAAGGTTAATTAAAAAGTCCTAAAAACTGATTTAAATTGGGAAAAATAGTAAACAGTGATAAAAAATTATGAAAAATTCAGGAAAAGTCTAAAATAATATTCTAAATCTATGAAAAATATGAAAACATATACTAGTGTGCAAGATTATGAAGTTAGTGAAAAGTGCTTATAAATAAGCACTTAAAAATAAGCTAAAGGTCGCACAGAGAATCAAGTGATCACAGGACCTAACTTATGTTAAAACTACTAGAAAGCAACCTAAGTTAACCACTCTCAACCTCTGGAAAGCAAGAAACAAGCATTTGGTGTGAATTGTACTTAAAAGCCAAACAAGCTTTACCTATTAACTTGAAGCCTAAAATAAGCTACTCGGATAAGCAAGAAACCTAAAGCCAGTTTAAGCAATCCAAACTAGACCTAGCAAGGGACTTGTAAACCAAAACTCAGCTACTCACAAGCTCTTATGAGCTTGTGAAAAACTCTCGCAAGTTTCTCACCACACCACAGTGACCAGGCACAGGGCACTTTGACTTAATTGACAAGCTGATTTGAAGCTTATAAAAATTACAAAAATTCTACAAAAATCAGATTTCCACTCTTGACCAACTGAACTTGTTAAGTCCAAAATTTCACTTGAATTGATCCAATAATGAATCAATGAAAATTCCTCAAACCTTGGTGAAAACCGACTTGAACAACTTTTAACTTTTTGAGGTTGAGATGAAACTTTGACTAAACTGAGATTTGAATCCAATTTATGAACTGATTGAGATGTTTTAAGCTAAAACAAAGTTAAATCAAGTTACTCTAACATTATCTAAACACAGATCAAGCTTTTGATCTTCAAATTTCCAACAGATATGAAAATAGGACGCTTTAAGTTGATTTTGACTTTTATGGTTCTAAGGTGCAAATTTATGACAGAACTTTGCTTAATGATGCTAAATAAAGATAATGCAACCTAACTTGACTTTTGCTTGAATCTTAAACTCAGATTCACTACTATGATCCAAACACTAGTTTAGAAACCAATTTGCAATTTAAACCACTCTAACTACCGAACTAGTCGAGACTAACACCTAAACTGAATCAAATTAGTCTAATGACAACTAAATAAACAGATCTAAATTATTAACAACCACAGATTCAAACACAAGCACTTTATGCACCTATAAAGTTTATAGAGAAAGAAACAAAAACTCACAAGTGATCCGCTTATTTGGTACTTAAACCGTAACCAAACTACCCTACTTTTAACCAAATTCAACCCAAATCAAGCTCTGCAACACCCAATGTCATAACCATTTCCAGATTAAGCTCCAGTTGACTTTTGTTGACCAAGTGAAAATTTTTGCTTGAACCTTAGTAATAAGCTTACTAAAAGCTATCAGTAGCTTAAGTAAGCCTATTTGAAATAGAAATAAGCCAATTGAAGCTTGAGTTTAAGAATATGTAAACTGAATTAATAAAAGAAAATTTAAAAACATGAAGCTTGAATCAAACTTTTTAATTGATACTGAATTGAGTTACAAGTGACTAAAAAGCTTAAATTCAATACATAGGAACTGAAGATTACAATTTAAGAGATTAATTAAGACATTAACAGTAAAAACGACATACAAGAAAACTAAAAACTAAAGACTACTCCTTTCTCTGCTTTCTCTTCCTTCTATTTATTAGCAAAAGGTCTTCCACTTGTCCTCTGAGTAAATCCCACTTCTATTTGGATCCATTGGATTAGAAGACTTGATATTAGCCGTAGATGGCATTTTTGGCGCCAAAACTTTTTCTTGCAATTGGGGTGGGTTGAGTGCAAGGAGGGGGAAGCATTTAATGATTCTTGGATTGTTGGGTGAGGTGGACTGATAAGGGTGTTGGGGGTGAGCTGGAGGTGAGGGGTGATGGAGTGTTTGCAGAGAAGTGGTTGAAGAAGATGGGAAAAAGGAGGGAAAAGGGTGTTGGGTTGACTGGGGTTTGACCGGGTGTTATATTAATAGGCAGGGGGTTCAAAACAGGGGGGTTCACAGGTTGTTTTGGACTGGCTCAAGGTATATTGGCAGGGGGTCAAGGGGTTTGGTATTAAACAACAAGGACCATTCTTACAATTTCACAAAAACCAAGGACCAAATCTGTAATTTTGCAAAGTTGTTCCAAGGGTCAATCTTGCCAAGTTTCATTAGTACAAGGACCATAAAAGATAATTTTCCATTTTTAAACTTCCAAGGACTATTTTTGCCAATTTTGAAACTTGAAGGACCAAACTTGTAAATTCTCCAAACTTTTACCCAAGGATCATTTTTGATAAATTTTGATTTTGAAAGGACTTGCGTTGACTTTTATTCCAAAACAAATGCTCAGGGACTGATTTTGTCAAGATTTGAAAGTTGAGGGACTGAAACTGCCAATTATGCAAACTTTGCTCATTTTTCATCTGATTTTAAACATTTTGCATATGAAACATATAAAATACAATTTTTGGATATTTTCAGTATTTTGATGCATTTCTGAGTGTTTTTAAATGTTTTGAAGTCCAGATTTGACAAAAAAATGATGAGTATTTACACACTCATCAATCCCCCACACTAAACTATTGCTAGTCCCTAGCAATCTTTTATGAAAAGTTAATGGATTTGAATCTCTTTACCAAAAGCCATTACTTCTGGAGTAGCCAATTGTTTCAGTTCAAGTAAGAACCTTGGTACAATGATAACCATATGATTTTGAGCAAACCACCAGCTTCCAACGGATTTGATTTGTCTTTACCAGAAGCCGTTTGCTTCTGGACTAGCCAACTCTTAGATAAAATATCTTTGGTGAGTCGATTACCAATTATGGTTTTCCAACTGCCTTTACCACAAGCCATAAACTTGCGGGCTAGCCAACTCTTCACTAATTAAAGATATGGTGAGCTGAACACCATACAATTTTGGACAAATTGCAAGCCGTCAACGAATTTGAGATATCTTTACCAAGAGCCGTTTGCTCCTGGATTAGCCAATCCTTTTGTTTATTAGACATGGCGGATCGATAATCAGAGTAAGTGCAAAACACTTACTCCAAAAAACATTTTGGCCAAAAATTGGGGAATTGGGTGGTATAATTACATGATAAAATTCGTGAGAATTTCCCCCACACTAGAAATGAATATTGCCCTCAATATTCAAAGTACCGGCTGTTATGCCGAAACTTAGAACGTAAAAGGGAAATACTACGGCCATTATTTTGAATGTTTTTTTTTTTTTTTTTTTTTTGAACTTATATACAACAAATGGGCAACTCCCCACACTAGGGTGGTAGAAAATAGAAAGAAGTCAGAAATACGGTGAAAACCCATATAGTGTGCTACTGTTTTTGATTCCCGAGTCGCTAGCTTGACTCGATCCCCGCATTCATTGGTTCATGGGGAAAGTTTGTAGATCCGGGACAACCACAAGAGGAATGTCCTCTCCAAAATAGTGCTTCAATCGATGACCATTCACTTTAAAATTTGGACCATAGGGTTGAGATAACTCAATAGTTCCATAAGGAAATACTTTAGTGATCGTGAATGGTCCAGACCAGCGGGATTTTAGTTTTCCTAAGAAAATCTTCAATCTTGAGTTGAAAAGAAGGACTTGATCACCGACGTTGAAAACGCGGTTTTTGATTTTGGAGTCATGAATTTTCTTTGTCTTTTCTTTGTAGATCAAAGAGTTCTCGTATGCTTGATCACGGAGTTCATTTAATTCATTCATTTGAACTTTCCTGATCACCGCCTCTGAATATCGAAGTTGGCATGTTTCAAGGCCCAGGATGCTTTGTGCTCAAGCTCAATCGGCAGATGACATGCCTTTCCGTATACTAGCTTGTATGGAGTACACCCGATGGGTGTTTTATAAGTCGCACGAAGGCCCGTGAGTGCGTCATCTAGCTTATCCCACCAAGAGGCACGGTTTTCGCCTCCGTCCTTTCCGAATTCTTTAATCCCTCGGTTTGAAACTTCCACTTGCCCACTTGTTTGGGGGTGGTACGCAGTAGAGAGACGGTGAGTTACACCATACTTTTGCATGACTCTATCAAACTGGTCATTGCAGAAATGCATACCACGATCACTGATTATAGCTCATGGAGTTCCAAACCTAGCAAAAAGAGATTTTAAGAATTTCACAACAACTCGGGCATCGCTGGTAGGCAAAGCTTTCGATTCAACCCATTTTGACAAATAGTCAACGGCCACGAGTATGTATTTATTTCCTCGAGATGAAGGAAATGGCCCCATAAAGTCAATGCCCCAGATGTCAAAAATCTCACACACTTGAATGGCGCTTTTGCGACATTTCATTTCTTTGTGAGATATTTCCGTGACGTTGACAAGCGCCACGTGTTTTGACAAATTCATGGGAATCCTTGTAAATCGTGGGCCAATAAAATCCAGAATCAAACACCTTCTTGGCAGTGTAGTTGGGGCTATGATGTCCCCAAGTAGGTCCAGAATGGCAAGCCTTGAGAATGTCATTGGCTTCCCGACCATACACACATCGCCTGATGACTTGATCCGCGCAAATTTTGAATAAGTAGGGTCGCCCGTAAGTAATGTTTTACATCTTTAAAGAATTTGTTTTTCCGTTGGGACGACATCCCTTTCACCACAAAGTTACCCGCATGGTAATTTGCAAAGTCAAGAAACCATGGGGTAGAAAAGTCTCCACGAAAAGAAACCACATTGAGTGTTTCGAGAGGAAATGTTTCGCTTATTTCCTTTTCTCGAACACATCCCGGTGAGGGTTTTCTAGACGGACAGATGATCAGCAAGTTCTCGGCTCCTTTTTATCACGTATAATGATATCAAATTCTTGGAGGAGAACCCAACGGAGCAATCTCGGCTTTGCATCTTGTTTTGCAAAGAGATATTTGAGAGCAGAGTGATCCGTATACACCACGCATTTGGTCAAGATTAGGTATGGTCGAAACTTCTCGAACGCATACACCACAGCTAATAATTCTTTTCTCAGTAGTGGTGTAATGGGTTTGAGCTTCAGCCATAGTCTACTCGCGAATGGATAGGCTGAAAATGCTTGGTTTTTCGTTGCCCCAAGACTGCACCGATGGCAAAATCACTTGCATCGCACATGAGTTCAAAGGGTAAATCCCAGTCGGGGCAACTAGAATGGGTGCTTCCGTAAGCTTTTTCTTTAATGTTTCAAAAGCTTCGATGCACTCAGTTGAGAAGATAAAAGGAGCATCCTTCTCAAGGAGATGAGTCATAGGCCGAGCGATTTTAGAAAAATCTTGTATGAATCTGCGATAAAACCGGCATGACCTAAAAAACTCCTAATACCTTTGACGGTAGTAGGATGAGGCAATTTGGCAATGACATCCACTTTTGATTTGTCAACCTCAATCCCGTTTTTTGAAATCTTATGGCCTAGGACAATTCCTTTTTTGACCATAAAATGACTCTTCTCCCAATTTAGACAAAGATTGGTGTCTTCACACCGTTTTAGCATTTTTTCTAAATGGGAGAGACATGTGTGAAATGAGTCCCCAATGACCGAGAAGTCATCCATAAACACCTCCATTGTTTCCCCGATCATGTCGTGGAAAATTGCCATCATACATCGTTGGAACGTGCCGAGCGCTACATAGGCCAAAAGGCATACGCCTCAGTAGGCAAAGTTCCGTATGGGAAGGTGAATGTGGTCTTTTCTTGATCCTGTGGATCAATGGGGATCTGAAATACCCCGAGAAACCATCTAGGAAACAATAGTATTCGTTTCCTGCTAGTCTCTCAAGCATCTGATCCATGAAGGGTAGAGGAAAATGGTCTTTACGGGTGGCTTCGTTTAACTTGCGATAGTCAATACATACACGCCATCCCGTAACCAATCGAGTTGGAATTAACTTGTTTTCTTCATTTGTGACAACAGTTATGCCACCCTTTGTTGGAACACAGTGGATGGGACTGACCCAAGGACTATCAGAGATCGGGTAAATTAAACCGGCATCAAGAAGTTTGAGAACCTCTTATTTGATAACCTCATGAATCTTAGGATTCACCCTTCTCTGATGTTGGACCGCTGGTTTGAAATCATCCTCCAATAAAATCTTGTGCGTACAAAATTCAGGGTTAATACCCTTGATGTCGGAGAGTCTCCAAGCAATTGCTTGCTTGTGCAACTTCAAAACCTTTATGAGAGCCCTCCTCCTCCTCGTTAAGTCCTTAGCAAGTATGACGGGTAATTTATCATCACCCTCCAAGAATGCATACTCGAGATGAGGAGGTTGGTCCTTAAGTTGAACCTCGGAAATTCTTCAGAGATGTTTGTACGGATTTGATTTCTTCAATTGTGATCTCTTTCGGAAGGAGTGAAGGTAATGGATCTTCATTTAACAATTGCTCAAGATAAAGGATATCTCCTCCTAATCATAAACACCATCATCAATTCCCTGGAATCGATTCATCATTAGCAAGAAATTCATCTCTCTCTTCTAGAAAGAAGTCACCTCCCTCAAACGGAGTAAGAGAGGGGGAAGAATCGGCAATAATTGGTTGAGAAGATGTGGTGGGATCCCCACTCACATAATTATGAAAATAACCAAGAAACTCTTGAGAGTACTCTTCTGAAGCAATATCAATTAAATCGATTCGATTAACCGATTCAGCATCATAGTTTGAGGAGTACCTCGAAGTTTGATCAAGGTTAAAGGTGACAGCTTCATTACCCACACGTAATGTGATTTCTTGCTCAAATACATCAATGAGAGCATGGCCCGTTCTCGTGAATCCTCGCCCAACAATGAGAGGAACCCGATGATCGGCATCGAAGTCAACAACCACAAAGTCACCTGGAAAATGGAACTTTCCTACTTTCACGAATACATCCTCGGCGATGCCCAGAGGACGCGATATAGAACGATCTGCAAGCTCAAGAGTCATGCAAGTAGGAATAAGTTCTAGAAGAGAAAGTTTCTTCCATACTGAATAAGGCATCAGATTGATGCTTGCACCAAGATCGGCGAGGGCAAAGCATTCAATCATTCCCGGAAAAACACAAGGAAGAAGAAATTTTCCAGGATCTCCAAGCTTCTCGAGAAGCTTTTTAATGTAACTGCTGAGCGAGCTCGCTCAGAGGAGTCTTAGCCATTTCAAACAACTTTTCCTTGTTGCTTAACATGTGTTTGAGAGTTGATGCAAACTTGGGCATCCGCATGATAGCATCCGCAAAGCTTATGTCAAAATGTAGTTCTTGGAAAATTTGAAAAAAATTTTCCATTTGATGACTGGCTTTTTCGCGGAGCTTTTGCTCATTTAAACGTGATGGGTAAGGAATAGACGTTTTGGATTTGGGGTTTTCAATCGAGCTACAGGAGGTTCAAAACAACTCCGGTTTGGATTTGGGTTTCAGGACAACTTGAGGATGGACATGTGCTGTACTTTGTGAGCTAGTGGGTTGCACTTGGTCCTTTGTCGCCTCAGGTTCACTTTCCACTACCTTCGGGAGAGAAGAAGAAGAGGTAGTAGGAATAGCGGGTCCATCATATGAAGCACCACTGGTTGTGATAGCCTTTGCATCAGCCTCGGATTAGCGATCGTGTTGCTAGGTAAAGTACTTGAGCCCGAGGGTCGATCATTTAAAGACTTCTTAATGTCAGAAATATGGCTTACCAACAACCTATTCATTTCCTCTTGGGATTTCATGAATTGCTTCAACAACTCATCAGATGATGGTCCGGTTGGAACAATGGCTTGATTTTGTGTAGGAAAATTCTGGCCTCTATTGTTTGGATTAGGGCCTTGATTTTGGAAATTTCCTTGATTATTGCCATGAAAATACCCCGGGTTGAAATTTCCCTGACCTTGGTTTCTATTAAAATTTCCTTGGTTTTGGAAATTTTGACTTTGATTTTGAAAACCGTTATTCTGACTAAAATTACCTTGGTTTTGAAAACCTTGGTTCGTTCTATTCTGATTTTGATTACGGTTTTGGTTTTGTTTGAAACCGGGTGGTCCAGGGTAGTGGTTAGGACGGTGGTTCGGGTCCATAGGAGCACGGTATTGGTTGCCTCCTGAATTGGAAATCCCGCCCACAACGCTTGCTTCAAACGGTTACCATCGGTGGCCATACAGTTGTAATAGGCATGGGGGCCACCGCATGTAACACATACTTCCACTTTCTTGACTTCAGCAGGAGGTGAAGTTTGTGGAAAAGAAACTTTCTTTTGGTTGGAGAGAACCAAAGCTTGAATTGCTTCCGTGAGTTTTTCAATCTTAGCATCGGTGCTAGATTGACTCACGGGCGATGAAGTAGAAGGACCAACACCGACTTGGGAAACAACCGGTTTGCTTCGCGCGGACTTTAGACTTGTTTTCAATTATCGCTAAAGCTTCTTTACGCTTTGCTCAAGAAATTTCTCCAAATGAGGAATTGAGAGAACCTTGATCAGATTGACTCACTCCATTATAGAAAGTATCGAGTTGCATCAACTCGGAGAAACCATGGTGAGGACATTTGCGGAGCAACTCCTTAAAACGATCCCACGATTCAATGAAGGATTCATCAAACTTTTGTGTGAACTTGATGATTTCGTTTTTAAGACTCGTGGTTTTAGAAGGTGGATAGAACTCGCTCACAAATTTCTTCACCAGGTCTTCCCATGTTTCGATCGATTGAGGGGGTTGTTTTTCAAGCCAAATCCGGGCTTGTCCTCGAGGGAAAATGGGAACAGAAGAATTTTGACAGCATCGGTAGGGACATTCTTGTATTTGATGGTACATGCAATCTTGTTAAACTATCGAATATGAGCATGAGGATCATCCTTCTCAAAACCATAGAATTGACTTGAGGTTACAAGATTTAGTAACCCGGTTTTGAGTTCAAAATTTTCAGCCACAATGGTTGGAATAACAATAGCATCTCCATACCCATCGATGGGTGCCTGGAGAAGCTCGCACATAGGACGTTCTTCCGCCATGATAACGAAGTAGTGCGAGCAACCGGATCTCGATCCGACCGATGGGGCGAACGCCTACGGATACGCCTTCTTGGAATCCTGACAAGCTCACGAAATGGGCTCACAGACCTAGAAGAGCGAAAAGATATACACTAGAGTTGACTCTATGAAATTTCAGAGTCAAGGGAATTATGAAAATGGGGAAAGAAGAATCTTTTTGGGTTTTAAGGTTTTTAATATGTTTTTGGATTTTTGGATTTTTATAAGAAAATATAAACATATATAGATGGTATGAACAAGGAGTGAATATTCAAATCACTAATCTTCTAGACGTAAGATTGTTAGCACAGCTCCCCGCAATGCCAAATTTGATCGGTCCCAAACGGTCAGATTTATTACACAAGTCAACCACTTGTGAATGGTTAACCGTAATAAAAGTCAGACAGTCTAGAACCAAAGCAATTAAGTCCATGAGAGTTTAGTGTTTCCCCAGGTCGTTAAGTCCCAACGAGCCGCAATTGAATAACCAAACGTGTAGTGATCGGGTGATATTGAACAAGAAAGAGGTTATGATTGATAATAGATAACAAAGGAAAAATGAAAGAAAATTAAAAAGCTAAATTATATTAAATAAACGCTATCACTATTTTTAAAGTTGATTTTCTTGATTTTTCTTTTATAAATTTGAATTAAAAACTAATTTTAAACTTTAAAACTAAATTAAAATACTAAAAATTATGAAATTAAAGAGGAAAATTGTGAAACTATTTTTCAAAAATCTAAAATAACTAAAGAGAATTTTCAAAACTAATTTTGTATTTTTCTGATTTATATTCTAATTTATATGATTTAAAAACTATTTAAAACTAATTAAATTGCTAAAAATTACTATTTAAACTAGGAAATATCTAGAAAAATATTTTTTTTGATTTTTATATTTATCTTAATCTATGAAAATTGAAAACTTATTTTTTTGAAGATTTTCTGATTTAATTGCAATAAAGGTTAATTAAAAAGTCTTAAAAACTGATTTAAATTGGGAAAAATAGTAAACAGTGATAAAAAATTATGAAAAATTCAGGAAAAGTCTAAAATAATATTCTAAATCTATGAAAAATATAAAAACGTATACTAGTGTGCAAGATTATGAAGCTGTAGTGAAAAGTGCTTATAAATAAGCACTTAAAAATAAGCTAAAGGCTGCCACAGAGAATCAAGTGATCACAGGACCTAACTTATGTTAAAAATACTAGGAAGCAACCTAAGTTAACCACTCTCAACCTCTGGAAAGCAAGAAACAAGCATTTGATGTGAATTGTACTTAAAAGCCAAACAAGCTTTACCTATTAACTTGAAGCCTAAAAATAAGCTACTGGATAAGCAAGAAACCTAAAGCCAGTTTAAGCAATCCAAACTAGACCTAGCAAGGGACTTGTAAACCAAAACTCAGCTACTCACAAGCTCTTATGAGCTTGTGAAAAACTCGCAAGTTTCTCACACACCACAATGACCAAGTGCAGTGGCACTTTTGACTTAATTGACAAGTCGATTTGAAGCTTATAAAAAATTACAAAAATTCTACAAAAATCAGATTTCCACTCTTGACCAACTGAACTTGTTAAGTCCAAAATTTCACTTGAATTGATCCAATAATGAATCAATGAAAATTCCTCAAACCTTGGTGAAAACTCCACTCGAACAACTTTTGACTTTTTGAGGTTGAGATGAAACTTTGACTAAACTGAGATTTGAATCCAATTTATGAACTGATTGAGATGTTTTAAGCTAAAACAAAGTTAAATCAAGTTACTCTAACATTATCTAAACACAGATCAAGCTTTTGATCTTCAAATTTCCAACAGATATGAAAATAGGACGCTTTTAAGTTGATTTTGACTTTTATGGTTCTAAGGTGCAAATTTATGACAGAACTTTGCTTAATGATGCTAAATAAAGATAATGCAACCTAACTTGACTTCTGCTTGAATCTTAAACTCAGATTCATTACTATGATCCAAACACTAGTTTAGAAACCAATTTGCAATTTAAACCACTCTAACTACTGAACTAGCTGAGACTAACACCTAAACTGAATCAAATTAGTCTAATGACAACTAAATAAACAGATCTAAATTATTAACAACCACAGATTCAAACACAAGCACTTTATGCAGCCTATAACAGTTTATAGAGAAAGAAACAAAAAACTCACAAGTGATCCAAATTATTTGCACTTAAACCGTAACCAAACTACCCTACTTTTAACCAAATTCAACCCAAATCAAGCTCTGCAACACCCAATGTCATAACCATTTCCAGATTAAGCTCCAGTTGACTTTTGTTGACCAAGTGAAAAATTTTGCTTGAACCTTAGTAATAAGCTTACTAAAAGCTATCAGTAGCTTAAGTAAGCCTATTTGAAATAGAAATAAGCCAATTGAAGCTTGAGTTTAAGAATATGTAAACCTAATTAATAAAAGAAAATTTAAAACATGAAGCTTGAATCAAACTTTTTAATTGATACTGAATTGAGTTACAAGTGACTAAAAAGCTTAAATTCAATACATAGGAACTGAAGATTACAATTTAAGAGATTAATTAAGACATTAACAGTAAAAACGACATACAAGAAAATTAAAAACTAAAGACTACTCCTTTCTCTGCTTTCTCTTCCTTCTATTTATTAGCAAAAGGTCTTCCACTTGTCCTCTGAGTAAATCCCACTTCTATTTGGAGCCATTGGATTAGAAGACTTGATATTTGCCGTAGATGGCATTTTTGGCGCCAAAACTTTTTCTTGCAATTGGGGTGGGTTGAGTGCAAGGAGGGGGAAGCATTTAATGATTCTTGGATTGTTGGGTGAGGTGGACTGATAAGGGTGTTGGGGGTGAGCTGGAGGTGAGGGGTGATGGAGTGTTTGCAGAGAAGTGGTTGAAGAAGATGGGAAAAAGGAGGGAAAAGGGTGTTGGGTTGACTGGGGCTTGACCGGGTGTTATATTAATAGGCAGGGGGTTCAAAACAGGGGGGGTTCACAGGTTGTTTTGGACTGGCTCAAGGTATATTGGCAGGAGGTCAAGGGGTTTGGTATTAAACAACAAGGACCATTCTTGCAATTTCACAAAAACCAAGGACCAAATCTGTAATTTTGCAAAGTTGTTCCAAGGGTCAATCTTGCCAAGTTTCATTAGTACAAGGACCATAAAAGATAATTTTCCATTTTTAAACTTCCAAGGACTATTTTTGCCAATTTTGAAACTTAAAGGACCAAACTTGTAAATTCTCCAAACTTTTTACCCAAGGATCATTTTTGATAAATTTTGATTTTGAAAGGACTTGGGTTGACTTTATTCCAAAACAAATGCTCGGGGGACTGATTTTGTCAAGATTTGAAAGTTGAGGGACTGAAACTGCCAATTATGCAAACTTTGCTCGTTTTCATCTCGATTTTAAACCTTTTGCATCTGAAACATATAAAATACAATTTTTGGATATTTTCAGTATTTTGATGCATTTCTGAGTGTTTTTAAATGTTTTGCAGTCCAGATTTGACAAAAAATGATGAGTATTTACACACTCAGCAGTGGCAATAGACTATTTCACCAAGTGGATCGAAGCAAAAGAAGTGGTGACAATTACTGGCAATCAGGTCAAGCGCTTTGTTTGGGATAATATTGTATGCCGCTTGGACCGCCTGGGAAATCATCTCGATAACGGAAACAATTTTATGACAATCCCTTCAAGGACTGGTGCGAGAAGTTGAACATCATGCAACACTTCGCTTCGCTAAAAATCCACAATCCAATGGGTTAGTAGAGCGTGCAAATCGAAGCTTGGGTGAAGGAATCAAAGCACGCTGACAAACACAAAGGACGGTGGGTGGAAGAATTATCCCACGCCCTATGGGCGATCGCACCTCAATCAAAACCAGACGGGACACCCCCTTTTCTCTAGTCTATGGTACAGAGGCTGTCATACCAGCCGAAATTGGGATGCCAACAATTCGCACCGCTGAAATCAATGTTGCAACAAATGATGACGAGCGGCGCATCGACTTGGACCTGTTGGAAGAAAGACGTGAGCGCGCAGCTATATGTGAAGCAAGATCTAAGTCAAAGATGAAGGGATATTATGATGCAAAAGTACGAAGTGTTTCATTCAGCACTGTGTGATTTCGTATATCGCGCCAATGATGCAAGCCACGCAGAAGACACAGGCAAACTTGGACCGAAGTGGGAAGGACCCTATGAGGTTACTGAAGCATTAGGAACAGGCGCGTACAAGCTGCGCGACATGAATGGTCGGGAACTACCGCGTACATGGAACATTTTCAATCTCAAACGATGCTATCTCTAGGAATGGCTACGACCCAGTGCACGGACACTCTTGCACTTTAATGAAGTGCCCAATAAATATCCGTGTATTTACATTTTTTTTTACTTAGTCAAATGTCTTATTTATTTTCTTTTCATAAAAACTTGCAAGTATCAATAAACCGTCGCGGTTTCTAGCTAATTCCGCGACACATTTCAACTTGTTATTTCCATATACTTTATGTCTTAACATTTTTTATTTTGCCTACATGGCGTGCATGCATTTGATAAACCCACGATGGTAAAAGATGAGTCAACCTACTAAATGACTCGTTGAGTAAGAGGGTTGCAAACCCATCAACATCGGATCATGTATCCTTGTTAAACACCTTATTCACAAGACGTTGGAATAAGTTCGGTGCGCATCCCACGACGGACTCGCAACTATGCATACGGTGCGCGTTTAACAAAATTAGGAATCAACACACTTGACTCTTTAAGATGATATTTGAAGTACGCTGCATATCACATCATACACGACTATGATACAATTACTTAGAAATTATGTTTTAAGTATACTATGATCTTCATACATGACTATGAATTTCTCATATTATTCACGCTTGTGTACAAATTGGACCCTGAGACAACGAAAACGTCTTTTACGCAAAGACAAACAGATAAGTACGCACATTACAAGTTTCAATAATATTAACACGCACTTAAAAAAAGGAGATTTTTATTAATGACTATAAGTTATTACAAAAGGATGTTCATAAACGCAAGATCCTATCTATATACTCTTAGACCGCTCCAGTGATGAAGTCCCCACGCGGCTTGCAAGATCTCCAATCTCGCCTAGCCTCTTCAACAAGTCCGAAGTCGGGCGACACAGGGCAACACTCACCGGCACCCCGTCGACTGGGAGATGAGCTGCACCAACCCCGCACAAAACCGCTTACCTTTAATACCTTCCTTTTAGCAAGTCCGGTAGCATGCGCTTCCAACACTTCCTTCCGTGGCATTTCTTTCTCTAAAGCAAAGGGATTTAGAATGTCCCTGGGCGAGCAAAAACGCACTTGAAGCGAGAGTCATCGGGCTTCAAAAATAGTCCGGCAAGCGCTTCAGCATTATCAGACGATGGTGCGCTAAGGTCAACCCTTCCATAATAACACCTATGGGATAATACTGGTCGCGCTCCATTTCAGCAATCATGGGAAGCTCTAAGACCTTCATCCTATTCATAGCACCACCGTGTTATCATAGGATCGCGCATCATAACCGGGTACCTTTTCGGCAGTACCTTCAAGAAGTCGCCTTCTTGCAACGCCTCCACAGCCTCTCGACTTCCTCTCGCCAAGGCACATTGGACCACCCCACTAAATGCGTCCACTACCTCCTTGGACTCAAGGGTGCTGAGAGCAGCAAGGCGCAGGCCATGGCTGATGAGCCACCTGCGCTCAGCAACGGCAGACATGAGATGAGGATATAATTCCTCATCATACTTCAAATTGAGCTTACGCAGCTTCATTTCTTGCGTCTCCAGATGCCCTTCAATAGTTGACGCAAGCTCCCCCAACTCCTCGAGCAGCCTATCCTTACCCTTCTCCAAGTACTTCAGCGCCCAGATGCAGGATGACTTATATTGAACAGCTGCGGCACGCTCCTGATTTATCTGCCCTAACAGAGCCATCTTCTCTTCAGCAAGCTTTTGGGTGTACGAACTGAGGCCCTCTGCTTCAACTTTAGCACTAGCCAACTGCACCTCCAGCGACGCAATCTTTTGATCTTTTTGCGCGCCTTGGCTGCCTTCTCCAGAAACCTTGGCCTTTAGCCTCTCTACTAGTGACGTTTGATGCGTAGTTGCCAGCACCAACTCTTCAACAAGCTGCTCCATGGACGCATCCTCAGCCGCCAAGGGCTCAGTGTTTTGGCTATTTGGCTCAGAGAATTCAGTACGTACAGGACTATCCCTGGGGGGCGACTCTGCAGACTGTTCAAACTTGCACGACAGAAACGGAGTAAATTATTTCTCACATAACCAGTGATGCGCAGCACATGTTGACAATAAAAACTTACTGTGGCCCAACAGCATTATCTGACGGAGGCGGCGATTCACCGTCACTAGAAGATGATTCCACCACATGGACAACGGAGCGCTTCTTTCTTGAGGAACTCGCGCCGTCATCTTCTCGTGCCCTCTTGCGCAGCAACCCTTGGTCCTCTTCCTCTTCCTCTTCCAGGTGCTCCGCCACTTCTGCTTGTGACGGCTGTACTACGGGAGTAGGCACATTTGCGCCTGGCATGCTCTGCAAAGGGGTCGCTTCCAGTGCGACAGATGAGCTTGCTTCTCCTAGATCCATTTCAACGACATGCCCTGCTGTCGCATCAAGAATGGGGTCCTCTCCCTCTCTCCGCGGGCGCGTCCCTACATTTACTTGACGAGGCTTCGCCATCTGCACAACTCTGAAAAGATCCATCTCTGTGCCACAGAAAACCACAGCAAAACATGTTATTATAAGTACAATGAACGAAGAAAGACTTACGTTAATAAAGTAAAGGAATTCACATGATGAGCACCTACCCTGGCCATCCGCGCCTAAAAATATTGGAACCTCCTAAGGACTTCCAAAATAGTTACGGCTAATGCCCATGTGCACCAAAAACTCCTCGGGGTAGGAATTAATGGGGATTCGGTTGGTGTTTATCGTATCTACGTCTTCCGCACTATATGATCCAGGGGTGGGGCGCTCATCTTTTTCCAGAGAACCCTGGGTATAAAAGTCAAAGTGCGATGGGAAACACGCTTCATCGACCCAGAAAAAGGACTATCTCCAATTCCTAAGCGCATCTACTTTTTTAGTGTAACACTGAAGTCGCCCAGGGCGCTTAGCAAATGACACCCACCCGTTTGACCACGTTGTGTGGTAAAACGCGTGGAATAGGTGGATAGTCGGATTAATTGCCGCCAGCGCAATTAATCTCGAAGTTGGTGATCTTAGCTGCACCTATGCAGTGTACCGGGATATATGCAGACGGTAGTAGTTTAACACGTCGCTAAGGAATAAAGATATGGGCACGCGTTGATTTGCGAATTCAAAAAACCGGGTGTATACCCCTATTTTCCCTTCGGGAAAGTCCGCAATCGATGCATTCGTACCCGGAACTACCGGATGCACTGCGAGAGGGATATAATAATCCGAAGAGAACTCTAGTAGTTCACCCTCAGTTATAACGGATGTGAAATCAGATAACACTTTGACCATGGTTTTGTTTTTATATGCACACGCGCATTTACCTTTGATGTATTACGGTTTCTTGCTGGGAAAGTCGAAGCTTTTTTAATGGTGGAAATGTGTTTTTTACTGTGATAACTCACAGTCATAAGCAGGCGGATGGTTATATAGATCTCCTCATCCACGCGATGACTGACACGTGGATTCCACTATCTCTACTTGAGTGGCTAGGATCTACTGAGGTGACGTGGGTACAGTTACTTTCCCCCGATTTATGAGGCACCTATTTTAAACATTATGTCTAGCTACAACGTGTATCTTTCAAGGCGGGAACTTTTTGGCTTCTTCGTTACGCTTTGTAGCTTTTATTCGCTGCAGTTATTAGTCTAGCATCCGCAGTTCGTCACTGCGCATACTAGACTGGGGGGACATGATGACGTATAGTCTATATTCGGGCCACGAACCTGACCAAGGACCAATATTAGCTAGCCCATCACGAAATGGGCTACGCCGATCAGTGTTTGGGCTCACGAATGCCCAAACCCAAAAACTTATTTATGAAATAAGATATTGGATATCTCCTATTTTTGGAGATAAGCGTTTACCAACCGACTTAGGCGGGATACGCCGAAGTTTGGGGAACACGAAACCAACAAGGAGATCGTGTATATAAAGGGAACCCTATTCATCATTAAAGGTACGATCTAAAACCCTAACTCTCCATAACCCTAAAACCGATTACTTACTCTCACGCCGGAGGATAATCGTGGGAGACAATCCTACGATAAGCCTAACGGTGTTTTCTGTTTACTTAGTGCCCAAGTCTCAAGCAGCAATCATCAATTGGTACGAGAGCCGAAGCCCAAACAAGGAACGCCCAACTTTTGTATCAACAGGTCCTGAAGGAGATTTTGTCAAGGACCATACTTTATATCGCAGCCTTGCAGGTGCTCTTCAGTATCTTACTTTTACGCGACCGAATTTGTCTTATGTTGTGCAGAAAGTATGTCTTTATATACATGACCCTCGTGATTCATACTTTACTGCTTTGAAGCGTATTTTGAGCTATATCCGTGGTACTATTGATTATGGTGTTCAGCTTCTCGATTAATGCTCAACTTACTGCCCATACTGATGATGATTGGGTTGGTTGCCTTGTTACCTGACGGTCTACTTCTAGGTATTGTGTATTTCTTGGTGATAATTTTTTATCGTGGCCTGCTAAGGGATAGGTTACCTTATCTCGTTCCAGTGCGGAGGTAGAATATCGTGGCGTTCTAATGTGGTTGTTGAGACTGCTTGGACCAGGGGCGGATCTACAACTTAAGTAGGGTACGCACGTACATACCCTGTATTCCTCTTTGCAGCGTATTTTTGTTTTGGTTTAAAGCTATAGTCGATGAATATACAAAGGGTGCATACCCATAAAAAATAGGGAAAAATGATGTGCAAACCCAGATTCAGTCAACCATTTTCCTGTTGTGCAAATGGAGAGACCTCTAAAAAATGGAAAGGAGTGAGAATAGAGTGGTTGTTGAGAATGAAGAAGAAGGTGATGGCGTGATATTCTTTTTATCTTTATTATTGATAATAGGGCCAAAAGGTGTAAAATTTATATGGATTAATATTTAAAAAAATCTAAAACAAATGAAACTTCCATGTTGTGTTTTGGCTTCTTGTTATTGTGATTTATATGTAATTACTTCAATTAACATTTTAATTTATACACTTGTTGAGTCTTACTGTTTTAAATGAATCCAAGTCATCAAACCAATGAGTGACTCAACTAAAAGACTTTCTTCACAAAAAGGTATTGGATTGTAAACTAATTTTATATAAGGTATTTATATAAGTTTATAATAATTGAATCATAACTTTATTTTTATTTGATAAAGGTACCATTTGAAAGTTAAGCATATCAAATGATCTAATGCTACGTTCTTTGGCTTTCAAATAAAAGGTAAAATTTTCAAATTTCAGTGTGTATATTTGAGAATGGCAAGAGAAGAGCCGGAAACAGTACCGGAATTAATCCGATGAGACCGCATACATATGAGTCAAATGACTCGTCTTTTTTTGAATAACCTAAATAGGAAAAACCACATCCATTTGAAAGTTATTTTCTTATTTTTTTTTAAGTTTGTTTCTATTTTTGTGTATCAGAAGAGTTATCAAACTTTTCTAAAAAATACATTATTGCACAAAAATAAAAGTATGATACTGTTATTGAATATTTATATATGTTATAATAGCACGGAGCATGTTGAAACCATTATATTTTATTCAGTGTGCTTAAAATACTTATTTCTGTTGGCCCATTTTCTTAGCCTGTTTTTCAGGTCTTTTTGGCATTTGTGGTTTAGCCCGTTTTCTAGATGATATTCTAGTTTTATCCACGCACATACCACCATGTCAGATACGTGTCTTTAGAAGATGAAGATAATACTATGACTCATTTTTCCGTCTGCATACCGACCCATCTATCAACAAAATTCCTTTCTACAGATTTGAATTGATTTTGAAAAGTCAATAACCCTAAATATCTGATGCAGGTTTTACTGACCAGGTTTTAATATTTATAAGTCTCGTTATACCTATGGTCTACCCTAATGCACTAACGGACAGTGTAGCCGGTCGTGTGTAGTGTAGTATTCGGTAAAACCGATGTCGTCCCAAGAGCTACGTGGATCGGAAATTAAGTTAAGTCTATGTCACGATTTTAATTGCTTTTAAGATTTAAATAATAAATTAACTACTAAGAAAATAAAAGAAAGCAAGTAAGGGCGAAGGTTGTGATCAATAGAGGAGAGGGGTGATAACCTAGTTATTCATCCTAATTAGCTATGTTTACGTTTAATTACTTCCAATTACTTCAGGTGGGGTCAAAGTAGCTAGGACAACATTTGGTCAGTTCTTCCTAACCTATCAGCAAAGGGTCTCACTGGAGAAGTCAGGTGTTCCCTCATAAGTCCAGTTGTTCGTGTTCCTGGGGGTGTTACAAGGTCTGAGCCTTAATTGTTGTGATTTTGATCCTTTATGTTACTGTATATTTTCATAAGGATAGGAACATGAAGTGATCTGTGTGCCACGTTAATTTCGATTGTTTGTTATCCCGACTCTCCTTAGTCTTACGGTATAATTATCTGTAAGAGTACTGCATATTTATTCTTTGGTATAGCAAAACATTGGGACTTAAGCCTTTCCCAGACGAAAGAAGTGTTTGGTGTAACACTTTAACATGTTGTTGTTCTATTTTTGTGTTGTCATCTTGATTGCTATAGTAAAATTAGGGAGCCGTCCATTCAGCAGGGGGGAGAATATTCCGAACAATATTTGAATCAGAAATGTATCTGGATCCAATGTTTTTGTAGATCCTTTTTGGTAAATGATACATATGCAGTTGACCATTGGTTTGTCTGTTAAGGCGATGATGAATTTTTTGGGGTATATATCGCGGCGAGGTAACCACACACGAGTTGTGGTTGCAGCCATGGCATATTTGAGGCTATACACTTGAAACATAAACCGACTTTCTCTACCAAATTCCATATCCTTCTTAGTCAGATAAGGAAACGGAGAGCAATAGACTAGGGTTTAACCCTTAGATAGCAGGTAAGGCGCGTAGTTAATTTTAGTTTCAAAAAATTGATATTCTAAGTATTGACTACTATTTTTTTTTTGTTATAGGGTGATACAACTGACAATCAAAGGCTGAAATTCATGGGACCAAATACCACCATAACACCACTGTAGGCTAAACAACTTAGTAGTCAGATCAATTGATTATTTGTAGCTTACTTTTACGATATCGTTATTTGTACTACAACTTAGTGGTCAGGCTGAAATTCATCGTAAAAGTAATCCTGACCTCTATGAAAACACCCCCGTCTCATCGCGGCGGATTTTTCTTACTTGTTTCTATTATAGCACACTTTAAATAGTGATCGATCAATTGTTTGATACTCTTTTGTGCAATTTATCCTAAATTGAGAACAAAACAACTAGTACAACCAAAGTTCGGAAAAAACCGAACCGAAAAAACCGAACTGAAAAACGTGAATTCAAGAAAAATTGATAACATAGTGCATACCCTACTTCGAATTTCTAGATCCGCCACTGGCTTGGATACATAATTTGTTACGTGAGTTGCATGCTCCTTTGTTTACTGCCACTTTGGTTTATTGTGATAATGTTACGGTTCAACATCAGCGTACAAAACACATTGAGATCGATATTATGATTTTGTTGCTTTGGGACAAGTTTGCGTTCTTCATGTGCCTTAGCGATTTGAGTATGCGGATATTTTTACTAATGGCTTTCTGGCTGCTTTGTTTATTGATTTTCGCTCCAGCTTGAATGTTCGAAATTTGAACACCTCTCGCTTAAACTACGAGGAAGTATTAGCGTAGCATATTAGGCCCATGGCCACTTTATTAATTTCTATGTATAGGCTTGTAGCCCAGTTTGGCATCCGACTATTATTCGTGTATATATATTTGGTTTACGATTAATGAGGGATTATTGGGAATTAACCTATTCTAATAAAATTGTCTCTGCTTAGGAATTATTCTAATCAATTAACGAATAACATATAATGAATGTAAATTTCGTTTCAGTATTTTATTATAGTTAGATGTTCTGTGGAAAGCCTTTACAAGATTATAAGAAGACTCGCTATAGCGAGTTTACACTCTTTTCATCGGCGTATTTGACAATTAAAAACAGAAGTAGCTACTGTCACGAGGTTTTGATTCCTTCATTGTTGAGTCCTGCAGAAACAAATGGACGGTTTTCTAATGAGGCTCACTTAAACTGGTTTGAACCCATGTCTCAGAGCCGCTTCCCAGACCAAATCAAGTCGGTCCACATCAATTGCGCCAACTTCGTGGTGTGTCCAGCCTTCAAGAAGATGAACAATCCCACCTGCGTGACAAGCGTGAACAACTCCTCTTTCCATTGTGTACTGCTCAAACAAAGCACGAAACACAATATTATTGTTAGGTAATTTATAAACTCAAAACGATTTGAGACTTGTTATAGCTAAAAAAAGTGAGTCCGGAAGTGACTAGAAGTAATATTTAGTATAAAATCAGAAGCAAAAAAACTTTCGCCCATAGCCCAAAGAAAAATTTTGTAAATTTCTTTCCCACTTATGCTACAGGTTAATAGGGTAAAATTTTCTTTTCACATTACCTCGCACGAGCCTAGGCCTTCGACATCCTCAGGAAGCTTCATGGCTGCAAGCTTACTATATGTGCAGTCTCTTCGAAACTCGAACACTGGTGGAACAACAAACTGATGGAAGTGTGTTCCTGGTGGTGCCCATTTTTGCTCTCTTGGGGTTGTCCATTTGCCCAAAATCCAAGTCTAGTTAGATTGAAGAAAACACTCGAATTAGTATGTTGATCAAACTTTATTTTGCCCATTACGTACTCGACTACTAAGAAACATCATTGAACAATGAGCACAATCTAACCTTGCAGTGTTTTGCAGCTTGAAACTTTGTTACTTGAACAAAATAGTGTTGATTTTCCAATGAAGCTTCTTTCTGAATGCGTGTAAATCTTTCTGTGGATTGAGTAAGCATCTGCAAGAAATTAATATTGATTTCTTATATATAGCTATTGTGTTAAACATGATTACAATATTCTAGCATCATAAATCTTGTTTGAATTTGTGAAACTTTTAAGGGGTACGTTGTAGTGTTGTACGAACTAAATAATATAATTTGGGAGAATTTGGACATGTTCTACCCATTTGACTCATTTTGAGTTTTATTTATTTGGCATATGTGAAATATTAGAGTTAACACATAACCAAAAACATGGACGGACCCACATGTATGCCGGGTGTGGCACGGGCTACACCCAATTTTAGGTTACGAAGTGCAAAAAGATTTCAAAAATGCCGTTTTTGTGGTATGTGCAACCCCCAAAATTTTTTTGCCACTTTCGTTTCTCACGGTGTAACTTTAGTTAACCCAACATTTCTTTTGTGCAACACCCTTTTAAAAATCCTGGGTCCGTCCCTGACCACAAACTATAAAACATCCAATCTGATAAGAAAACATACCAAGACTCTAACTTTGCGACGTGCTAAGTAAAGGGCAATGGCTCTTCCAAGCTTAGAAGTGGCTCCTGTCATGAAAACCTCATCGACATCTTCAGGAATTTCGTTAAGAATAACTGCTGCGGTCAATGTGTTTCCATGAACTACACGAACTTTAAGATTTGGAAGTTTCTCGACAAAAAGTTTCCCGCCTCCATTCAAAGCTTCATTCTGCAAAATCACAAAGATCTCGTCAAGAAGACGTATAACTAGGCGTTTCAATAATTTTTAAGTATCTGTGTAATCAATGAGTAAATGCTGATGAGAGCGTTTTAAACATTATGCTGACACCATAATGGATAAGTTGCCTCATAACCTTGGAAGGTCTCATCGGGCCAATACTTATTAACTAAACTTAGTAGTGTTTGAAGTGGGCGCCTAAAAATATACATATTATTTTCATATCTAACATCATGTCCAATCTTTAATGTTTGCTAGAACATATCTAGATTGTTTCTATTCCATGTCATAATTTGAGAAAGATAATGATACGGACCTTGTTCAAGGCTGCGAGACTAATGACCTTGACACCAATCTTATCCGCCATTAGTATAGCTTCTTCGATTTTATTATTAATGCCATCTTTTGCAAAGGGTAAAAAGTACTGCAACAAAATTAAAATTTTCAGTAAATTCAAATATTAATTTTCATGGAGTAATGCATACAATGAACATAATATTTGGCTTAGTAGGTACCATAAAACCCAATCTTGGCACCACCCAACTTTGAAGCAAATATCCTCTAAGATTGAAGAAAGTGAGGCAAAAGGGCTTAGATATAACCCACATGATCATCGTCGTCAAGAAAGTCATGGGCCAAAGTGGAAAAAAGATAAGCGTTGTGGTGTATGGCCTTGAGCTCAGTGATCTAAACACAAATGGAACTTGCATTGATGCCATAATATCAACTGCATGTGCAAGAAACACGAACTCTGGGGCTTTAGCTTTCTTGCCTACATAAACAAGAGTAACATGTATCAGCTAGGTAGTTTGATTTAAGCTTAATCTCGAGCTTAATATGTACTTATAAACAGTAACAAAGTCAGAAATATTATAATAAGATGAAAATGAGTTGATTAAGGAGCGACCTTAATTCTAATTAGCTTAGCTTCTATTTTTTCACTTTTTTCGTGTGAAAAAATAGAACATGTATGTGATAGTAGTACGCATTTAGGCTAGCTAATAAAATCATGTTGAGAATAATAATATCAATGATACATATATACCTTCATGTGAGCTTATTTCTCTATGAAGGTCCCATGAAATCTCATTCATGGTCTTTCCTAAAACATCAAAAAGAGGCATAAAAAGGCAGAAATTGGTCTTCATATCTTTGTGGTGTATAAAATGGTACCTAAAAAATAAAACATACAAATTAAACTTTTATTTATTTATTAAATAATATTCTGTTTAATCGGCAATTAAAATTTAAAACTTACGTCGGCGTATAAATAAAGTATTTGAACATAGGTATGGTATCGAAGATTTGATGTGGAACAACCTCAACGTTACTATGTCCCATACATCTAAGGAAATCGAACAATAGAACATAGCCGTAGAACATGATGACCGAACCATGTCCAATCAGCGTTGTCCCGACAATTGGTACTCCTATAATCATACAAAGCAATAAATGTTCGAACAAAGTTGCATGCCCGGCTACACCAAAAATGGTAAAAAGGGCAATAAAATGTTAGCTAACAATTCATAATAAATGTGTTACAAATGATTGTGTTTTGTAGGTAAACTTTCATGATTTTTTAACCTGTATATGGATGCGTCGCTTTTGAACTATGATGTAGCCAGTGATATTGTTGGAAGAAATATGATGAATGCAATAATCTATGAAGCCAATAATATATAGGTTCTGATAACCCAATATGGAAAATTATACAAAAGATAACTCCACTTGTTTTCCAGATAGGAGGATTAATCAATGATGGGTTGATCAGAAAACTCATTGAAGCCACAAATGCTTGAAGTATGATGAAATTATCCCTGTTACAAATAAAGAAAAAGATTCATTAACTTAATCAAAAACCCGGCCCAAAGAGTGATTAATGATATTGATCTTTCAATTAAGCTTGTTGCCGTAATTAGTGGTGGCAGTAATTTTTAACGGGGTCGAGAGGTTTATTAATATAGCTTCTGATCATTTAGTTTTTTATGTACTACGGTAGGTAAATAGTGCAACGTCGTAATTAAAATGACACGTAAACATGATTTGAACTCATAACTTACGCTTTGCATTCTATCTTCCTCAGTATTGTGCTTTTATCGCAAAAGTTAACTTGGATGAACCAGAGCATGCATGTTGCGAGACATTTTGTCTATATATTTTTGCCGGTTCTCCATAATGCGAAATTAGGCAATTAAGTTTAGAAAGAAAAAGAAAAATCTAAGTTGGGTGGTAGATAGCAAATTTATTGAATGTCATCGCACATGGTACATAAAAATCTAAATGCCCAAAATTTTAGTATATTATCCGTTATTCTTCTTTACTGTCAAAATCATTATTTATTCTGGGTAATTAATAAATTCTACTTTATAATTGTGTACTTGTGTGCAATTCACTTGTATCAGTTTTTGATATACAATGGCTTCAATGCAACAAAAACATATATACAGTATGTAATTTTGAATTTAAACAAAGGTATATATATATATGTAAAAGCCCCTTGAACATGCAAGTATGCTTCCAAACACTTTAAAGATGATCATCCAATCACTTCCAATTTAATTATCAAATATGAAGAGAAAAGAAAAATATACCAATGCCACTCTTTGTCGATTTGATCAAAATCGACGCCTCTTTCAGATAATCGACGATTCCGATTAAGAAAAAGCATGTTATTCCAGGAACTCCAGAGTTGGTGCATAAGCCCTCTTAGTGAAGACAAGATTAGAATATGCAAACACCAACTATAACTTTGCCTCCTTTCGTAAAATCTTGAGTAAATGAACTCCACAACAAGTGGCGCATACAACAAGTACTGATTCCACCAGCAAATTAAATCAGTTAGAAGATAGACATATGAAATCCAAGAACAAAAGGCGTAAATCTTTTCAAGAATCAACAAAATAATAAAATGAAGAAAAAAAATTTGTGGGTTGTTTTGCATCGTTCTCTAAATTAGATTATGCGTCTTGGAATAATCATATAATTGATTACCTGCTATCTAGAACTACAATTATCATTTTACAAACACAATCTTAAACATGTAAAAGGAAAAAGAAACTAATAAAAGCATACCTTATAACTACCAAAATTTTGCCATGGCCAACCAAATAATGGGGCTCCAGATTTCCCTGAAGTACAAAGAATTTCATCTTCTAAATCTTTTTTGAATTCTTGAATCTTATACTCTTTTTGGGTATCCATGTTCTTGAAAAAGGATTCTATACTTTTGCTGTTTTCTCTCTTTGAGAGGCTTCAAATATTTTTTTTCCTTTTTTTGTTATATCTCTTTTAGCACAAGTGAGGACTATTTATACCAACATAGATAACCTACATATGCGTATCATTATATTGATTGGTACACGTGTAACCATGTAAGATCTATGAAATTTAAGATGTATGAGGATAGCAGTTAAGGGTATCAATCAACAATTACTACGTAAGACTAATGGTAACTATGAATACAAACCAATGATGCTACTGATATAATAAATACGGAGTACTAAATAGAGAGTTCTGGAAATGACCAATGGAAAGGTACGTGGTGGTGGTGGTTTATTGTTGAGAATGTAGGCCTTTTTATTGTTTAAGTTTCATCATCAATTTTTGTAAAATGACATGTAATAGGTCAACTAAAACACACTGTTACTTTTCTAAAAATTTTTGTACCGTCAGAAATTACTATAGTTGCATATATACGAGTTTAATGTCATTTATGAGTACATTATAACCCACACCCTCAAGGTAAAATGACATCTTATGAATTACTGTATATTCTCATTCTAAGGCTGGATACAATGAGAGGTTGTGGGGGTCGGTTGAGGGCAAGGTTGTGGTCGGTTGAGCCATTGTGGGGAGGAGGGTGATGGTCGGTTGAGGGGAGAGAAGTGCCAAACTCGGTTGAGGAGACAACCGACTCACAAGCCAAAATCCAACCGAAAATAAAATAAAAATAAAATAAAAACTTTACCACTTTTACAACATTATAAATACCAACCTCAAACACATTTTTAAACACACAATTTCAAACACAATTCAACTTCAAAATTCACACTTCTCTTTACGCAAGATTATTATGGCTTGCCGTCTCCCGCATTCCGCTAAAGATATGCAAACGTACGTTCAAAATCAATGCAATAACGACGATGAGGCCCGAAAAGACGCTATTATACGCGTCATCCAATTGTTTGAGCAGGGGAGGACGGAGAAGCTGCAGATGAGAGAAAACTACAAGAGTTGCAACGACATCAGCACTGAACGAAAAAGTGTGATCGAGAAATTTCAATTGGAGCTATCGGGTGAACAAAGATGATGATGCAGGAATCTCCGGTGAGGAATCTCTGGTAGACGAGGAAGCTTTGTCTCGCCTCGAGGATTATATACCTCCCTCGTATGATTCTGCGAACGAGGAGTATTCAGATTAGGATTTAAGATTTAGGATTTATGTATTATGTATTTCGTATCGTTTTTATTTTTAATATATTGTAATGTTTTTATTCATTTTTAATGAATTTTACATTTGTTGTTAAAAATATTTGAATTAAAAAAAAAAAAAAAAAATTCTCAGGTCACCACTGTGGCAACTAGGTCGTCGTGAGGTCGTCGGAGAGAGAAAGCTGATGTGGCACAGATGAACTAGGTTGCCACTGTATTCATCCAAGAGAGCAAGATACAATGAGTTAATGGCGTGTTATTAGTAAATTTTGTGACTAATGGCATAGCTATTTTGCACCAATAGTGCTGTTATTGGCATGCCATTCGTCCCTTCTTGAGCAATTCACAAGCGCCGTATTTTTTTTGAATGAATGGCGTATTTTTGATGATGTGTTATGGGACTCACATGCATCTATAAAAATTATAACTGATGATGGTGTTTTAGTTATTGTGATGTTATTGAATGCGTGCTAAAATGACAATTCAATAACAATGATTGGTGCATGACTGCACCTAACACTCTAAGCCTTCGACCCAAAGCATCCCTCAATTATGACCTTATTAAAAGCTTCCATAAATCATAATATAACAAGTTAACAACTCATAACCTTAAGCGAAGTAATATCAATTCATTGACGAACTCAAAACTGAAAGCATGAAGTTCATCTATACTACATATTAAAAAAAATATATATTTATTTAAAACTTAAAAAACGAGTAATATTATTAGATTAAAATATCATTATCTATAAAAGATAGTACAATTTATTAATTATTTAAATATTTAATAACATATAAACCCATAATTTTCTTAACTTTCACTTATTTCACTCTCATATACATAAAAACAAATTACACACACAAATTGACGTTACTATACATTGTCATCGCTATAAATATACTTTTATTTCAGTCCCTCATATGAGTAATGTTTGTAATATAATTTGTGTACAGTACAAAAGGAAAATCTGTGGTTCACTGGGCTGGTCCCCGGGAATTTCCCTCGATCGGGCCTTGCTTCCCTTTATTATGGTAATGTGAAAACTACATAAGGCAGATTTTTATTGATTATTGATGCGTTGCTTGTGATCTATTAGAAAAAAAGATGGTCAAGTCAATCTATTACGGCTAACTGTGCTAGCCTACATTTAGAATATGTATGTAGAAGCAAGTATGTCACCAATAACTTACGATATAATTTGTTGTTTTTTCTCTCTTCTTTTGTATTTTTGTTTATATAAATGTACAAAACATGATGCCTTATTTTTAGGATATTTATGTATATATGTATGTGTGAAAGATTAACAAAGTATAGTATAGCTAGTAATGGAACTTGAACACTTTTAGTGGGATAGAGTATAACTAGTAACGGAAGTTGAACACTTTTATTAGGAGGGACGAATCATAACTTTTTATATGTATAAAAATAACTTAAAGAGTTAACTTGCAAAACAAAAGAAAAAATAATCACAAGAATACTTAAAATGCGAACTTATATTTTGGTTTCTTGTTTCTTTTATGGGTTGTTAATAAAAACTTCACAAAACACCCATAAACTTTTAATTATATTGCACTAAAAACCCTTGATTTTGAGGGGCCTGGACCCTCCCCTGCCTCCGCAAAGGTCTATATCCTCCAACACACACGAAGCTTACTCGAATGAGAAACCTTCGACAAATTTTGACAAAACGAATACTAAACGAAAATCGACAAAGATGAAGAACCCACACCACAATTTCCTAATAAAATGCTCGCCTCTTTGTAACCAAGTCGTAGGTTGAGTTTTACAAAGAAAAATACGTATTTCGTGTACAAAACAATAAGGTAATGATTGTAGAGGAGTAAATATGAGCCTTAACCCTCTCCAAGTCCTAGTCGATATAGACTTCTTATACCCCCCAAGATCGGCTAGCCTTATTTAGCTTATAACCTTAGTTTACTTGATCCTTAAGTAACTTAGCTAGTCATCATCCAATAATTTTGTACATTATAGTTGGTTGTTGTCTGATTTAATTTGGTATAATATGTGATGGAGTTTGTTCGATTCAAGCTCATGACGTACACTTATATATAACTGACCTTACACGTTTTAGTGAAAGTGATCCTTCATGTCCTTAGGCCCCATGTTAACACATGACCACTTCAATTAAATCCTTGTGTGATTGCTTGTTTAATTAATTTCTCGTTGGCATAAATGCCTTTTGTCCAACAATTATAAAATGGACAAGAAAGTGTTCTCGTGTCAAGTATACATGATCCTCCTGCACTCAAAGTTGCTCCATTTAACTTTTAGGAAAAGTATAAAAATGCATAACAATGTCGACTTGATATATCGAAGTACACAAAAGTAAACACATTCATAAGTGAAGATGCAAAAGTCCAACCTAATAATGAGCTTGTAATTGCATGTAAAATTACTGAGATTGAAGTGTCAAAGTAACACAAGCGAGAGAGTGATAACGTGTCTAGTTGTGAATGTATCGGTAAATGGCTCATATATGGCAATGCAAGTAAAAATATTTACTAATTACTAGATTAAAATACACTGTTGGTCACTAAACTTGTATCTGCGCATCACGATGGGACAAAATTTTCATTTTTCATCGCTGGGAGTCCAAAACATGGGGTTTATATGCTAAACTTGTCCCTTGACCATTAACGCCGAGGTCAACGTCTAATTTATGTTAGTTAGTCGATGGTATTATAGTCCATACACATTTATATCACACCTTAACTAAACCAGAGAAAAGCTTACGTATACCATCTTGATCGTTTCCCTCCCTTCGTCACACAACCCTCACATACACTTTAACAATGGCGGACAAGGACCTTACTTTTACAGCAGTAACTGATGAGATGGTAAAATATATGAAGGAAAAATATGGGGATACTTGGTTACAAGAAGATGAAATGTCTAATGAAATGTTTGAAGATTTATGCAGATTTGCGAAAGAAGCTGAAATGATGAAAGCTTAGTTGGGTTTTTTGTATTTGTGTGATTGGCATTTTAAGGGATGAGAATAAATAACTCTATTTTATTTGACAGAAATCCGAGCAGTGTCAGAATCTGCCAAAAAATGGGATTATAGCAAGCTAAAGGTATCTGACGATATGATTGAGTATGCCATGGCTACTTATGCGAATAAGTGGGATATAGGAGATGACATTGCTGATGTGATACTTTAAGACTTGTGGGAAAAATATGGGAATAAGGAGTCTGAGAAAGGTTAGAGTTAATGTTTGCAAGCTAAGAAAGTTGTAATGGGTGAACTCTGATTTCTTTCTGTTTTGGCTATCTTTCCAGATACTAACGTGAAAGGAAATGAAGTTGATGTCATCATTATTTCAGACACATCTGATGATGAGTTTGGGATCATGTCTTCTAAGACTACTACTTTGAAAGGTTCCACTTCCCAAGCTTCCAAGGCTTCCGCTCCCAATGTTGTACTTGGTCTTGTAGCGGCTGTGGGATGCTCCAACACAAATAGGAATTAGTGGTATGTGCCTCCCCCTAAGGAGCTCAAGTATCCCCCATGAATATTAAGTCTCCCATCAAGAAGTTCACCTGTTATTTTTAGTTGTTGATGTAATGAAGATGTATATTTTTGGCTGATGATGGTTACTGAAAACGATACTTGTTAACATGTATATTTTGCTTTATATGGTGTAATTAGGTAGTGGTGTATGTATATTTTGAATTTCTTGTTTTCATTTTGTAGTTTGCACTTGCTTATGCAGTTTAGGTGGGTGTTTGGAAAAACCCATTTTGACTTATAAAGTCAACATAAACCAAAATATTAGAGGAACCACACCGAATTGTTTTAGTCTTTAAAATCTCTTTTGTTTGACTTATAAAGTCAACAGATTCAAATTGTAACCAAAATTCAATTATTATAACAAAAGAAGCACACACATATCAGTTAAGTTACATTTAGACTGAAAGACAACATAGCATTTCTTGCAGGTAATTCACTACGTTAATTGACTAGGAGGTGATCCATTTGGTCTTTCAGTTGCAGTTGGTTCAAGTGGTGTTTGTCTTAGGCGTTCTCCATTTGGTCTTTCAGTTGCAGGTGCTTCACGTGGTGTTTGGCTTGGGCGTTCTCCACTTGCTATTTCAGATGCAGGTGGTTCACTTTCTTCTTCATCACTGCCCAAGTAAGCACCAACACTAGTAGCTGCAGAAATATGTAGACCCATCACATATCCACCACTATCTCCTGTGGTTGTGTTTTCCCTTGTAACACCATCTCTACCAGTATTAGATGTGTTTCCCCTTATCTCAAGACACACTGGACAAACATAGCACATGCAATCTCTATAAGGTGGACGCCTTGCAAGAAAGGTCAATCCATCCCTGTTTTCACTTTCAACCCAACAGTCAATGCATACCATTTGAGAACAATTTTCTGCATCCATGGTGATAATATGTTGGTATGATACAGAATTTATGACTTAAGATTTATTATATAAGTATATGGGAGTTGTGGTTGTTGAACAAGTAGATCGGAGTAAAGACAACATAAATGCTTAAAATCTAGTCAACATACGCAGTTTAGGGGGTGTTTGGAATAACCACTTCTGACTTATAAAGTCAACAAAAACAAATAAATTTCAAACATGATATTGTCCAAATTACAAATGGCTAGAAGCCTACAACCTTCTAACACCAGTTCAACATCTTTTATCCAACACATATGGATGTCTTGGATATAACTCCTCCACAGCCACTCCATAGTAAGCTGCCTCAAACTCTGCTTCTTCAAGCCAATTTTTCCTCTTCCTTTCCTTTCAATTATTTTGTACATTCTCTCCTCTTCCAAAAACTGCTGGAATGCTTCTTCATCCATCCTTGACTGCTCTTCATCTTCCTCCAAAATTGTGTGTTCTTCTTCTTGCTCATAAAGAGCTTCAAGAAACTCTTGTTCCATAGTCTTCCTTATATCGTCTTCATCCATCCACTGCAAAAGTAATAGATTTGCACATCAACTAGAATTTAAACACACAAGAACAATTTTTATGCAAATGATAATTAAATGAATACATGTTGCCTTTTGCCATCACAATGCCTTTTTCTACCTCGAACCTTTGTTTCCTTTGTTGGTTTTGGTACTTGATCCTTGTGACACATAGACTTATTATTTCCAACGGTTTGACAATTGGAGCATTTAATTTGTTTACTAGCTCTAGATTTACCCATTTTGATGCAATTTCACTTAATTGAGGCTTTATGTTTATGGATTCAAATTTGGGGTAAAATGTAAGAATAAAGTGCTTCCTATAACTTAATGCAAATGTGAGGACAGGATGAGGGGACTAAAACCTTAGTCCCCTATACTCTTAAACTGTTTAAGCAAAAACCATAGTTCTACCAACACCAATACAATCAAAACAGATATAACAACTATCAAAGATGAATACAAAAATTAACAACAAAATTAACAAATTATAACACTAGAACATAACATATAGATTCATTAATTTCATATTAAACATTAAATATTCAATACATATTTTTCTAAAAAAAAAGGAAAACATAACTACTTCATTTCCCTTCTCATCACTTTGTCTTCCTAAGATTATCAAGGAAGTTGTTAATGTCAAACACCTGTGAGTGTGTTTGACAGATCATCCTCCTTATCTCCAAGGCCTTCAAGACATTAGCCTTTTGCTTCTTGCGAAGATCCTCAAGAAACTTGTAGTTCATCACCATAGTTCGAAAGCCTTCGAGCTCAGAGATGTATTCTTGGGTTTCCTTCATACCAAGAATCAAGTCAGTCAAAGTCTGTTGGAGGCCATTAGCAATTTTGATGTCCTTATCATTTTCTCTCTGATAAAAGAGAGAACTCGAGTCAAACATCTAGTCAGACTTCGAAGCTTTGGCGAGTTCTTGAAGAAGTGGGAAGTCAACCATTCGGAGGTTGATGAGATTTTGTGAGAATATGTTTTTTTTTTTTTTTTAATTGTTGGTATGAAAATGGTATAGATTATTAACCCATAAATAGAAAAAACAATGGGACCTTCCAAATCCAGGGACTAATTATGAAGTAAGTAAAAAGAGAAATAGTCAAGTTTGTGTGAGTAAAAATACGCGGGAATTTTAAGTGCAAAAAACGACTAACTGACCAAATTCAGGGACCAAGTGTGACATATGCAACCTGTTACCCTGCAACTTGACCTTTCCCTTCCTTGATACGATTATACACAATTAATGTGTTGCCAAACACCAAATAAACCCAACTAACAAGATCCTAAACCATAAACACTATCATAATAACCCGACCCAATTAAGAAAACCCAATCCAAACCAAACCTAACATACATCGACACTCACGTACTGAAACACACATCTAGTCAAACTCATTCGTAAAAACACATAGTAAAACAATGAAAGACAGGAGCATATTCGTCTCAACTTTTAAGGATGTGAAGGAAGAAGAAGAAGGTGAGGTCTTGTTCAGAATCCACTGTAATGGGTTTTTGATTATAGCCCACTCAGGTATGAAGGAGGTTCATTAATTAATCTGTGTGCCTTTACCAGTGATAGGGATATATTTAGTTCAAGCCTTGATAATGTATTATCAGAGATTAATAAACAAAAATGGGCGTTGTTTTTCTGTGATCATGAAGAATCCCTCAAAAATGGTTTGTATTTGATTCATACCGATGATGATGTTCATACTTTGTTAGCACTGGCTGAAACACATGAATCAGTTGATATCTTCGTTGCACACAAGCCCCAAAGGTTAGCACAATTTTACTTAAAAAACATTAGTTTTGAAGTTGTGGGTTGGGTAGAGCAAGATGCTAACTTTAGAATGCTTAGTCCAATACCTTTTAGGACTAGACGTAAATGGCAGGGGATAGATAAGAAAAAAATTCAGGGGAGTGGAACCAAGACACAAACAGTGAAAGGTGGTGTTGTAATCAAAGAGGAAGAAAGGGTTGAAGCTAAAAAAAGGGAGAAAATTAAAGGAAAAGGAAAAGGAAAGCTGGTTGAGGAAGAGGATGTTTTGCACAAAAAAAGGGGAAAAAAGTTGTTCAAGAATTTAAGCGAGGTTTAGATGGGAAGGGGAAGGCTAAAACGGTTGAGTTTGAAGGTTTTGATGTTGAGAACTTGCCTGGTTTTGATGGGAAGGGGAAGGCTAAAAGGGTTGGTGGTGCTGCTGCTGATGTTTCTTGCGGTGTTAAGACACCCGTTAGAAGCAGAGAAAGGATTACAAACTGCGTCCTTGCACTGTTCGCCCAAAGGCCATCCTAGGTGATGTTTAAGTGATGAATACCATGTCATGTGTTTAATTCCTTTAAGCTGTAATAGTACAGTACCTAACTTATATGTTTGTTGTTTGCATACTTGTTTTTGCAGAAAAGGTAGCAGTAGCATCATCACTTTAAGGTTCATGTTTTGTGGGTTCAACAGTTTTGGGATATCGATCAGAGATGTGTAGATCATTTGAAGGTTCAGCAGTTGAATGTTTTGAAGTGGGAACTGCATCGTCTTTTATATTTTGTGAAATGTTAGTATAACCATGTATCAGACAATGACTCCGTAGTATCAGTTATTTTCCAGTTTCATCAAACATTGAACATATAGTTGGCTGTTATAAGTCAACTTGCTAACTAGTTGGTTATGTATAAGTTTGTTTGTTTGTCCTGGGGTTAAATTCTGTGAGATCTTACATTGTTTAGCAGTTGACTTTTATAAAGTCATACTTAACATGTCAGGTATAATGGTATAATTCGCTCAAACAATCACCCCTTTATGTGTTGGTGGAATTGTCTTGGGTTAGAATTAACTAACGTGTGGTATAAATGTGTATGGAATATAATACCCTCGACTAACTAACATAAATTAGACGTTGACCTCGGCGTTAATTGTCAAGGGACGAGTTTTGCATATAAACCCCATGTTTTGGACTCTCAGTGATGAAAAAGGGAAGTTTTGTCCCATCGTGATGCGCAGGTACAAGTTTAGGGACCAACGGTGTATTTTAGTCTAATTACTATTACTATGTTAGACTACACTTGTCATGCTACTGATACATGGATTACTATAATTGTCATTCTTAAAAGTATATATGTGTCATTTAATGGATTACCTACAATAACAAAAACCTTGTTCCTTATATACTGGAGGTAGAAAACAAATGCAATCAATATTAAACGCAAAAGGAATTACTACTAGAAAAAATGCAATGGGCATCGGGAAATTTACAAACGACATAAATCAGTTGCTAAGTTTGCATATTACCAACAAAATTACTAACAGACTTATTTGCTGCTGAAAAATGTAATAGGCAAGCGCAGCTCTCGACCCTCCGTTTATCATACGTCTTTATGAAAGCCTCTCGCATTTCGAGTTCCGGTCCATCAGTTTATTCTTATCAGTTTATTTTGAAACCAAGATTGAGTTTCTATTGAACTGATATATTTAATTTGGTCATTATTCAGTTTTTAAATCTAGATTCATTGAAACCAAGATTAAGTTTCTTTGAATCAGATTCGGTACAAGCCTATAGAAATCACGATTGAATTTTTTAGATACCGATTTTTATAACAGTTTATTTTACTATTTGTGTTTGTAATCTTTCAGGATGACAAACAAAACAATTGTGACTCCTCTTGTGGCTACTACTGTGAATGTACCTGGTGCGCCAGTTACCAACACGGTTGCTAATCATGCTAAGAAACCAAAAAAATTCAATGGGCATAATTTTAAGAGGTGGCGACAAAAGATGTTCTCTATCTCACTACTTTGAACCTTGCGCGATTCTGAAAAGAGAATCCACCTCACGTGGAACCTCCTAGAGAAGGTCAATCCTCTAATTAACAGGTTGTTCAAGCCATGGAAGCATGGAAACATTCAAACTTCTTGTGTCACAACTATGTTCTGAATGGTTTGGTGGACTCTTTGTACAACGAGTACTGCAAGACCAATACTGCCAAAGAATTATGGGAGTAATTAGAACGCAAGTACAAAACTGAGGATGCTCGTACAAAGAAGTTCGTGGTAGCTCATTTTTGGATTACAAGATGGATAATTCAAAGAATGTGATGAGTCAAGTTCAAGATCTGAAGGTTTTGCTACACGACATTTATGCTGAAGGAATGACTTAGAGTGAAACGTTTCAAGTTGCTGCTATTATTGAAAAGTTACCTCCAAGTTAGGTAGAACTTAAAAACTACCTGAAGCATAAGTGAAAGGAGATGAGTGTTGAAGACTTGGTTGTTCATCTTCGTATTGAAGAGGACAACATGATGGCTCAGAAAAAACACTTATGCGCCTGATTCTGCCAAGGCAAATATGGTTGAGCATGCTTTGTCATCTTCAAAGTCCAATGTCAAAGGTAAAGGCAAAGGAAAAGGAAAGAATGACAAGATTTTCAAAGGGAAGTCTAAGTACCTTGCTCCTAAAGCTGCAATTGTGAAACAGAAGTTCCAAAGGGTATGTTTCAACTATGACCAGCTGGGTCATCGTGCTGCTAACTGTAAGATGCCGAAGTGGGTGACACCATGACAAGCTAACATGGTGAATAATAACATGGGCATGATTGCTATGGTGTCATTGCCATGATCTCTGAAGTTAACCTGGTAGGTTCCAACAACAGGGAATGGTGGGTTGATATTGGGGCTACCCGTCATGTGTGTGCTAATAAGAGTATGTTTCATTCTTTCAGAGCGGTTGATAGTGGAGAGAAGCTATACATGGGAAACTATGAAACTGCTGATATCAAGGGCGAAAGAGATGTAATATTGAAGATGACAACCGAGAAAGAGCTCAAGTTGACTAATGTATTGTATGTTCCAGATATGCGCAAGAATCTTGTGTCTGGTTAGCTGTTGAACAAGTTTGGTTTTCGTCTTGTTTTTTAGTTTGATAAGTTTGTTCTTTATAAGAATCAAATATACGTTGGTAGGGGATATGCTCTGAATGGTATGTTTAGGCTCAATGTAATGGTTGTTAAGAATGATATCAATAAAATGAACTCTTCTGCTTACATGAATGAGTCTTCTAATGTATGGCATGGTCGTCTTGGACATGTAAATTTTAATTCAATGCGTCGTTTGATTAAATTTAATTGTATACCTACTTTCCATATTGATTCAAAATACAAATGCGAAACTTGTGTTTAAGCCAAACTTACAAGATCGTCTTTCAAATCGGTTGAATGAAAAACCGAACCACTTGATATGATACACATTGACATATGTGATTTGAAATCACTACCCACAAAAAGTGGAAATAAGTACTTTATCACGTTTATTGATGATTGTACAAAGTATTTCTATGTTTACTTAATTAAAAGTAAAGATGAAGCTATAGACAAGTTTGTTCCATACAAAAATGAAGTTGAGAATCAACTTAGTAAGAAAATCAAGGAGGTACGAAGTGATAAAGGATGTGACAATGTGCCTCCATTCATTGATCTATGTGGGAAACATGGAATCAGACGCGATTTTACTGCTCCCTATTCACCTAAGAAGAATGGTATTGCTGAAAGGAAGAACCGTACCTTGAAAGAAATGGTTAATGCCATGTTGATAAGTTCTGGTCTAAGCCAGGACATGTGGGGGGAAGTCATTCTAACGGCTACTTATCTTTTAAATAAGGTACCTCGTAAGGAAAAAGAAGAGACCCCTTATGAATTATGGATGGGAAGAAAACCATCATATCAGTACTTACGAGTGTGGGGGTGTTTAGCAAAGGTAGCTATACCGACTCCCAAGGCCCAAAATATTGGACCTAAATCTGTGGATTGTATATTCATCGGATATGCTAAGAATAGTAGTACTTATCGTTTCATTGTACATGATTAAAAAATCCAGATATACAAAAGCGTACAGTAATGAAATCAAGGAACGCTTCACTCTTTGAAAATATATTTCCTTGTTTAACGAAGGAAACTGGAAGTTCATCTAGAATAGATGACGAAGTTGTCCAAGATAAGAGACAAAGAGATGATAATAATCTCCAAGATGAGAGACAAGATCAAACTACGGAAGAAGATGTTGAACCTAGAAGAAGCAAAAGGGTAAGAACCGAGAACCCGATTTTGTTTCTTTTATTGTTGAAAATGAACCTACTTCATACCGAGAAGCGGTTAGTTCCTCGGAAGGGCCTCAATGGAAAGAAGCCATTAAAAGTGAAATAGATTATATTTTACAAAATCGTACTTGGGAGCTCGTGGTTACCCCCTGTTGTAAACCACTAGGCTATAAATTGATATTTAAAAAGAATATGAAAGCCGATGGCACCATTGATAAGGACAAAGCAAGATTGGTAATCAAAGGATTTAAATAACAAGAAGGTCTAGATTACTTTGATACATATTCGCCTGTTACGCGAATAACCTCGATTAGGATGATACTTGCTATTGCCGCATTAAGAAATTTGGAAGTTCACCAAATGGATGTGAAAACAGCATTTCTAAACGGAGATTTAGAAGAAGAAATATACATGAACAAACCTGAGGGTTTTTTGGCTCCTGGGCAAGAGAACAAATTTTGTAGGCTTGTTAAGTCATTATATGGCTTAAAGTCAGCTCCTAAACAATGGCATCAAAAATTTGACCACGCCATGCTAGAGAGTGAATTCAAAGTTAATGAATGCGATAAGTGTGTTTATGTAAAAGACACAAATAGTGGATATGTAATCTTTTGTTTATATGTTGATGATATGCTTATCATTGGCAGTAACGGCAAGATGATTAAATCTACTAAATACATGTTGTAATCAAAGTTTGACATGAAGGATATGGGTTTGGTTGATGCGATCCTTGGAATAAAGATCACACGAACTCAAAATGGACTTGTGTTAAGTCAAGCACATTATGTGGACAAAATTCTTAATACTCAAAATGTGGGGGATTTCGGCCTAGCTATAACTCTAATTGACACCAATAAGCATCTAACTAAAAATAGAGGCATAGGTGTTGCCCAATTAGAGTATTCAAAAATTATTGGCATATTAATGTACTTAATTACAGGTACCCGACCTGACTTAGCATATGTTGTTAGCAGGCTAAGTATGTATACTAGTGATCCAAGCTATGCGCATTGGAAAGCTATGACTAGGGTACTTGATTATTTGAGATACAGTCGCGATTATGGGCTGCATTATAGTAGATATCCAGCTGTTATCGAAGGATACAGTGATGCAAATTGGATATCTAATATAAAGGATTCTAGATCGACTAGTGGATATGTGTTTACACTAGGAGGGGCAGCTATATCTTGGAAGTCTTCCAAGAAAACAGTTATTGCTCGGTCCACGATTGAATCAGAATTTATCGCGTTAGATAAATTCGAGGAAGAGGCGGAATAGCTATGTCAATTCATAGAGGATATACCAAGATGGCCTAAACTAGTAACGGCCATTGGTATACATTGTGATAGTGAATCGAAAATTGGCAGAGCTCATAGCATAACGTATAATGGAAAGTCTACACATATCCGTCATCGGCATAATTCGGTATGACAACTACTCTCAACAGGAGTTATCGCAATTAACTATGTGAAGTTAAAGGATAACATAGCGGATCCGCTTACGAAAGGCTTAAGCAGAGAGTTAGTTAGTAAGTCGTCTAAAGGAATGGGACTAAAGCCCATAAATGAATGAGTTTATATGAAAGAAAACCTAACCTAGTTGACTGTAGATCCTAAGATCTGGGTTCAATAGGAAAACCTAATCACATAAATGTGGGGGAAGTCACGTCAATATAGGGGAGTTACTTATTGTAACTTCCTAGTCCATTCCTATAACAACTGTGACTTGTTAAGAGGTTAAACATATGTCTTTAATGATTCAAGATGAAATCATAAAGCATAAAGATTCAATATGAAATAACAAAACATGTGTTTTTAATAATTATAGATGAAATCACCTATGTGAGAGAGAAGTGGGGTCGCTTCGAAAGGAAATGTGGGGGGAGTAATTCGTAAGAGCTCTTTCAGAACTAGGCTAGTGTTCATGACCATAACGAACACGATTATGAGGACTTGACAGTGTCAGGGAGAGTCTTGTGTAAAGTCTAATGTTGTCTACGTAATCAGAGGCTGAGTTCAAGGACATCGCGTCTACTCAGATCTAGGAGACTAAGTGCATCTCACAAGGGAAGGTTCAAAGGGTTACACCTACCTATCCTATACAAGACTTAACCGCAAAAACTTTACCAAAACTTTAATGTGTATTCGACCGATCTCATTCATGTGGGGGATTGTCGGAAAAATGATTTTTGCAAAGTGAGTTTTTGCAATTTTTGGACACTATTTAATATATGTATATGCTATATATATTTATATTTCTTGGTAGCTTTGCGTTCTCCTTGACGAGAGGATCGCAACGAGCTAAAGCGTGTCCAAAATGGAGGTAATATAAATAAGATATCGTGTATCAAAGAGAGGCACTTGAAGCACAAAATCTAGGAATTGGGAATGTATCCCACTCGCCTAGAAAGGGAAATGAAGATTTGATTATAAGGACGTCATGGTATTTGCTATCAAAATCTTTTGGTTCGTTTTACTCCAACACCTATGTGCGCGCGTAGGGAGGGTGGGGTGCAGATTTCAAGATTTTTGGGCCAAAATGGGTTCGAAGATTCTGAACTCATGCGAGCCTGCAGGACCTGCGGACACAAATGCAGCTCCAAAAATTCGTCTGTGCGCGTATCTTTTTGCTGCAGATTCAGGCTCTTAGTTTCCAAATTCTGTATCAACCTATTTTGGGAATAGATATTGATTGTACTATAAATTGCACTACCAGGCTTCGATGATGATCAAAGGTTTGAGGGGTGTATATTCCAGCCAAGATTGTCTTTCACCTGAGGATAATAAATACGAAGACACTACGTTAAGTGATTACGCAGGGGTTGGACCCTGCGAACCACCTCCGGCTTGAGAGTAAGTATGGGTTATAGTTGTATAACTGTGTGTAAGTAAAGAGATGAGTGTTGAATGAGCTTACCATACTTCTCTGCCCATCCAACCTATTTATAGTGGAAGAAATAGGGTTGAGGGCACCTCTGCGTAAATGTCAGAGAACATGGGGGCGTCCCATGTTTGTGGGTAACCGCTAGGGCTTAGTGACCCACGTTCTCAAAATTGGCGGGAAATCCAAGAAAGAGAGGGAGATCGTGGGTTTGACCAAGTCAGGAGGCTCTCCAATCCGTTGCTCCTTCGCCAACCATACCCCGAAGGGCTTAAAGCTTTGAATGGAGAATTCCCCGTAGGAACCTTCGTGTGCACGAATGGTTTGACGCACACGAACATTTAGGAGACCTAACTTGGGCCTTTGTTGAGAAGGGCTTTGACACATCTCGAAGGGGGGTCCGTCGAGCTATTCGGAGGGTACATCATCAAGCCCCCCAGTCGAAAGTGATGCATATGAAGGAGAAGGCATTGCTTTCGACTTCATCCTGCGAAGAAATCAGCCGTTCGCTACAACGCTTCGATAATCAACATTAGTATGCCTTACCGTGTGTATTTAATGCTAACTAAATCCCTTTAACCACCCGCTACAGTAAAACCATTTCCCAAGTAAACCGGTTGACCAAAACGACTTTTTTGAAATCTAAAATCCACTTGAAATCCGGATAAGGATTAACCTAGAGGACACGTGTTCAGTAAAAAAGGGGTGTAAAAGAAGTATTTAAGGGGAAGTAGTTGGAACCCTAGAATATTTAACTCTCTTTGTCTTCTTTTTGCACATAGTAATCCTCTATACTCACCGGCTCCGAAACAAAAGGTAAAACCTCCTTCCTTATTTCTCGTAGCTTAGAATAGTCATGGATTCAAAGTTCATAATTAAGCAACAAAAATGTACTTTAACCGCTAAATAATTACATGATCATCTTGTTGATTACCCAATCCCTCAAGAGTTTAAGGTTATGTAACCCAAGTCAAACCAAGGTATTTTCGATGCACTAGAAGGCTTCGTAGGGTTATATACTCACTCCTTTAGTCATTCAAATCTTAGGATTCCCATCCACCCTCTTATCATAGAGCTAATGCAGTATTACGAAGTGCATATCTCTAGATTTAACCCTTTTGGTTTAGCCAAACTGACCACATTCATAGTCATGTGTAAGGCTTATGGTTATGAACCAACGCTTAAGGTTTTAAGGGGATTTTTGAATCTGTATCCTGGTGGTAACTGGTTGACTTTGGCAAAAAGACCTGAAGGAGATGTGCCTAATCTTTTTGTGAGGGTGTACACTAACATAAAAGATTGGAAAGGCAGTTTCTTCTATGTGCAAAACACCATTATCCCACCCAACCATCCAACATTGTTGGATAAGAAGTTTATGTTTGATGCAAAACGTTTTAACGACCCCTTGCTCTATGAGGTTCGAAGGAATCCATGTTATCAGCGCTTGGCCAGGTATCCTGCGGATGTTCAAGTTTTCCCTGAGCCAATCTTGTACATGGCTGGGATTGCACACAGCTGGGAGGGGTCTCCTAATAAGCCTATTATCATTTATCATGGACAAAGTATGTGCTTCCACTTTCATTTAAGTAGGACCAATGTAGCACTGAACCATTGGATCATTGACAATTAATATAGGGTGGCGTTCTTGTGATGACCAAGCTTAAAATAAAAACAATAGGGACCATTGTGAACCATTGGATCATTGACAATTAATGAGATTCAAATTTAATTAAATGAGTGTAATAATTAATTATTTAATGGCATTACAGTAGATAAGTAGAAATTTGGGGGCATTTTCGGTAAGAAGAATAATCAAGTGCACATCACATGATTTAAATTTGTTGTACATCTGACAATTTTTTTAATTCGTACGGTACTATATTTTAAATTAATTCATATGCACACATCAAAAGATTTAACTTTTCTATACGTATGTACATATTTTCTAAATCTTTTTAATTCGTACATTTTATATTTTTAGTCAGCACAATTGCTCTGACGCACTACTATTTTTGACACATATTTAGTGACCCAATGGCTCTAATACACTAATATTTCTGACACATATTTAGTGACTTTGCCAATAGAGGGGAGGACTTTGCCAATATGGTTACATTGTCCAAGACACTCTCTTAAGTTTTATGATACATTTTTAATGACCCATTATATTTTAACACACTTTATTTTATGATGCATTGATGCATTTCTAGAGACGTGTTAAGTTTTTTTGATACATATTAGTGACACACATATTTGTTTTGACACATTTGTAATGACGAACTACAATTTTTTAGTACATTTTTGGTGACATAATATATTTATCACACTAACACACATATTAATTGTTATGACACATTATTAGTAACACACTTAATTTCATAATGCGTTTTTAGTGACACACTAAGTTTTTTGATACATTTTCTTTGACACACTTGTGTTTTTGAAACATTTGTAGTTGTATAATTTTGTAATGACGCACTAACTTTTTTTCTAAGAGCAAAGAAATAAACATGTCTCAGTGTTTACATCATCGACCCACATAAACTTATGGATGAGATTTAATTAGATAATTAATCAATAATGGTAATCTGTGAATAAGTGAAAAAAAAACAATAGACTTAGAAAATTATTGATAGACATAAACTTGTTTACAATCTACACAAATGACCCAGTTTGTAAGACAGTTGATATTTCGTACCTTACCCGAGATTACAATTTGATATTAACAACCATCAATTAAAAAACCATAACTACTAATTGATACGACACATAATAACTATATAAAATTACAACAACAACAACCAAAAAAAAATAAAAAATAAAAAGACTACGAAATTTTTGATACGAATCGGGTAGTGTATGTAATTGCACACTACATATCATCAACACTAACACACACTAAGATACACACTAATAATTTATGGATACTCATGGATTACTTTATTAATATTCACATAAAACTGAATCACTAAATGAGACATAGAAAAAAAAGTAATTTAAATTTAAAAACTAAGATTTAATCTAGTTTTACAACTCTAATACATTCTCTATATATACCGGTGTTTCAACACGAAAAAACAATTCCGGCATAATAACAACTCAGGTTTCGACAAAATAATTACGACATAACACCGGAGAAGATTCGGATTTGAAGATGTTATCGACCTGAAAAAGTTGCCCTTGAACGGCGGTTAGGGTTACACTTGAACGGCGGCAGAAAACATTTCAGACAACAAAACTCATAATCGATCACCGGCGAATTTGTCTAAGCAATTGGTTTCTTTGTTATATTTATACCGAGATGTCAATATAGATGTGAGAATGATTTTTTAATTTTTGATTGAGAGATTTGTGATTTTTTTTGTAGATCTGAGAGGTTGAGAGTTTTTTTGGGAAGAGATAAAAATAAGATGGAGGAAACGTAATAGGTTTTTAGGAGATGGAAAAAGGGTATATACCAATAATGCCCTTGTTAATTAATTATTAATTATGATTTAATTTAATCATCTAATATCCACATGTCATGTTTTTATTGGTTCTTATTGTTTTTATTTTAAAGTTGGTCACCACAAGAACGCAAATATATATATATATATATATATATATATATATATATATATATATTTTGCAGAAATGACGTTTAGGAACTTCATGTATCAGGACCTTGATGAAAACTTGAGTTTCATGCCTGCTGAAAAAGTTGAAGAGTCCTACGGTGTCGGTTCTCCTTCCACATCTGTCAACAACAATGATGTAGACACTCCCAGACCAGAGCCTGTTGCCTCAGCACCCCCACAAGCGTTGCTGGAGGGTCCCTCCCAATTGGTTGAGAAGGTGGCAGATTCGGACGATCCTACAGAGGAGGATGTTCAAATCACACGCTCCACTGGTATAGCTAACAGGTTGAAGAGCAGGAAGGGAACAGCTGGTAAAGCCATCAAGTTTGCGAACAAGAGAAAGACTCCTCTCCCAGCATCTGGATCCAGGGCCGTGCGATAGAAGAATGTCGAAGGCAAGAAGATTGTGAAATCTGCCTTTGAAATGCCGGATGATACTGTGGAGATGCATGGTAAGTATTTGCTCCTTTTAAAATATATGAAATGATAATTGTAGTGACTAACTCTGCCCTTATGCATTGTATTGGTCGCAGGCCTTCCTGATACGAAGGAGCTTCCTAATGCCTTGGCCAGCCACCGAATTATGGATCATGTCACCCCTCCCCAGTGGAAAGGATTGCTAGACAATATGTCCATCGAAGGGGTTTGCGATCTGCACGACAAGAGTGTTTGCAAGGCAGGAAGTGTTGGACAATCACTTGAATGGTCGAACCAGGGAGTTACTTCGGGCAGTTACAAAGGCAAGGCAAGAGATGGATGTCATGCTGGAGAGGGAGAAGCATAGAGATCAGGAGTATGCCAAGCTGGAGGCCAAGTGTGATGAGATTGAGAAGGATGTCGAGAAGAATCCACTCATCCAAGACCTCCGGGAGAAGATAGCAGAGTTGATAGCTGAATGTGGCAAGCTCAAGTTGGAGGAGGCTAAGGTGGTAAGCCTCACCGCCAAAATGTTGTGCTAGAGGCAAAGTGTGCCGGTTTGGAAGGTGAGAGGGTTAGGCTCGGAGAGTTGGAAGTGAAATTGAGGGAGGAGATTGACGGCTTGCAGATGAGGTATAAAATGCTCCAAAAGGACCGCACTGAGGTCGTGTCAAAGGTGGTGCCGTACATAGCCATGGAACTCTATCATAGTGATGAGATGGGAGCTGCGATGTGGAAAGTCATCAAGGCAGCTATCTTCCATGGACGGTGCTTGGCTTTGGAGGAGGCGGCTAAAACAGGTAAGCCTGTAGACCTCTCCAAAATTGAGTGCTACCGTCCCTCATCGAAGGCGGAATATGAAGATGCGGGAAATGTGTTTGCAACCGCAGAGTACCCCTTCCTGGCTGAAGCTACCAAGGACCCCATGGCACCTCTTGAAGACCTCCTCTCGAAGAAGCCACGCAAGATCAAGCCTGCGAACCCTACCAAGAAGACGGTCTCCACCAAGCCTGCCTCAGCTCTTCCATCTCCAACTCCATCTCCTCAGAAGCCAGAATAAAGGCTGCCCTATTGGTAGTAATTCGGTTCCAGGGGTAGCATGTACCCTTTTAAGAAAATTTAATGTTTCTTTATGATGTTTTTCTTGTTCCTTTAAACAATTTACTGTTTGTGATGTATGGCCTAGGCCAAAGACAATTTGAATGGGGCTCCGACCTCATATGCAGGTATAAGGGCGTTAGCCCTTCTTTTGTATGCCAAGGAGTAGGGAAATATCTCTACACACTTAATTATTTTTGTCTTGTTAACTTCTCTCACGCCATTTTTCCAATGCTTTAAACTTTACAACCTAAGGTTAAACAACCTCATTGTGTGCAAATTACAACACCAAGAATATAATGACCAATTTTGATCATTGACAGAGGGTCGCGACCCACTCTATCTCAAATCCTTTAAGTAATATGACTATGTTTTTACTTTTATAAGTGCCATAAACTATCAGGAGAGTTAATGTGAACGTATTGATAGGCTTAAGTAATGGGGTGTTTGTTACACCGTATGCCTTCCCATTCGACATTGAAACTCATAAACGACTTGGTTGAACAAATTTTTGCGTTTAAGAAACGAAGCAAGAGATTTGTGGGAAATGTATTATTCATCATTGAATTGGTACAGAGGATTACATCATTCTTGAAATGAAAACTAAGACAACTACCAATAATGTTTGCTTTCCTATGAGAAGCTTTTAATTACAAGAATGGAAAGTAAAAATACTTTTTAAACATAGAACTTTCGAAAGTTCGTACCATTCCATGTTCTGTCGATAGGTTCTCCGAGAAGAGTAGCCAACTTGTAGGCTACATTGCCGTAGGCCTCACCAATGATGTAGGGTCCTTCCCAAGTAGGTCCGAGTATCCCCTGGTATTCTGCTTTGCTTGCACTGTTGAGGCGTATCACGTATTCCCCAGGCTTGAAGGTGGAAGGTCTAACCCTTTTGTTGTAGTAGCCTTCGATTTTATGCTTGTGCATGGCTTCTTGGATGGAGGCTATCTCTCTCCTTTCTTCCAACAGATCAAGGTTCTCCCTGATCTTTTCATCATTTTGGTAAGCATCATATGTTGCCACACGCTCCATGTGTACACTTAGTTCCGAAGGGATGAACGCTTCTGTTCCTGATAAGGTATTAAAATGTACCTTTTTGAGGGGTCATTTAAGCCCTTATTTGTTCACTTTTGTATTCGTTATTACTTAATATCGTTCCTTTTCACTTTTTAGGTCTCTTGAAGGCAAATTGAAACATATTGGATTTCATAAACACATCATAACATATCAAATGGGTCGAATTGTTTAGAGGTTTTAGAGAGAGAAAGTGGGAGGCTTTTTAGAGAGAGAAAGTGAAAGAAAACATAGAAGGTTAGATTAAGATGAATGAAAGGTCCAACCCTCTACCTTGGGAGGTAGAGGGTATTTATAGTTACAAACTAAACGTCCTCCTTCGGACTGTAGATCAGGCATATAGTGGGTAAAGACCCATCCGTCCTCCACGGTGTTGCTCTAAACTAAATAACTAATAAATAACGTAATGTCTACGAGCTAACTTATGCTAGATTATATATGGGGTGAGCGACACTTCACTATGGAATTTCTAATTCCTAACAATCTCCCCCTAAGGGAGGTCACCCCATGTTTTACATTTCGAATCCTAACATTCTATTTAATCTTCAGTCTTGAGCTCGTAGACTTTAATTCTTCAACTTCCGCATCTTTTGTGCTTTAGCAGTGATACTTCAAAGTCCGCAATGATTTGTACTTTTAGTGGAGGCCTTTAACTGATCCACATCTTTGATGATCTTTGAGCTTTCATTGAGATCATCAGCCATAGTAAATCTCAGGATCACCCTTTGTTGTGTTGCCATCATGTGTTGTTGTGACTTTTGGACCGACATGCTCACACTTTCTGGGTTATGACATCTTTTTATCAGAGTAGCGGAAGCTTTACTGACCCATGATATTTGCAGTAGCGTAGCGGAATCATAGTATAAAAATATCAGAGCCAGGTTCTGTAGATATGCACAAGTCATGATTTCTTCAATTAAGTGGATGCTGTGAGCATGCGGCTTTGGATTGACTCCTCAATTCGATCGGTTGCAACGTCCAAATGTACCTGCTAACAACAGTTAGCAATAAAACACACGAAAGTGTCTTTGATCACTTTCGTTGAATTGAGGTACACGCCCACGGTTCCCCGTTGATCAAGTACAAGTACGTCTGTGATCGTAGGATTCAAGAATCTCCTTAATAGGGTTTCGCAATGTTCTAGCCGTTCTCAAAATGGAACGTCTCAAAGAAGACAACACGGAGTGAGTGAACCAGCGAATTGAGATTCACTGATTGATGAAAAATGATTTGAAAAACAATCGCGTATTGCTTAGAAGAAAGAGTTTTGCTATACTACGAAGGTTTTATGAGAAAGATCAATTTTCAATCAAAAATACTTTTTGTATTTGAAAAGAGTACACATTCGATGCACTAGAGAAAAGAAGATTTGCACATCGAACGGTTTTTCCAAAAGTATTCGTCAATTCCAATCCTGGACCAAGGTTGATTCAAGAGTGAATCGCCCCATCGTTTCTATCTAGTTGTCACAAGTTTGATCTTTTGCAAGATCCCACATGTCACCCACCAAGAGCTTGTTTGATGTTGGCTCTAGAAGTATTTCCATCTTCATCGTGAATATTTTTACATATCACTCGGATGTTCTGGCAATACCACAAGGATAAAGCGTAGGACTCTTAATATATTCTTACTTTCCACATTGTGTGAAACAGCAAGTCTACATTAATTTTGTGTCCTAATGAGATATTGTGGATAATCTCTTGGCTCTAGACTCAATAGTGCACATTTGGTTCCTATGCCGGAGACTAGGGAGAGGGTCTCCTTCTTCAATATCAACAATCTCTAAGAGAAAGTCGATAGATTATGTCGGTTCCCCGTGAGAATGAAACAAGTCCTTTTAAGAGGAACTTGAGTGGCTTGGGATGTTTAGTGCAGTGCGTCACTGGGTCCATGACGTCTTTTCTTCAATACCAGTGTTACCTTAGTAACAACCAGTAGCATATGTATTGAACCCGGTTTCTGCCCTAAGGTTGAATTGATGGAGGGCTATTTCTTTTCACCCTTTTTCACATTCATTTCTTTTTCATTCTTCAACCCCTTCAGTGCTTACCGAGACTTCATAACTAGAACCTTGTTGGGTTTATTCTAGTACTAGCTCTGTCTCAGTCCGTACTCTTCCCATATTCTCCTTTTTCTCCTTTTTTCAATATTCCTAAGGACTCTACACTATCTAGTGGATTGTACCTGGGAAGATCCCTCCGGTTCTGGCGGATCGTGGTAACTAATACCTAACCTCACCATCCTTATAACTCCAGACATAAAGTAAAATGGTCGGTCTTTTGGTACAGTTCATTCTTCCTTGAAACCAATTGAAAAATCATTTGGAAAAACAATCAAGGTACTTGTGATACGAGATCAAAGCATTTTGTACCTTAATAGTTTTGATAATTTAGAAAACCTCCCCCTCAACATGTGCATATGATTTAGAAATTGTTTATCACATGGAGGCAAGAGGACTTTGAAATATTTTCTTTGATCACAATTTTCATACGAAAAAGCCATTTGATTTTCTTGGTAAAATTCTCCCCCTCAATATGTGCATAGGATATTTGAATTCATTTTATCACATAGAGGCAAGAGTTCTTTTGAAGCACATCCACGATCACAAAATCCATTAAGAAAACCATTTGAAAACTCAATCAAGGTACTTTATAAATAACTTTTAAAAAAGCTTTTGTACCTCGATACTTATGCTCCCCCTCAATATGTGCTTCGAGATTCGAAAGCGTTTAGCACATATGAGAGAGCAGCGTGCACAATTGAATCAAAACGATCATCATTCATCAAATTTCATAATTAAATCACAAATTCTCCCCCGATCAAAAATATCAAACCCTTTGAGATTTTGGATCCCAAGTGATTTAATAAGGTTTAGAAAACATGGGAGAAAATGTGCCTGATTTAAAAGCTCGTCTTGTTTTTGGATAAATGCTCCCCCTCAACATGTGCATTATGTATATTGAAATCGTTTGGCACATGGAGGCTGGAGTACCTTTGAAGGACTAAAACCAATTCCATTAAAACAGATTTGAGATTTAAATCACGATCTCTCCCCCGATCAACAAATTTCAAACCATTTGAGATTTGTGCTCCCAAAAGATTTAAATCATTTAGAAAATTTTGGGGAAAGACGTGGCAAGATTTTAACTTTGAAAAATGACAGATAAGGACCATTTTAAGACATTAAAGATTGTTAGTGTCAGGTATGATTGTTTTAAGAGATCTTTTAGTAAAATAAAACAATTTCACAATCAAACAAGAACAGAAAGAATTTCATTTTGACAGATCTTTGAGTTTTAAAAAAAATCATACCATGACATAACATTAAATCTTTAGATCACCACATTTTAATGTACAAACCAAAATTTTATGAAGAAATATTGTAAGAAAATATTATATTTTAAATCACTCTACCCCTCAATTCATGACAGAAGTCAATAATTGAGTGACTTAGGTTTTGTTAAAAAGAAGTCCGGTGATTTTCAAAATTTAGTCCAATTTATTTTCAAAACAATATTTTTCCATTTTCAAAAACAATTTTATTCAAAGTTTTAGAAAATGTTTTAAAAAATGGTATCCTGCACAAAGATACAATAGTGGTTGAGAAGCTTCTTTGTTGTTGCTTGTAGGGTTTGGAAGAAAAACCATCTGGCCGATGAGACTTCGCTTACATTGCATTTTAAATGCCAACTGAGGTCAAATTAAGCTCCGTTTCTTCAATCACTTAGAAGAAAACCATCTGCCGATGCAAGGAGACCTCTTATGTTGAATTTATGCCAACTCTCCATAGAAGTCCAATTAAGCTCCGTTTCTTCATTTGTCAACCCAAGATATAGTTACCCTTTCCTTTCGGAATCCAATCATCTTCAATTGTGGGATCCGGATCGGGAACATTCTTTTATACCAATATACCTGCATACGTTAGTGAACACACATACAAATATATGGTGGTCGACATCACCCAAACAACAATCGACAAATAAAAGTCAATGCAACATATCAATCAGATCATATAAATGTATGGGAATATTGTGATCATCAAACTCTAATCATCTAATCCTAGCAATCATATCCTAGGCACCTAGTCCTTCAACATAGGTTAACATCATTTTTAATTAAGCATATTAGGATAATTAAGAAAGTCTGTTAGATGATATAGATTTGAAAACATTCTCTCCCTCAATCAATGACTCATTTTATAAAATATTTAAAAGCACTGAAGTCATTGATTGAGTTTTCAAATTATACGAAAACTCTGATTCTGATTGATTTTTCAAGCAACTCATTTTCCACCATTTTGAAATACAACAAATATTTTTCTAAAGAATTTTAGACGGAAAAACATTTGTGTAGGAACAGCAGTCCTTCGACATACTTTCCTCAAATTTGTTTTTAGGATAAGTGCACGATATTTTAAAAAAAAAATTTAGTGCAACACTTTCCTTTCTTGAAAACGGGTTGCTATACAAATAATAACAAGCCATGATTTAAGCGCTGGTCACGTCGAAATAACGCAAGCCATTTTTGAAGACATGTTTAGAAAAGAATATTTACACCTCCTGCTCGAACTTCATCTAAAGTCCCGTGCCATTATTGAATGACATTTCTAAGACCGTAGATGTTATCGATACCAGAAGACATGTCTTGAGAAAACAATATTTTTGGTATTTTTCAATTTTCTGATTTTTATGGGCTTTTGTAGATTTTATATTTTTCTATTTTATTTTTATTGGTTTTATATTTTTGTATTTGGATTTTGATAAATATTTACAGATATAGAGAAATAGTTTAAGAGGATGATGATACGAGTACCGAAATAAGGAAATCGTTCAGCACTTTGTAGAAGATAGAAGTCATCATGTCTTAAACTTTCACCACAAAAGCATTCGAGGCTCTTGAATCGTCGAAAGAACTTGAGCCTTCAACAAGTGAATCTTTGGTAGCTTCCCCTCAAACCGACAAACTGAGTATAAAGACCATTTTCCAAGAAGTAGAATTGAATGAAAACAGTCTCATTGAATGAAGCTCTGTACCCCGAAGAACACGATAACACCAAAGTAACAAGTTGAAACATAGATCGTATCAGTGGTTATCAAATCCAGAATAACTGATGAACTTCAATCACATGAACTCATTGTGCGCCTCCGATGTACACATTACTCTTCGAGATTGACCAGTTGTCTATTCAGGGAACAATACATCAACATCTTCATTTTACCTAGGGCATTCCAAATATCTTCCATATAACCAATCAGCCCATAATGTACACAAGTACCCAACCAGAGTAAAGACAACGACATCACAAGAATCGGTTGAATCACTGATCTTCTCTGCGGATGTCAACTCCGGAATAACTGATAAAGCACGATCATGTGAATATGTTTTGCGACCCTGATGTACACATATATCTCCCCTGATCGTTGCGATCTCATCAGAATCATCATTATATTGTGTACATGAAGCACTAACCGGAAGCACTTTATCATAAATCATATAGAAGATGTCGATATGCAATATCATCTCACGAACCAAATATTCTTTTCACATTTCTTCTAACTAAACGATGAAGTAACACATACCAAAAGTCTCCAGAGACCATTTCCTCCAATTAGTTGGAATAATACACCAAAGGCTACGAGTTAAACACTGAGTTTCTCTACGGTTAATTAGGTAGAAGTGTTAAGTTCATCATGTGTACTCGTTGTGCTTTTAGATATATGTCTCCTTCCCCTTGCTGGTTTTGATACCTCAGATTCAAAGAAACATAATATACCCAAAAACTCAAATCTTGTGAGAAGAACTCAAATAGCCCAAATGAATCTGTGAGAATCAACTCGCAACGGAAACTCTCTCTAACTATCTTTATCAACCCATATGTAGACAATTTGAAGTGACCACTGATGAAGAATACCCGATATACCAAACTTGAAACTGAAGTGAAATTCCCACATTTGTATCTTAAGCTTGCACTTAATAATGGAAGAACGGTGTCTAGAATTTATGCTTCAAGCAAATTTCTAAGTACTCACTACTTAAGCAAAGTATGAGACATTAACACCTCTTGCGATTATCCACACCGACATATGCGTGTGACACTGAGTAAAACAAAGTAACTCCTAATAGTGGTAGTTAACCAGGTCTTCAACCATCCACCTCGACTGCTGGTAACTAGATAACCCAAGACTTCAACTCAAATTCTTAAGCCCGAGCAAGTTATCAAATAAGAACACGCCTTTGTGAATGTCAACTTCAACCTCAAATAAGTGATAAAAGAGTAACTTCAAAGTAATCAACTTGTGTCAAATGTCCAACACTTGAATAAACATACAATCGGATGAACATTGACCGAATGAATGAACCGGAGCAAATGATTCCTCAACATCAATGCATTCTTCCTCAAGGTATACATGTAGAAGCTGATCTGGAAGATTTACTAAAAATGTCTTCTAGCGGATGAGGAAGTCATTTTTCCTTAATGTTCATGTGGTTGATTTATAGGTGCACAATGAGAGGAACAATAATCCGTGAAGATTTGGCAAAGGAATACCAAAGAGCGGATCATTATTCATGAACAATAATCCGTGAAGATTTGGCAAAGGAATACCAAAGAGCGAATCATTATTCAGTAGTTCAACTACAATATCATGATAGTCATTATCAATGCCTTGTGAAATAACTGGAGATAAGGTTTCTTGGGAGTTCTGAGAAGTACTTCTTAGATGGGGAGCTAGTTGAGTCAGTAGAAACCGGAGCATGAGCTTCAGAAGCTGGATGATCAACATTCGTTAGAGGTTGGAAGTACTCATCAAACATATCTTTGAAAGACAATGAATCCCAAACAATGAATCCCAGTTATCCTTAGTAATTGAAGCACTAGGCGTAGGAGGAGTGTCATCAAAAATCAAGCAATGAATCATTGCTAAAGAATATGAACAAGTCTAATTAGGGATTAAATTTTGGCTTTTCAATCTCCCCAATTAGTGCTCTCCCTAAACCGGACGAAGATTTTCAAGTGTACTTCTCAACCCGGATTAAGAAGAAGTCTTTAGATCATCAAATGCAATTCGTCTTTAGTCTTCTAATCATGTAGCAGAAAATGTAGATTAGACTATAGACTCGACCTTCTTCACGATTGTCCGAATGGGGAAATAGACAGTTAACATCTTTGATGAGTGCTCAAATACTCATCATTTTTGTCGTATTTAAACTGCCAAAACATACAAAAACAATCAAAAAGATATCAAAATACTTAAAATATCCCAGGGATTGTGTTTTATGTGTTTTAAATGCAAAATGTGCAAAAACAAAGGAAAATCGATCAAAGTTTGCAATATTGGCAGTTTCAGCCCACCAAGTTTCAAAACTTGTCAAAATTAGTCCCTATGCATTTATTTTTAAAGGAAAAGCCAACCCAAGGTTTTGAAAGTCAATTTCAAAAAATATTACACTTGGGTTACAAGTTTTTCAAAATTACATGTTTAGTCCCTGAAAATCCAAAAATGGCAAAATAGATCCTTGGGAACTTTGAAAAATCAAAAATGAAAAAATTGGTTCTTGGTTTATTAATGATTGGCAATATTGGTCCTTGAAAGCACTTTGGGAAATACACTACTTCAGCCCCTCAACTTTGAAGGATTTGCAAAATTAGTCCTTGGGTTATTAAGCTACACCAAACCGGACCCTTGTATTAACTTGGCCCAATCCAAAGCCCAACACCCTTTAACCCATAACCCGGTCAACAAACCCACCTACCAAATATCCGGTCAAACCAAACTACCCCGCCATCCCTTTCCCCATTTCCCTCCCCTTGTCCGCCCACCATTCCAACCACCACCAACCTATCACCTCTCCTTGTTCCCCCCCCCTCCACCAAACTCCAAATGCATTTAATGCCTCTCCCCCATTTCACTCAACTCTCCAACTGTTAAAAACAGATTTGGCGCCAAAATCCATTCAAAGGCCAGGATCACTTTTAGCCATCCAATGGCTATCATTTCAAGTGGGAATTCATCAGAGATGAGAGAGAAAGAGTTTGGATATAAAAAGGAAGCAACGAGGAGTCTACTAGTTTTTAAGTTTTGTTAATGTCGTTTTTATCTCAAAGTTTTTAATTAAGTGTAATATCTGTAATCTTTTGTTGTCTTGTATCAAACTCATGTTAAATCATCAATATAATCTATTTTAAGCTTCAGTTTCAAAGTTTATCTCAAAGTCATAATTTTGAGTCCATCGTTGAATATTTTAGTTTAAGTTTTAAACATTTAAGCTTCTACAAGCTCAGTTCTCAGTTCTAATAAGCTTTTATCACTACCGAGCTTTTGATAAGCTCACTTTTAAGTTTCATGCAGTTTTGAAAGTTGGTCAATGAAAGTTAACTTAGCATGGAAATGGGTATGAATTTGAAATGGGTTGAATCAGAGCTGGATTTGGGTTGAATCAGAGTTAGGTTAGGGGTTGGAATAGGTTAGAGGTTCATTAGGTTCTGTTTCAAGCCATAGTGGCTAAGGACTTGTTGTAAGTAAATTTTAAGATTTCTTAGCATAATCTTCAATTGTTGTCATAACTGGTTAAATCTTGTTTAAGTAGCTGTATTTAGGACTTATAGACTTAGCTTGATCATTGATTCAAGTATGCTCAGTATTTGTCTCACTTAAATTTGCAAAACAGTCATTAAAGGTGTGTTTGGCATTGTTATTTAATGCTTTTTAGAGGCTAGCTCCATGGTTTAATTCTGTTGGTTCATATTTGTTAACTCCTAATTAACTCATACACTGCCTTAGTTTGTGCCTCAAAACACCTATAGTCAAAATCTCATCCCACTGTGTTAACAAATTTTATCATTGTGTTTTTGAAAATCCAATCACTTGTTTTATGTTCAAAATCCATAGACCAAGCTTTTTGTAACTTCATTTCATCAATATAAACCAAAATCAGTCCTTAAATTTGAATCAAAGTTCATAAAAGTCAAGATTTCATTTTTTCATCAAAAGTCAAAAGTTGCAAATCCTGTTTTTAGCCCAACTGAAAAGATTTTTCTTTGCTTCAATTTTGGACCAAATCAATTGAAATTGTGGGCGTATAAACTTCTCTTGGTCTATTTCTTTATTATCATTTTTACATATTTTTGTGATTTTTCTTTAAGCTCCAAATGAGCTTGGCAATGGGGCTTATATGCCCAGGCACACACTCGATAACTCGAGTGTGTGTAGCATTTTGCAGAGCTTGCAACAAGCTCATTTGAGCTTGTCCAAGTCTCACTGTGGATTTCGAGATAGCCAACCAGGTCTATATTAAGTTCCAACTTTTGTTTTCCATTCTCTGCTTATCAAGTAGTCTGTGCTTAAGCTCTAAAGTAGCACCAAAACTGCTTTTAGCTTATAATCCCTTAACATCAAATCTTGGTAGCTTGTAATCCAGAAGTTGAAACTTGTTGTTTTAGTTGCATTTGGGTACATATAGCATATTAGAGCTTCGTAATCAGGGTGGCTTGTTTTGTTCATTTGGCTTATTCAAGTGCTTATTTATAAGCCCTTGGCTTAGCAGTTCCATATTCTTACAAACAACCACATGTTTTTCCATTTTTCCTAGATTTCTAATATAATTTTAGAGTTTTCCTGAAATTTTCAGATTTTTCCTAGCTTGTTTGCTATTTTTCTTGATTTTAATTGGTTTTTAAGCATTTTTAATTAGCTTTTAATACAAAAAATTGAAAAAGGTTCAAAAAATAATTTTTCATTTTTATTAAGTTAAGATAAATATAAAAAGTCAAAAAATATTTTTCTAGATTTTTCTTAGTTAAATTTGTATTTTTAAGTAATTTAAGTAGTTTTGAATAGTTTTTAATTCCTAGAAAATACAAAAATAATCAGAAAAATACAAAAATAGTTTTGAAAATTCTATTTTGTTATTTTAGGTTTTTCTAAGTCAAAATTTTATTTTTTTGTAGCTTTGTTTCATATTTTCTTGTATTTTAGGTTATTATTTAATAGTTAAAAATAGTTTTTAATTAATAATAATTAATTAAATAGTTATAAAAATAATTTTCTTTTTCTAAATATTTTTTTTATCATTAGGTTTGTAAAAATATCATTTTCATATTTTTAGGGTTAATATTGATTTAGTTTCACGCTTTTCATTTGTATAATGCTACGTAGTTTTTAATTTAAGCTTTATAAAAACATAAAAACAAAAACATCATTTTAAATATAGTGATAGCGTTTATTTAATAGCTTTTATCTTTTTATTTTCCTTTAATTTGCATTTAAGCCGTTGTAATTTGTTGGCTTTTTCTGTAGTTATAATCCTATTCAAATCCCTTTTTTCGCTCAAATTTCTCGATCACTTTACGTTTGATAATCCATTGCATAGCTCGATGGGACATAACGACCCGGGGAAACACTATACTCCCCAGATCTTCATTGAGTTCGTTCCTGAGCCGTTTTAAGTTTGTTACGGTCTGCCATTCACAAGTGGCAGACTTGAGTGATAAAACTTGACGGTTTTGCACGCATCAAATTTTTGGCGCCGCTGCCGGGGATAGCCGAGGATGTCGTGATGAAAGTGGGAAAGTTTCACTTTCCTACTGACTTTGTTGTAGTAGACTTTGATGCAGATCCTAGAGTTCCCCTCATCTTAGGGAGAGCTTTCTTAAGAACGAGTCGTGCTCTGATTGATGTGTTTGCTGAAGAGTTGACCATACGGGTTGACAACGAAGAGCTTACATTGAATATCAACCAGAACTCCAAACCTCTATCCAAACAGAGTGTTGCCACAATTGATCAAAGATCTGAAAGATTCAATGCAACACTCTCAAATTTCACGGTTAAGAGGAGCAATAAAAACGTATGCGGAGTTAAAAGCTTTGAAAATCACCCCGGTTCAAACAAATGGTTTGAAAGTCGTACTGTGGGAAGTCAAGAGTATTCTTGATGATGATGATCTTGAATCGGAGACTTCATCGAAGTGGTGGAAACCGCTAGCTCTAAGAGCACACCACTTGTCCCACCTCCGAATCACTTTGTCGCATCGAAGTTTGTTAACTCGTTGATGAAACCAAACTCTCTTCGTTTCCATCTGAATTGGATGATGATGATTGTGATCCAATGGGAGACATTCTTCCCATTGAAGAACTGCTCAAAAATGTTCCATCATCTCCTAATCTTATTATTCCCGACTCTTCCATCCCTTCTCTCACTCCTGATGAGGAAGACAACAACTTTTGGAGTGAAGTCGATGCATTTCTTAGTGATGAATCAATTCCAACAAGAATTGATAATACTTACTTTGATCCGGAGGGAGACATCCTTTTTCTGGAAAATCTGTTGATTGAAGAACCGTTTCCCACCCTCCCTCCCGGACATCTTACTGACAATCACCATATAAGCTTCAAGTTTAAGCTTAAAAATGTCAAACCGGTGATTTGCTTCTCTCGATGAGGAATGGACATGCATTCTCATGTACGCCTTTATTCCATTCTTCACAGATGGTGTGGTTGCTCTTTCCCTTTTCTCTTTCGGGAATGAGGACACCATCTTTGACCCCGTATCATCCTTTATAGATTCTTCTATTAACAATACCGCGGTTATATCTCGTCGGGTGTGGAACTTTCGATGTTCATATGTTTATTAACATTGTGAACGAAAGTCCGATCGAGATTGGCTTTCCACGTTACTTTCCCCATGAACAAATGAATACGGGGTCGAGTCAAGCTAGCGACTTCGGTAATCAAAAACAGGAGCATGCCATATGGGTTTTCACCCATATTTCTGACTTCTTTCTATCTTTCTACCACCCTAGTGGGGGTTACCCCACATGTTGTGTATATATGCAAGTTTCAAAAAAAAAAAAAAAAAATCTTCTTTCTAAATAATGGCCGTAGTATTTCCCTTTACGTTCTTAGTTTCGGCATAACCGCCGGTACTTTGAATATTGAGGGCAATATTCATTTCTAAGTGTGGGGGAATTCTCACGAATTTTATCATGTAATTATCCCCAATTCCCGCTTTTGGCCAAAATTTGTTTTTGGAGTAAGTGTTTTACACTTACTCAATTGGTTATCAGTCCGCCATGTCTAATAAACAAAAGGATTGGCTAATCCAGAGCAAACGGCTCTTAGTAAAGATATCTCAAATCCGTTGACGGCTTGCAATTTGCCCAAAATTGTATGGTATTCACCGCCATATCCTAAAAAGTAAAAAGTTGGCTAGCCCGCAAGATTATGGCTTGTGGTAAAGGCAGTGGAAAAACCATAATTGGTAATCGACTCACCAAAGATAATATTGATAATTTATCTAAGAGTTGGCTAGTCCAGAGCAAACGGCTTCGGGTAAAGACAAATCAAATCTTGAAGTCGGTGGTTTGCTCAAAATAATATGGTTATCAGTGTACCATGGTTCTTACTTGAACTAAAACATTTGGCTACTCCGGAAGTAATGGCTTTTGGTAAAGAGATTCAAATCCATTAAGTTTTTCTCAAAAGATTGCTAGGGACTAGCAATAGTTTAGTGTGGGGATTGATGAGTGCTCAAATACTCATCATTTTTGTCGATTTAAACCGCCAAAACATACAAAAACAATCAAAAAGATATCAAAATACTTAAAATATCCTGTGGATTGTGTTTTATGTATTTTAAATGCAAAATGTGCAAAAACAAAGGAAAATCGATCAAAGTTTGCAATATTGGCGCTTTCACCCACCAAGTTTCAAAACTTATCAAAATTAGTCCCTATGCATTTATTTTGAAAGGAAAAGCCAACCCAAGGTTTTGAAAGTCAATTTCACAAAATATTACACTTGGGTTACAAGTTTTTCAAAATTACATGTTTAGTCCCCGAAAATCCAAAAATGGCAAAATAGATCCTCGAACTTTGAAAAATCAAAAAATGAAAAAATTGGTTCTTGGTTTATTAATGATTGGCAATATTGGTCCTTGAAAGCACTTTGGGAAATACACTACTTCAAAATTCCCCTCAACGTTGGAGGATTTGCAAAATTAGTCCTTGGGTTATTAAGCTACACCAAACCGGACCCTTGTATTAACTTGGCCCAATCCAAAGCCCAACACCCTTTAACCCATAACCCGGTCAACAAACCCACCCAACCAAATATCTGGTCAAACCAAACTACCCCGCTCATCCCTTTCCCCATTTCCTCCCCTTGTCGCCACCATTCCAACCACCAGCTCAACCTATCACCTCTCCTTGTTCCCCCCACCTCCACCAAACTCCAAATGCATTTAATGCCTCTCCCCCATTTCACTCAACTCTCCAACTGTTAAAAACAGATTTGGCGCCAAAATCCATTCAAAGGCCAGGATCACTTTTAGCCATCCAATGGCTATCATTTCAAGTGGGAATTCATCAGAGATGAGAGAGAAAGAGTTTGGATATAAAAAGGAAGCAACGAGGAGTCTACTAGTTTTTAAGTTTTGTTAATGTCGTTTTTATCTCAAAGTTTTTAATTAAGTGTAATATCTGTAATCTTTTGTTGTCTTGTATCAAACTCATGTTAAATCATCAATATAATCTATTTTAAGCTTCAGTTTCAAAGTTTATCTCAAAGTCATAATTTTGAGTCCACTGTTGAATATTTCAGTTTAAGTTTTAAACATTTAAGCTTCTACAAGCTCGCTCGCTTCTAATAAGCTTTTATCACTACTAGAGCTTTTGATAAGCTCACTTTTAAGTTTCATGCAGTTTTGAAATTTGGTCAATGAAAGTTAACTTAGCATGGAAATGGGTATGAATTTGAAATGGGTTGAATCAGAGCTGGATTTGGGTTGAATCAGAGTTAGGTTAGGGGTTGGAATAGGATAGAGGTTCATTAGGTTCTGTTTCAAGCCATAGTGGCTAAGGACTTGTTGTAAGTAAATTTTAAGATTTCTTAGCATAATCTTCAATTGTTGTCATAACTGGTTAAATCTTGTTTAAGTAGCTGTATTTAGGACTTATAGACTTAGCTTGATCATTGATTCAAGTATGCTCAGTAGTTGTCTCACTTAAATTTGCAAAACAGTCATTAAAGGTGTGTTTGGCATTGTTATTTAATCTGTTTTAGTGGCTAGCTCCATGGTTTAATTCTGTTGGTTCATATTTGTTAACTCCTAATTAACTCATACATGTCTTAGTTTGTGCCTGCAAAACACCTATAGTCAAAATCTCAGTCCCACTGTGTTAACAAACTTATCTGTTGTGTTTTTGAAAATCCAATCACTTGTTTTATGTTCAAAATCCATAGACCAAGCTTTTTGTAACTTCATTTCATCAATATAAACCAAAATCAGTCCTTAAATTTGAATCAAAGTTCATAAAAGTCAAGATTTCATTTTTTCATCAAAAGTCAAAAGTTGCAAATCCTGCTTTTTAGCCCAACCTGAAAAGATTTTTCTTTGCTTCAATTCTGGACCAAATCAATTGAAATTGTGGGTGTATAAACTTCTCTTGGTATATTTCTTTATTACCATTTTTACATATTTTTGTGATTTTTCTTTAAGCTCCAAATGAGCTTGGCAACAGGGCTTATATGCCTGTGCACACACCTCAGATAACCGAGTGTGTGCAGTATTTTGCAGAGCTTGCGACAAGCTCATTTGAGCTTGTCCAAGTCTCAGCTGTGGATTTCAGATAGCCAACCAGGTCTATATTAAGTTCCAACTTTTGTTTTCCATTCTCTGCTTATCAAGTAGTCTGTGCTTAAGCTCTAAAGTAGCACTAAAACTGTTTTTAGCTTATAATCTCTTCACATCAAATCTTGGTAGCTTGTAATCCAGAAGTTGAAACTTGTTGTTTTTAGTTGCATTTGGGTACATATAGCATATTAGAGCTTCTGTAATCAGTTGGTGGCTTGTTTTGATCATTTGGCTTATTCAAGTGCTTATTTATAAGCCCTTGGCTTAGCAGTTCCATATTATTACAAACAACCACCTGTTTTTCCATTTTTCCTAGATTTCTAATATAATTTTAGAGTTTTCCTGAAATTTTCAGATTTTTCCTAGCTTGTTTGCTATTTTTCTTGATTTTAATTGGTTTTTAAGCATTTTTAATTAGCTTTTAATACAAAAAATTCAGAAAAGGTTCAAAAAAATAATTTTTCATTTTTATTAAGTTAAGATAAATATAAAAAGTCAAAAAAATATTTTTCTAGATTTTTCTTAGTTAAATTTGTATTTTTAAGTAATTTAAGTAGTTTTAAATAGTTTTTAATTCCTAGAAAATACAAAAATAATCAGAAAAATACAAAAATAGTTTTGAAAATTCTATTTTGTTATTTTAGGTTTTTCTAAGTCAAAATTTTATTTTTCTAGCTTTGTTTCATATTTTCTTGTATTTTAGGTTATTATTTAATAGTTAAAAATAGTTTTTAATTAATAATAATTAATTAAATAGTTATAAAAATAATTTTCTTTTTCTAAATATTTTTTTTATCATTAGGTTTGTAAAAATATCATTTTCATATTTTTAGGGTTAATATTGATTTAGTTTCACGTTTTCATTTGTACGTTACGTAGTTTTTAATTTAAGCTTTATAAAAACATAAAAACAAAAACATCATTTTAAATATAGTGATAGCGTTTATTTAATAGTTTTTATCTTTTTATTTTCCTTTAATTTGCATTTAAGCCGTTGTAATTTGTTGGCTTTTTCTGTAGTTATAATCCTATTCAAATCCCTTTTTCGTTCAAATTTCTCGATCACTTTACGTTTGATAATCCATTGCATAGCTCGCTGGGACATAACGACTCGGGGAAACACTATACTCCCCAGATCTTCATTGAGTTCGTTCCTGAGCCGTTTTAAGTTTGTTACGGTCTGCCATTCACAAGTGGCAGACTTGAGTGATAAAACTTGACGGTTTTGCACGGATCAATCTTCTTCACACCAAAGGCATTCCTGTTAACTTGTAAATAGAAAATCCCCTTAATTAAAATCCCTCCCAATCAAACAAGAACAGAAAGATGTTCATCAAAGAAATCAGCCCAGCAACTAGAAGCACTTTGTCATTTAATCATATCAGCCTGTGTGAAGATGTCAACCAACGGCTCTTAGAAGAAACTACATGTGAAGATGATCCAATAAGAAGAATCTCGGTTCTTATATGAGTTAGGAGCCTTTTGACCATATATTCTCAAATATCAATCAATCATGCAAAAAATTCACACTTCTTCTCCCCCTCAAGAATTGCATACGGAGTTGCCATTCTTGATTAAATAAGTGAAAATCATTTGAATGTTCTATTCACACTTCTCTCCCGTAAAATAAGCACATGATGTCGCCATCTTCATTATAATCGAGCAAGTGGAATGAGAAAGCAATCAGTGGTAGCCCGGTTCACTTGATGACTGAAGCGCATGGAAAAAGTATGAAGCATGTGGATGAGAATGGTCATAATGAGAAGATTTCTCTTCTTCAAAAGATAAAGCGCACTGAAACGTACACTTTTCTTTTCTTTAGAGAATGAGGCATGAACTGTAGTGTTCATACGTCATAATGTTGAAGTACGAGGCCTGAACTGAAGTGAACAGACGTCATAGCCGATTGAATATCAATGTTGAGTAACTAGAACCCGTGAGTTATGGGATATCAATCCTTTTGTTATCCATACTTTAAGCCAGTCCATGTATTGAAGGATCAAAGTATCTGCAACTGAGTAAGGACTACCTGCACTAATATTACAAACTTGATTGCATATATTTTGGTTAGTGACATCAGTATCCAAACCCTTTGGGGTTTCACGGTCAACATTGAGAATGCCATTGCTAAACATCTTTCCTGTAGGTATCCATCTAAGTCCAGCATCCTTAAAAGTTCTACCAGATGGTATCCACTCATGGCAAGGTCTAGGATTGTTAGGCTTCTTATGCATAGTGAGAGACTTATCCTTATTCCTAGTTTCCAAAGATTTAGCAGTTGGTAACCATCTAGGTGAGGCTTTTGGTTTCATTTGCTTCATATGCACTGTGGATAACTTAGTGCAAATCCTAGACTTAACAGGTTGTACCATTGCATGAGCATTTACTTTCTTCAGGGATTTTGTGAAACATTTATCATGATTAGCATTATAGATACATTTCAGACACTTTGAGCAAACAACTTGTTTGGATTCAGAAATAGATCTAGATTTCTTAGAGTGATCTGCTATGGGAATATCTTTAATCGAAATGCAACTACTCTTAGATGTACGCCAATCCCTAGTCTTTAGATTAGTGTTCCTAGGTAATGGTTTAGAACTACTAGCAGTGCCTTGAAATCTTGAAGAATTCATCATCCTAGGTCTTGCACCTAAAATTCCGTCTTTACGATTCTGTGCCTTCTTTCTAGCCATTTCAAGATAAGAGTTCTTATACAAGTCATTCATATCAATTTTTCTAGGCAAGTGAGGTGAAGTGACTGGTTTTGTCAAAACTTGTTTCGCATCAACTTGGGAGGCAAACCGCGTTTTTGAAAATTTTGGTCGTTCAGATATAAACGCATTCGGTTGTCTAATAACTGATTTCCCCAAGTTTGATGGTTTTGAAAACTTAGTGTTCACACTATTCCCTGTTGTTTTTCTGAGCTCATATTTTAAAGCAACAATGGCGAAACTCTTTTCCTGAAGTTGAGCTTTGAGATCATCAATTTTAACTATCAAAGAGTTTGTTTGTACCATTGATGTAGTTCTAGCTTCTTTGATAGAGTCACTTAGTTCTATGTGATGCTTTCTCAAAGACTCATTTTCCTTTAGTAATTTGGCCACACAAACCGCTAATTCATCATTTCTCATTTGAATATCATCAATAGCATTAATATCAAAATTACTTGTAACCAAATTACTTTTCACATGCATATCAGAAATATGTTTCTTCAAATTGTTGATGGTTGAGTCTTTGTCTTGAAGCTGAGCTTTTAAAGTGTTCATTTCAAAAGTTCACGAATTCGTGAAGTTCCAGATTTTTACTTGGTTTGTTAATTTGGAAACTTTCTTCTTTACTTTGTATCGCAATTTCAAGTGAAATGCAATGTTTTTCAAGATTTGAGAGTTTGTTTGATAGTTCATCAAAAGCCTTTTTATCAACCATATCATTTGTTTTGAAATTATTAGACTCAACCTCAACCAAGGAACAATTATCGAATCATGTTCAGATTGACATCAGTTTGTATAGGTACATTAGCAGATGCACTATGTTGAAAAGATAAGGGTACCTCATCATATGAAACCTGTTCATTTATCGGTCTGATATCTGCATCCACATCATGTGTAACAAGAGTCATGAACTATTGGTGTTTCAAGCTTATCTCGCCTTCAGCCTATGTATTCAGACCAACCGATCCATCATCGATGCTTTACCCATCTCAACACTACAATCACTTGATTGCACTTGACATTCATTCACCAAACATTCATTCACCTCTCTGATTACTGTATCCACATCTTGTCTGACATGAGTTACTGAACAATTTGTTGCATCATTTTTTGTTGTCTTTGTTATTCTGCATTCAGCAACATCCGATCTTTCAACTGATACATTACCCAACTCATCACAACAATCTCTTAACTGCACTGAGTAACTTCCTCAATATACTTCTCCACATGATGCATGATATGAATAAGTGTCTCAATGAACATGCTAATTTCCATTTCAGTGTGTCTCTTTAAACATATTTCAGTCAAGTCTTGATCATAATCTGATGAATATTCCCCATTGATGAATGGCTGAAATTGTTTGTGGGTCACATGAAGTGCAGCACTGGAACAATCCTTTTGAACATTTTCTTTATCAAGTTGTTGTTCTAATTGTTCTAAGTTCAATAGTAAAGTTCCCGTTAAAGAGGATAAATCTTGACGGAAAAGGGCAATGCATGTTCGTTCCATAGTTGTAGATGTGAGTAACATGAGGTGTGAATGAAGTTTTCGATAAGGTTCAATGCAACTTTCCTTACCTTTTGCAAGAGCATTCTGTAACCTTGACTGGTGCATTTCTCTCTCTTTAGATTCTAAACACGGAGATTTCACATCCTCATTGATTGATTCCATTATTTTTAACCGTTCAGTGTAGCATACATTATCATTGTTGTCCACAAGATCATACGCTTTAAGTACTTACGAAATGACTGGTCAAGAGTGTAAGACATGATGTTGTAGTATACACAGGATTTTACAAGTCTATGATTTAAACCGAGAAATAGAATCTTTCGCGGGATTTTACTAAAATCAAGACCAAACCGTTAAGCAATGACCAATGGAACGTGTTAAGATGACTGATGGATTGTCTAAATGATAGACAATTGTGTGTTAGGACATATAATTGTTTTTAGGATTAGCAGAGATGTTGTTTGGTTGAGATTTGGATTGGTTTATGCACGATTTTCCCGAGAAATTTAGGTCTAAAAACATAAAAACCTCAATAACTTCTGTTCAGAGCGGATTTAGCCCTCGAATTTTGACCATCTAGTTAATTTGGAGTGACATTCTCCTCGTTCTCACGGTCGTTTTGATGGGTAGAACGCTGAAAACGGAGTTACGGATCAAAAGTTATAGCCGTTTGAAGTTTTGTCGGGAAAAGTCAACAAGTCGCTAAGAATTCTTGAACCAAGTCGCTAGGACCCAAGTCGCTGGACACAAGTCGCTAAAGCACCAATTCGCTACACAGTCAAGTCGCTAAAGAGCAACTCGCTAAGGTCCAAGTCGCTAACACCAAGTCGCTAACACCAAGTCGCTAACAATTTACACTACAACTCGCTAACAATTTCTGAAGCAAGTCGCTAACCTCACCAAGTCGCTAGCCGTAGTGGAGAATCCACTAACTTGTACTATTTGTCAGCTTGTCTCAATAGACAAGTCGCTAAGCACCAAGTCGCTACCACTTCAACTACAACTCGCTACAGACTTACAAAGCAAGTCGCTACCAAGAATAATATTCCGTGGCTCAAGTCGCTAGCAAGAAAAACTCAAAAACACCACTTTTCAATCCAAAAAGAACCCAACCACGATGATTCAAGCCTTCCGAATCAAAACCTAAACACTTATGATGATCCTAAACACAAAATTACAATCAAAATACAAACTTTAACACTAGAAATCAACCAAATGATGCAAAAACCACTAAACTTTTTCAAACTCAAAAACCACCTAAAAACCACTAGAAATCCAAAGATATGTAAGAGATGATCTAACCATGGCTCTTGATACCAATTGAAACATATTGGATTTCATAAACACATCATAACATATCAAATGGGTCGAATTGTTTAGAGGTTTTAGAGAGAGAAAGTAGGAGCCTTTCTAGAGAGAGAAAGTGAAAGAAAACATAGAAGGTTAGATTAAGATGAATGAAAGGTCCAACCCTCTACCTTGGGAGGTAGAGGGTATTTATAGTTACAAACTAAACGTCCTCCTTCGGACTGTGGATCAAGCATACAGTGGGTAAAGACCCGTCCGTCCTCCACGGTGTTGCTCTAAACTAAATAACTAATAAATAACGTAATGTCTACGAGCTAACTTATGCTAGATTATATATGGGGTAACCGACACTTCACTATGGAATTTCTAATTCCTAACACAAATTGCTGGAATGACACTTATTCGGACGAAAAGGCGCTAATATACGAAGAAAATGGCCAAAGTCAAGAATCGAGACACTCAGGCTGGAACTGAAGGGGACGGCGTCAGGTGTTATCTGCGACGCCGTCGCACCACTTTTATGACGGCTCAGTAGCCAAATTGCTTATTTACAAGTGACGGTGTCAGGTTTTAAAAGAGTAGGTCGTCGCAACTCAAACGGCCTAGATTTGATCCAGACGACGTCAGAGATTGAAGGGGACGGCGTCACAAGCATAAGGTGACGCCGTCGCAAGACTAACGCCGCCGTGATCGAAACCCTAATGATTGCGGCGACCACGGCATCACAAATCAAAGGGTGACACCGCCGCATATGTAATCTTATATATAGAATCCGAATTTTTAGTTTTCAAGTGTAATCTTTTGGAGTAAAACCTAAACCGAACCAAGGCTGCCTTTGTACAAGTATTTTAGGGTTCTAAGCCCTATCTTACATCAAGATAAGTGTTTTACTTCATTAATTTAATTATGTCTTCAATTACTTGTGTGTATGCTTGCATGTTCCCCATGTCCCCGCTAATTTACTTGTGTGTTTGCTTAGGGAATATGAAACTTAATTATTGAATATTGATTGGTTGTCTCTTATCTTAAGTGTTAATGATCTAGTAATGCGATAGGTCATCCGTTGTGTAGTTAATGCTTGATTAATCTTTGTGAACCTTAGTCTATAATACCTAGAGTTGTTGTAGGCTAAACCATCCGAAGAGTACCTTAGAGTTAAAGTTTATAAATCCTAGAGACTTTGTAGGCGATAACCTTTGGTAGTTTCAAAGATTTAGGGATAAACGCATACCCTACGACCTTAGACACACAATGAGATTAAGAATAAGGACGTGACAATTCAACCATCAATAGGAGATAATTAAGGAGTAATACAACCTAAGTAAACACATCTTTAAATCATCATACGAGCACACAATAATTAGACATAGACTACCCTCACCTTAGTTAATTAGATAATTAGATAATAGAAGTAATCGGTAGAAATACCAACCCCTAAATCCAAACCCCGAGATTCGTACCTTTCCATTTCCTAAAAAACATAAAAAGATAAAAAAAATAATCCTCCTCAACCCCAACCTTAGCGTAGTAACTTCTCACTAGCATTCCTATTCCCCTAGAGAACGATACCAATTCCCATGGCTTACCCTAATACTATACTACAACGATTAGGTTCACTGCCTAGGGTGTTGAAAAACTTGCTCGACGAAAAGGAAGTTCCTTTGACCCCAAACGACGCGTGTAGCTTTATCAAGTTTTTGGCGTGGCTGCCGGGGAATGGAACAGCTACTTAGGAGTCCACCTCATTTAGGTTTCTTTGCTTGATTCCTATCAAGTAAACGTTTTTCTCATTTTTAGCTTCCTCGTAGTCTATCCCCTTTCTTCGTGACCTTTGTTCGTAACCCTATCACTTTTTATCATGGAATGTGATAACCAACCACCATTCATCAACCTACCACCAAATGACCCACCAAGAGCCCGTACTCATGGTGAATACTCGAGACCAAGCCACCTAGGCTATAGGAACACCATTGAGCTTCCCGACCAAGCCCAAACTACGGCCCTGCGATCCAACACCATCCGGTTCGTGCAAAACGGATGTGCATTCCATGGACTTCGTTCCGAAGATCCTAATCAGCATCTTAAGGATTTCCTTAAAATTTTCGATTCCATCGACCTCGATGCTACTACTCTGAGACCACGCATCTGCGTCTCTTCCAATTCTCTCTACAAGACCAAGCTAGTAATTGGCTTGAGCGACTTCCCTCCGGCTCCATCTCAAGTTGGGATGATCTCACCTCTCGCTTCCTTGCTCAAATTTTCCCATCGGGGAGAACCACTAAGCTTAGGAATGATATCTTGACTTTCCAACAACGTCAAGGTGAATCTCTCTACGAAGCATAGACTCGATTCAAGGACTTACTTCATAAAGTCCCTCATCACGGCATTGATCTTTGGCTCCAAGTCCAACTCTTCTATGATCATGTCAACTTCCCCACCAAGCGATCCATTGACCAAGCGGCCGGTGGAAAACTTAGTGATCTCACCGCTGAAGAATCATGGGGTATAATAGAGGACCTTGCTCTCTATGACAACGAAAGTTGGAATGACCCCCGTGAGTTGCCCAAAACCATTAAGGCAATCTCCTTGCCTCCCATTGACTCACAATCTTCCGACCGTAGGATGCTCGAGCTTGAAGATCAAGTTAAATTCCTAATGAGCTCCTACGAAAATCCTAAGTCTTCACATCAAGTGAATAAAATCACTCTACCTTGTGAGTTATGTAGTGGTCCCCATGACACTCGTGATTGCACAAGACTCCCCGAACGAAGCTTTTATGACTACGCCTCCACGCATACCGACGGAGCGGGAGAAAAGTGGTACACTTTCAAGCCCGAACAAAACAACTTAGGAAACTCTTACAACCCCTCACGGAGAAATCACCCTAACCTTAAGTGGAACCAAAACTCAAGCACACCCCAAAGCTTATCTAGTCCACCTAATAGGTTCAATCCTCCAAGCACCGAGAACCCCACTAATCTTGAGGCAATTGCATCTAGATTCATGTCATCTCAAGAAACTCGATTGACTAAGCTTGAAGCCGATTTTAAGAGAAGACAAGGCGAGATGACAAACAAGCTTGATGCCCTCTTAAAAGCCTTTAATGACCGGGAAATTGGAGCACTCCCAAGTGATACTATAAAGAACCCAAAAGAAAGTTCGATTTCATCGACTTCATGTTCTTGTTCACCATGGGAGAGTGCACATCCATGCCCCTCACACCCAAGGGTTCACTCGGTAAATGCTATCAACAAGGGTTCCAAGCACTCCAAAATGAGGTACCAAGGCCCCGCACCATTGGTAGAACCTACTCTTGAGAAACCCGTCAACCAAGAACCCAAACGTAATCTAGAGGAGGAGTACAAGGAACTCCATCAAGAAAAACCTGTTCTTGAAGTCTTAGCTCATGCACCTTATTATAATGCTTTAAAAGAAATGTTGGGAATTCTACAACGTAGAGATTCTGCTGAGGTTATTGCTGAATGGATTCTGCTGAAGAGTAAGGATTCTGCTGAAGAAGGAATTCTACTGAAGTTATATTATAGTATAGTTGGTTTTCTGCGGATATAGATATTCGGTATATTTTAGATTTAGTTAGGATATGCATGAGCTTTATTAGGAAGTGATAATGTATATCATATTTAGTTTTATGTTTATACATTTCTTAGGAAACGGGTTAGGGTTCCTTGTCTATAAAAGGAACACAATAGTATGAGTTATGTACGAGTTGAAAAACAAAGTTTTAGTATTATTAAAAGATCAATAGAGGATCAAAGAGTTCTTAGTTATTTGTGTTTGTTCTTGTGTTTAAATTCCGCTTGAATACAAGTTATAGAGACTATCTTTTAGTGTGTTTGTGATTACATAGACATTACTAACGATCTGCGAGTGCTTTAAGATCTATCAAGGTCTTAGTTTCAACAAGTGGTATCAGAGCCTCGAGAGAGTCTCTACGATACTAAGAACAGTCTTTCTGCACACCCTTACAACCAAAACATCATCAAACATGCCTGGTTCAGACGTTGACATTGAGGTCACCAACAACAATAACAACACATCTCTGCAACAGCTTAGTCTTTCAAACAGCAACGCAAAATTTCCATACCTAAAGAAGGAGGAATATGATTTGTGGGCGATGAAGATGCAAAACTGGATCTCCAACATTGATTGAAATCTCTGGGAAATTGTGAAAAAGGGAAACAGTTTAAAGAGAACTGTCACTGATCCTGATGGTAATGTTACCATTGTTCCTCCCAAATCGGCCGATGAGATACTCGGCGGTTCAAAGAGAGCACAAGTGCATTCTTCTTCAGGCTATACCAGAGATCACTTGGGTGATTTTTACTACATGCAGGATGCTAATGAAATATGGTTAGCAATTAAGGCTAGGTTTGGTGGGAATGAAGAGTCTAGGAGAATGAGGAAGTCAATGTTGAAACAACAGTTTCAAGATTCCACATTTCTGAAGAGGAAGGTATCCACAAGGTACCATTGTTTCATAAGATATTGAGTCAATTGAATCAGCTGAAGGCAAAGCCAGATAATGATGACTGCAACCCAAAGTTCTTAAGATCTTTACCCACATCTTGGTTACAAGTCAGCATTGCCCTCAAGGCTAAAGGTGGGCTAGATATGCTCACTTTTGATGAATTGTACAACAGACTTAAATCTCTTGAGCCTGATGTGAGAAGTCCTTATCGCTCATCCACTCCTAGTCAAACATCATTTGTAGGAGCCTCCTTGATGAGTGTCTAAATACTCATCATTTTTGTACTGTTTAAACTGCAAAAACATCTGAAAACACTCAGAAATGCATCAAAATGATAAAAATATCACAAATTAGTGTTTTATGTGTTTTGAATGCAAAAATATCAAAATCTGGTGAAAAACGTATAAAGTTTGCATAATTGGCAGTTTTAGTCCCCCAAGTTTCAAAAAGTTGTCAAAAACAGTCCCTGGTAAAACCAAATAAAGAAAAATATCAATTTAAGTCCCTAGGGATTCCTAAGTTGTCAAAATTGGTCCTTGAGATTCAAATTTACAAAATTACAACTTTAGTCCCTGAACTTTGAAATTTGGCAAAAATAGTCCTTGGAAAATCAAAAATGTCAAAACTAGTCCTTGTACTATTGAAGGTTGTCAGTTTTAGTCCTTGTGTTAACTTTGGAGAAATGGCAGGATTGGTCCCTCAAGATTGAAGTAATTGCAGTTTTGGTCCTTGTCTTATTAACTAAAACCTAAGACTTGTCAAAAACCTTTTGACCCTGCCACTTAACCCATTGTGACCCCCTGTCACTTTCTTTTTGAACCCTGGTCAAACCACCCCAAGTCAAACTCACCAGTTACCCGCCACCTCCTGCTTCTTCTTCCCCACACCTGTGTCTTCCACTTGCCTGCTCTCCTCCCATCACCTCACTTTTCCACCACCCCTCATCATCACTAACCCACTACAATTAATGCCACCCCCCCTAGCTGCTATTTCACAGGCCTACAAGTCAAAATGTCTCTTCCCGCCAAAATGATAAAAACAGGCAATACACTCAAAACTCAACCATTGGTCAAATTGAGAGGTGGGATCTGCTCAGAGGACACGTGTAAGACATTTTGAAGCATAAAAGAGAAGGAAGAAACAGAGGAGAAGCAAGTAGTTAATTTTTAGTTTTCATGTATTTCGTTTTTAATACCAATGTTTTAACTTAGCTTAAAAGTTGTAATTTCCAGTTTAAACACATCAATCTTAAGTTGAAAAATCATTGTACTAAGTTTTTAAGTGTTAATTCAAGCTTATGTTAAGTTTTAAATTTCATGGTTCACTGTTTCAAGTTTAAATATCAAACTGCATTAACCAAGCTTCAATAAGCTTATTTCTTAGTTTAAACCAGCTTATTCAAGCTTAATATAGCTTCTGTAAGCCTGGAGTTCAGTTTCAAATACAAAGTGTTGAAAGTCAACAAAAGTCAACAGGGAAGCAAAAATGGGTTCAAGCAGGTTGAAAATGGAATGGGTTCTTGCAGAGATGAAATGGGTTGGTTTTGGATTAGTATAAGTGTAGTAATGGTTTTGGATTAAGCTGCACAAACAGCTTGGACATTTGTAAGTTGTATTTAGTTTTCATTGCTTAATCAAGTTGCAGTTTGTGTTTGTGGTCATCGTTAGCTTAAAACTGTTTTAATAGTGGTAATTAGTGTAACTAAAGATATATCAAGCATAGGATTGTACTGGTTTAGTAGTCTGCTGAATTGCAATTCACAAAACAATTAAAATAAGGGTGTTTGGATTAATGGTTTATGTGAGTTTTAGCTTTGATTTATGCTTGTAACCTGTCCATGCAGTTTTAATATAGGTTTCTTGAATCACTTTAGTCAGTCATTTGGTCACTAGAATACTAATAGTCAAAATCACATTGAAACTGTCTTAATCTTCTTAACTGTTGAGTTTTTGAAAAACAAAAATCTTGTTTAGTGCTTAGATATCATAGACATAGGTTGCAGTAGGTTTAATTCACCTTAACACATCCACATCAGTCTAATAAATTGGATCAAAGTTCATAAAAGTCAAGTTTCACAACTGTGTTGAAAGTCAAACATACTTGAAAAAACCTGTTTTCACCCAACTAGAGGGATTTTTCACAGATTCATTCTTGGGTGATATCAAGTGAAACTTAGGGGTTTTAAAGTTCATCAGGTCTATTTTCTTATGGTCATTTTTGCAGATTTTTATAAATTTTGTAAGAGCTTCAAACAAGCTCATCAAACAGGGCTTATATGCCCTGCTCACAAGCTCAGTCAAAGCTGAGTGTTTCTCAGCTTATTGCTAAGCTTGTCCAGAGCTCCACAGAGCTTCTCTAGGGGTGAATTTTGGTTTAAGAGTTCTTAGCCAGGTCTAGTATAGTTTCCAAGTTCTGCTTTTCAATTTTAGCTTATCAGGAAGCTTGTGCTTAAGCTCAAACTTGGTCCTCTCAAACTGTTTTAAGCATTAAGCTCAAATAAGTTAAATCTTTGCAATTGGCTATCCAGAGGTTAAGGCTCATTGTTTCTTGCTTCATTCTAGTATTTTTAGCATATTACTGCTTCTGTTTCAGTTTGATAGCTTGTGGTGTACACCTTGGCTTATTAAAGTGCTTATTCATAAGCTCATTTCATAGCAGTTCCATAATCTTCCACACAACACCATGTTTTTGTATTTTTCCTAGATTCCTAGTATAATTTTAGAGTTTTCCTGAAATTTTCACATTTTTCTATAACAGTTTGCTGTTTTTCTTAATTAAAAACAGTTTTTAGGATTATTTAAATAGCTTTTAATACAAATAATTCATAAAAAGTCCAAAAAAAACAATTTTTCATTTTTATTAAGTTTAGATAAATATAAAAAGTAAAAAAAGTAATTTTCCAGATTTTTCATAGTTTATTTTGTAATTTTTAGTAATTTAATTAGTTTTAAACAGTTTAAAATTCATAAAAAATAGAAAAATAATCAGAAAAATATAAAAATAGTTTTGAAAATTATATTTTGTTATTTTAGATTTTTCCAAGTCATAATTTTATTTTTCTAGCTTTATTTCCTATTTTCTTGTAATTTAGGTTATTATTTAATAGTTAAAATTAGTTTTTAATTAATAATAATTAATTTAATAGTTATAAAAAATAATTTTCTTTTTCTTAAAATTTTATTATATCATTAGGTTTGTAAAAATATCATTTTCATATTTTTAGGGTTAATATTGTGTAAGATTCACGTTTTTATTTGTACGTCGCGTAGTTTTTAATTTAAGTTTTAAAATCAGAAAAATCAAAAACATCAGTTTAAAATTAGTGATAGCGTTTATTTAAGATAGTTTATCTTTTTAATCCCCTTTAATTTTCATTTTAGCCCCTTTAGTTTTAAATAACTCAAAACCCTATTTGATCACTATCCTTAGTGATCATTCGACATCTGATTGTGTTAAACACCAGTCATCCTCCGTGGGACTTAACGACCCGGGAATCCACTGTATTCTCCTGATCTAAATTGCAATTGGTGTGTGAGCTGTTTTAAGTTCCTTACGGCTGGTCATTCACAAGTGATCACTCGCGAGAAAACTTGACGGTTCAAAGACCGATCAAATTTTGGCGCCACACGGGAGGCTGTAGCGTGTTTTTAGCATTTTTCGCACCGTACTTGCACATATACCACGTTTGTAAAAGTTTTTTGTAAAGTTATAACAAAATCAAAAAGTTTATTAACACTTTCCCTAAAGTGTTAAAAACACCAAACAAAATATAAAACAACAAAACAATCGTAACGTTTTATAGCTTGTGTTTCTTTTAAGGTGATTCTTAAAGAAATACGATTTGGTTAAACGAGACGATACCAAAAATATTGTCCAAAAGTTTTAAACCCATTTGCACAAATCATTACCTACGTCTTTTCAGTGGTACTTAATTTATATACATAAAATCAACCACCGCGAAATCAAGGCAGCACTACCTAACTGGTGGTGCGACCATAATAAGTTCCCGAACATCAGATTTAAAACTTGCCTTTGTGTCCTTGTGATTTGGTGTACCTTTTTCAAAGAAGCCATTTCATTTGTGATTATTGGTTAAGTTCACTTGTCGTTTTGCCTCGCATTTTTTTTGAAAACTGATTTTTATACTTAGTGCATGCGCACTCGTTCTTCCAGTTCTACAAGTCCATTGTCAGAGCTTGGCAAGATTCCTCGTAGACGAGGGACGTTCGCTCCTTCACCGTGGATGAGGAACGCCTACCACCACCACCACCTGTAATGGCGAAGACAAGCCAATGAATGAGCTTCTCCAAGCACCCATCGAGGGTTACGGAGATGCTATTGTTGTCCCAGCCATCGTGGCTGATACTTTTGAGCTCAAAACCGGTTACTTAATCTGTAACCCAAAGCCAAATCTATGGTTTTGAGCGGGATGATCCTCATGCACACATTCGATGGTTTAACAAGATTGCATCTACCATCAAGTACAAGAATGTCCCACATGAAGCTATCAAGCTTCTTCTGCTCCCATTTTCTCTAGAGGACAAGCCCGAATTGGCTTGAGAAACAACCCGCTCGCTCCATTGAGACATGGGAAGATCTAGTCACAAAGTTTGTTAACGAATTCTATCCTCCATCCCGAACTACAAGTCTTAAGAATGAGATAATGAAATTCTCTCAGAGATTTGATGAATCATTCGGGAGGCGGGGATCGTTACAAAGAGTTACTCCGCAAGTGTCCGCATCATGGTTTTACCGAGTTAATGCAAATGGATACTTTCTACAATGGTCTGCACCAAGGTGATCAAGACTCTCTAAATGCCTCCGCTGAGGTAATTTCTGAGCAAGACCACAAAAGAAGCCTTGCAAATAATTGAAAACAAGTCCCAGGTCCGCCCTTTCCGAGCAAAGACATATCAATCTCAGCCTAAGGCGGACCTTCTACTTCATCTCACGTGAGTACATCTAGCACCGATGCTAAGATTGACAAACTCACGGACATTGTTCAAGCTTTGGTTCTTGCTAACCAAAAGAAAGTCACTTTCACACAAGCACCATCATATGCTGAAGTAAAGAAAGTTGAAGTTTGTGTTACTTGTGGTGGTCCTCATGCATACTATAACTGATCGCCACCGATGGTAGTTCGTTTGAAGCTAATGCTATAGCCGGTACTTCAAATCAAGGAGGTAATCAATACCGTCCTCAGAATGAACCAAATTACCATGCTAACACTTATCGTGCACCACCCGGTTTCAACTAATCCTAACCGAATCGAACCAACCAAGAATGAACCAAGGTTATCAAAACCAAGGTAATTTCTATTCTGGACCCAATCAAGGTTTCCAACATCAAGGAAATCTTAATCAAAACACTTACAATCGAGGGAATCAATTTCAGGGAAATATGAATCCTAATCAAGGGAATTCTCGCTATAACCGAACATACGGCCTCACATTGTCCCTCCACCTCCTCCTGTGTCAACATCTGATGAGCTTTTAAAGCAATTTATGAAGACTCAAGAGGAGACAAACAGTTGTTGGTCACCGATCAATTAAAGAAGTCTTTAAATGATCGACCCTCGGCTCAGTACTTTACCTAGCAACACGATCGCTAATTCGAGGGGCTTATGCAAAGGCGATCACGACCAGAAGTGGTGTTTCATATGATGGACCCGCTATTCCTACTACCTCTTCTTCTTCTCCCCCGAAGGTAGTGGAAAGTGAACCTGAGGCAACAAAGGACAAGGAACTTCCTACTAATAACGGAAGTACCAACAATGTCCATCCTCAGGTTGTCCAGAAACCAAAATCCAATCCAGGAGTTGTTTTTGAACCTCCTGTAGCTCCCATTGAAAAATCCAAATCTTCTATTCCTTACCCATCACGTTTACATGAGCAAAAGCTCCGCGAGAAAGCCGGTCATCAAATGGAAAAATTCTTTCAAATTTTCCAAGCACTACATTTTGACATAAGCTTCATGATGCTATCATGTTGATGCCCAAGTTTGCATCAACTCTCAAACACATGTTAAGCAATAAGGAAAAGCTGTTTGAAATGGCTAAAACTCCTCTCAACGAGAACTGCTCTGCAGTTATCTTGAAGAAGCTTCCCGAGAAGCTTGGAGATCCTGGAAAGTTCCTCTTACCTTGTGTATTTCCATGAATGGTTGAATGCTTTGCCTTAGCCGATCTTGGTGCAAGCATAAACCGATGCCTCATTCAAGATGGAAGAAACTTTCTATTCCGGACCTTACTCCTACATGCATGACTCTCGAGCTTGCAGATCGTACAATATCCCGCCCTCTTGGAATTGCCGAGGACGTATTTGTGAAAGTAGGAAAGTTCCATTTTCCAACTGACTTTGTAGTTGTTGATTTCGATGCTGATCCACGGGTTCCTCTCATTGTTGGAAGAGGATTCCTGAGAACAGGCCGTGCTCTCATTGATGTATTTGAGCAAGAAATCACATTACGTGTTGGTAATGAAGCTGTTACCTTTAACCTTGATCAAACCTCGAGGTACTCCGCAAACTATGATTCTGAGTCGGTTATCCGCATAGATATCATTGATGTTGCTTCTGAAGAGTACTCTCAAGAAGTTCTTGGTTATTCTCATAATTCTGTGAGTGGGAATCCCACCACATCTTCTCAACCTATCATAGCTAATTCTACTCCTCCTCTCACTCCGTTTGAGGGAAGCGACTTCATCTTGGAAGAGATTGAAGCATACTTGGCTAGTGATTCTGTTCCATGGGAAATTGATCAGGCTCCAATTGACATCGAGGGGGACATACTTCTCATTGAGAAAATGCTTAAAGATGATCACTCATCAACCCCTCACACTAGTGATGCAATTCCGGAAGAGATTAATCACCATGAGATTAATTCAGAGGGAGATATTCTTATTCTTGAGAAGTTGTTAAATCAGGACACTTCTCCTCCACTCCCTCGCTTGAACTTCATAACAAGGAAGTCAGGTCAGTTGAGAAAACTGAAGAATTTCCTGAAGTCGAACTTAAGGACTTACCACCTCATCTTGAGTATGCATTCCTTGAAGGTGATGATAAATTACCTGTCATTATTGCTCGAGATTTGAGTAAAGATGAAAAGACTGCTCTCATAAAGGTCTTGAAGTTACACAAGCAAGCAATTGCTTGGAAACTCTCCGACATTAAGGGTATCAACCCTGAGTTCTGTACTCACAAAATCTTAATGGAGGATGAGTTCAAGCCAGCAGTTCAACATCAGAGAAGGGTGAATCCAAAAATCCATGATGTTATCAAACAAGAGGTTATCAAACTTCTTGATGCAGGATTGATTTACCCTATCTCAGATAGTCCTTGGGTTAGCCCGATTCACTGTGTTCCAAAAAAGGGTGGCATAACTGTTGTCACGAATGAAGAAAACGAGTTAATTCCAACTCGATTGGTTACGGGATGGCGTGTGTGTATTGACTACCGCAAGTTGAATGACGCCACCCGTAAAGACCATTTTCCTCTACCCTTCATGGACCAGATGCTTGAGAAATTAGCAGGAAATGAATACTATTGTTTCCTTGATGGTTTCTCGGGTTACTTTCAGATTCCCATTGATCCACAGGATCAAGAGAAGACCACATTCACCTGCCCATACGGAACTTTTGCCTACAAACGTATGCCTTTTGGCTTATGTAATGCTCCCGGCACGTTTCAACGATGTATGATGGCCATATTCCACGACATGATCGGGGAAACAATGGAGGTGTTTATGGATGACTTCTCCATCGGGGATTCATTTCAGACTTGTCTCTCCCATTTAGACAAAATGTTAAAACGGTGTGAAGACACCAATCTCTGTCTAAATTGGGAGAAGAGTCACTTTATGGTCAAAGAAGGCATAGTCCTTGGCCATAAGATTTCAAAAAATGGGATTGAGGTCGATAGAGCAAAAGTTGATGTAATTGCCAAACTGCCTCATCCTACTACCGTCAAAGGTATTAGGAGTTTCCTTGGTCACGCCGGGTTTTATCGCAGATTCATACAGGATTTTTCCAAAATCGCTCGGCCTATGACCCATCTTCTTGAAAAAGAAGCTCCTTTTATCCTCTCTCCGAAAGGCCGAAGCTTTTGAAACACTAAAGAAAAAGCTTACGGAAGCACCCATTCTAGTTGCCCCGACTGGGATTTACCCTTTGAGCTCATGTGCGATGCAAGTGATTTTGCTATCTGTGCAGTCTTGGGGCAACGCAAAACAAAGCATTTTCAACCTATACACTACGCAAGTAAGACTATGACTGAAGCTCAAACCCATTACACCACTACAGTAAAAAGAACTATTAGCCGTGGTGTATGCGTTGAGAAATTTCGCCATACCTCATCTTGACCAAATGCGTGGTGTATACGGATCACTCGGCTCTTAAATATCTCTTTGCAAAACAAGATGCAAAGCCGAGATTGCTCCGTTGGGTTCTCCTCCTCCGGGAATTTGATATCATTATACGTGATAAAAAGGAGCTGAGAACCTCGTCTGCCGATCATCTGTCCCGATTAGAGAACCCTCACCAAGATGTTTTCGAGAAAAGGAAATAAATGAAACATTTCCTCTCGAGACACTCAATGCGGTTTCTTTTCGTGGAGACTCTACTACCCCATGGTTTGTTGACTTTGCAAATTACCATGCGGGTAACTTCATAGTGAAAGGGATGTCGTCCCAACAGAAAAACAAATTCTTTAAAGATGTTAAACATTACTTCTGGGACGACCCCTACTTGTTCAAAATTTGCGCGGATCAAGTCATCCGGCGATGTGTATATGGTCAGGAAGCTATTGACATTCTCAAGGCTTGCCATGCTGGACCTACTGGGGGACATCATAGCCCCAACTACACCGCCAAGAAGGTGTTTGATTCCGGATTCTATTGGCCCACGATCTATAAGGATGCCCACGAATTTGTCAAAGCCTGTGACGCTTGTCAACGTCACGGGAATATCTCACAAAGGAATGAAATGCCACAAAACGCCATTCAAGTGTGTGAGATCTTTGACATATGGGGCATTGACTTTATGGGGCCATTTCCTTCTTCTCGCGGTAATAAGTACATACTCGTGGCCGTTGACTACTTGTCAAAATGGGTTGAAGCTAAGGCTTTGCCTACCAACGATGCCCGAGTTGTTGTAAAATTCTTGAAATCTCTCTTTGCTAGGTTTGGAACTCCACGAGCCATAATCAGTGATCGTGGTACGCATTTCTGCAATGACCGATTTGAAAGAGTCATGCGTAAGTATGGTGTAACTCACCGCCTCTCTCACGCTGCACCACCCCAAACTAGTGGGCAAGTGGAAGTTTCCAACCGAGGATAAAAGAATTCGAGAGGACGGTTGGCTTAAAACCGTGCCTCTTGGTCGGATAAGCTAGATGACGACTCGGGCCTTCCGGACAGCTTATAAAACACCCATCGGGTGTACTCCATACAAGCTTGTGTACGGAAAGGCGTGTCATCTCCGGTTGAGCTAGAGCACAAGGCATACCGGGCCTTGAAGCATGCCAACTTCGATATTCAGATAAATGGTGATCACCGGAAAATTCAAATGAATGAATTAAATGAACTCCGTGATCAAGCATACGAGAACTCTTTGATCTACAAAGAAAAGACAAAGAAGATTCATGACTCTAAAATCAAGAACCGCGTTTTCAACGTTGGTGATCGAGTCCTTCTTTTCAATTCAAGATTGAAGATTTTCTCGGGAAAGCTTAAGTCCCGCTGGTCTGGACCATTCACCATCACTAAGGTTTATCCTTATGGCACCATCGAGTTATCTCAGCCAGATGGTCCAAACTTTAAAGTGAATGGTCATCGGTTGAAGCATTACTTTGGAGAGGACATTCCCCCTGTGGTTGTCCCGGATCTACAAACTTTCCCCATGAACCAATGAATGCGGGGATCGAGTCAAGCTAGCGACTCGGGAATCAAAACAAGAGCATGCCATATGGGTTTTCACCCATATTTCAGATTTCTTTCTACTTTCTACCACCCTAGTGTGGGGGAGTTGCCCCACATGTTGTATATATATAAGAGTTTCAAAAAAAAAAAAAAAAAAAAAAATCCTTGCTAAAAAATGGCCGTAGTATTTCCCTTTTACGTTCTATGTTTCGGCATAACCGCCGGTACTTTGAATATTGAGGGCAATATTCATTTCTAAGTGTGGGGGAATTCTCACGAATTTTATCATGTAATTATACCGCCTAATTCCCCATTTTGGCCAAAATTTTTTTTGGAGCAAGTGTTTTACACTTACTCATCTTATGGTTATCAGTCCGCCTTGTCTAATAAACAAAAGGATTGGCTAATCCAGGAGCAAACGGCTCTTGGTAAAGATATCTCAAATCCGTTGACGGCTTGCAATTTGCCCAAAATTGTATGGTATTCAGCTCACCATATCCTTAAAAGCGAAGAGTTGGCTAGCCCGCAAGTTTATGGCTTGTGGTAAAGGCAGTGGAAAAACCATAATTGGTAATCAGCTCACCAAAGATAATATTGATAATTTATCTAAGAGTTGGCTAGTCCAGAAGCAAACGGCTTCGGGTAAAGACACATCAAATCCGTTATATGGTTTATGATTTGCCAATAAATCAGATGGTTATCGGTGTACCAAGGTTCTTACTTGAACTGAAACATTTGGCTACTCCAGAAGTAATGGCTTTTGGTAAAGAGATAAAATCCATTAAATTTTTCTCAAAACATTGCTAGGGACTAGCAATATCTTAGTGTGGGGATTGATGAGTGTCTAAATACTCATCATTTTTGTATGCTTAAACTGCAAAACATCCGAAAACACTCGAAATGCATCAAAATGATTAAAATATCACAAATTAGTGTTTTATGTGTTTTAAATGCAAAAATATCAAAATCTGGTGAAAAACGTATAAAGTTTGCATAATTGGCAGTTTTAGTCCCCCAAGTTTCAAAAAGTTGTCAAAAACAGTCCCTGGTAAAACCAAATAAAGAAAAATATCAATTTTAGTCCCTAGGGATTCCTAAGTTGTCAAAATTGGTCCTTGAGATTCAAATTTACAAAATTACAACTTTAGTCCCTAAACTTTGAAATTTGGCAAAAATAGTCCTTGGAAAATCAAAAATGTCAAAACTAGTCCTTGTACTATTGAAGGTTTTCAGTTTTAGTCCTTGTGATAACTTTGGAGAAATGGCAGGATTGGTCCCTCAAGATTGAAGTAATTGCAGTTTTGGTCCTTGTCTTATTAACTAAAACCTAAGACTTGTCAAAAACCTTTTGACCCTGCCACTTAACCCATTGTGACCCCCTGTCACTTTCTTTTTGAACCCTGGTCAAACCACCCCAAGTCAAACTCACCAGCCACCGCCACCTCCTCGCTTCTTCTTCCCCACACTGTGTCTTCCACTTGCCTGCTCTCCTCCCATCACCTCACTTTTCCACCACCCCCTCATCATCACTAACCCACTACAATTAATGCCACCCCCCCTAGCTGCTATTTCACAGGCCTACAAGTCAAAATGTCTCTTCCCGCCAAAATGATAAAAACAGGCAATACACTCAAAACTCAACCATTGGTCAAATTGAGAGGTGGGATCTGCTCAGAGGACACGTGTAAGACATTTTGAAGCATAAAAGAGAAGGAAGAAACAGAGGAGAAGCAAGTAGTTAATTTTTAGTTTTCATGTATTTCGTTTTTAATACCAATGTTTTAACTTAGCTTAAAAGTTGTAATTTCCAGTTTAAACACATCAATCTTAAGTTGAAAAATCATTGTACTAAGTTTTTAAGTGTTAATTCAAGCTTATGTTAAGTTTTAAATTTCATGGTTCACTGTTTCAAGTTTAAATATCAAACTGCATTAACCAAGCTTCAATAAGCTTATTTCTTAGTTTAAACCAGCTTATTCAAGCTTAACATAGCTTCTGTAAGCCTGGAGTTCAGTTTCAAATACAAAGTGTTGAAAGTCAACAAAAGTCAACAGGGAAGCAAAAATGGGTTCAAGCAGGTTGAAAATGGAATGGGTTCTTGCAGAGATGAAATGGGTTGGTTTTGGATTAGTATAAGTGTAGTAATGGTTTTGGATTAAGCTGCATAAACAGCTTGGACATTTGTAAGTTGTATTTAGTTTTCATTGCTTAATCAAGTTGCAGTTTGTGTTTGTGGTCATCATTAGCTTAAAACTGTTTTAATAGTGGTAATTAGTGTAACTAAAGATATATCAAGCATAGGATTGTACTGGTTTAGTAGTCTGTTCAATTGCAATTCACAAAACAATTAAAATAAGGGTGTTTGGATTAATGGTTTATGTGAGTTTTAGCTTTGATTTATGCTTGTAACCTGTCCATGCAGTTTTAATATAGGTTTCTTGAATCACTTTAGTCAGTCATTTGGTCACTAGAATACTAATAGTCAAAATCACATTGAAACTGTCTTAATCTTCTTAACTGTTGAGTTTTTGAAAAACAAAAATCTTGTTTAGTGCTTAGATATCATAGACATAGGTTGCAGTAGGTTTAATTCACCTTAACACATCCACATCAGTCTAATAAATTGGATCAAAGTTCATAAAAGTCAAGTTTCACAACTGTGTTGAAAGTCAAACATACATGAAAAAACCTGTTTTCACCCAACTAGAGGGATTTTTCACAGATTCATTCTTGGGTGATATCAAGTGAAACTTAGGGGTTTTAAAGTTCATCAGGTCTATTTTCTTATGGTCATTTTTGCAGATTTTTATAAATTTTGTAAGAGCTTCAAACAAGCTCATCAAACAAGGCTTATATGCCCTGCTCACAAGCTCAGTCAAAGCTGAGTGTTTCTCAGCTTATTGCTAAGCTTGTCCAGAGCTCCACAGAGCTTCTCTAGGGGTGAATTTTGGTTTAAGAGTTCTTAGCCAGGTCTAGTATAGTTTCCAAGTTCTGCTTTTCAATTTTAGCTTATCAGGAAGCTTGTGCTTAAGCTCAAACTTGGTCCTCTCAAACTGTTTTAAGCATTATGCTCAAATAAGTTAAATCTTTGCAATTGGCTATCCAGAGGTTAAGGCTCATTGTTTCTTGCTTCATTCTAGTAGTTTTAGCATATTACTGCTTCTGTTTCAGTTTGATAGCTTGTGGTGTACACCTTGGCTTATTAAAGTGCTTATTCATAAGCTCATTTCATAGCAGTTCCATAATATTCCACACAACACCACGTTTTTCTATTTTTCCTAGATTCCTAGTATAATTTTAGAGTTTTCCTGAAATTTTCACATTTTTCCATAACAGTTTGCTATTTTTCTTAATTAAAAACAGTTTTTAGGATTATTTAAATAGCTTTTAATACAAATAATTCAGAAAAAGCCTAAAAAAAACAATTTTTCATTTTTATTAAGTTTAGATAAATATAAAAAGTAAAAAAAGTAATTTTCCAGATTTTTCATAGTTTATTTTGTAATTTTTAGTAATTTAATTAGTTTTAAACAGTTTAAAATTCATAAAAAATAGAAAAATAATCAGAAAAATATAAAAATAGTTTTGAAAATTCTATTTTGTTATTTTAGATTTTTCCAAGTCATAATTTTATTTTTCTAGCTTTATTTCCTATTTTCTTGTAATTTAGGTTATTATTTAATAGTTAAAATTAGTTTTAATTAATAATAATTAATTTAATAGTTATAAAAATAATTTTCTTTTTCTTAAAATTTTATTATATCATTAGGTTTGTAAAAATATCATTTTCATATTTTTAGGGTTAATATTGTGTAAGATTCACGCTTTTATTTGACGTCGCGTAGTTTTTAATTTAAGTTTTAAAAAAAAATCAAAAACATCAGTATAAAATTAGTGATAGCGTTTATTTAAGATAGTTTATCTTTTTAATCCCCTTTAATTTTCATTTTAGCCCCTTTAGTTTTAAATAACTCAAAACCCTATTTGATCACTATCCTTAGTGATCATTCGACATCTGATTGTGTTAAACACCAGTCATCCTCCGTGGGACTTAACGACCCGGGAATCCACTGTATTCTCCTGATCTAAATTGCAATTGGTGTGTGAGCTGTTTTAAGTTCCTTACGGCTGGTCATTCACAAGTGATCAGCTCGCGTGAGAAAACTTGACGGTTCAGCACCGATCACTCCTCAAATAGGGTGACTCATGCTCCAAGCCCTGTTTCATCAGAATCATCATCCTACACTACCACTTCATCAAGCTTTCAGCCTAAGTCTAGTAGTGTGTTGGAAGATGTGATTCACTCTTTTGTTGCTGATTATGATGTTCAGCAGCAACTAGCCTATGAAGATCTTGAACAGGTGGACCCATTGGAGATGGAAGAGATGAACTTGAGGTGGCAACTGGCCATGCTCTCATTAAACATCAAAAGTTTGAAAGTAAGTCTGGAAGGAAGTTTGGTTTCCAGGGAAAGGATCCAGCAAGATTTACCAAAAGTAAGGTCAAGTGCTTTACTTGTGGACAGATGGGTCACTTCTCTAGAGAGTGCAAGGATAGGAAGGCTGGCGATGAGATGAGATATTCTTCCTATCAGTAGATTCAAAAGGAAGCTGGAACTTCAAAGGGTGGAGCCTCCACTGCTCTTGTCATTGTGGATGACCGTGTTGATTGGAAGCTGCATGAGCATGATGAAGGTTCTACTTCAGACAATATTGGATTACTAGCAAGTTGTACTTCAGAGGATAGGCGTGATCAAGTCGCCTTGATGGGCATCTCTCAGGTACATAAGTGTGTTTTTGGTTGTAGTGAAAATTATAATGAACTTAAAGAAGCCTATGATGCATTGAAACCTAAATATAATGAATGTTATGTTGAAGTTGAAGCTTATAAACAGGCTTTAAAAACATTAGAAAGACAAAATGTATGGTTTCAAAAGAATCAATTGGCTTATGATAAAAAGATCAGGGTGTTACAAAGTGATCTAGAATGTACTAAAATTGATTTAAAACGCACTGAAAAAGAAAAGGCTGATATAGTTTATGAGAACAAAGTGCTAAAAGAGAAACTAGATGAGGAAGTAGCTAGACATAAAGAATGGTTAATATCAAGCAACAATCTAGCTAGACATATCTATGGTAGTCAATCTCAGACCTCTGGTATAGGTTTAGGTTTTAAGAAGTATGTAGGGCAAGAAACTAAGGAAGACCTACGTAAATCTACTTCAGCAGGATTAGCTAATTATGTTAAAGCAGGAACATTACATGCTGTCCCTGGACTTATTAGAGGTGAACACATGCCCATTGACCTTTCCATCACTGTTGACTTTGATGGATCACACCATCTTTATGGCAAAAAGTCTAGAGACTTGCCAGACCCTGATTCTTCCTCTACTGACTTTGTCTCTTGTTGTGACAGTGACAAGTCCTCTGACAAAGGGTCTACTTCTTCTACCCAGTGTGATTCAAAAGACAAGTCAGAACTTCCCAAGACCTTGCCCAAGCCTACACCTGAGACTGCTTACAAGCCTTTTAGAGTTGCTACTAAGGAATCAAGTTCCAAGACAGTTTCTTCTGAAGACTTGTCTTTTAATTCTTTGCACAATAATGCTTTTGAGTTTGTTAAAAACAATTCTGTTAATTCTTGTGGTTTGAATGCTTTTGCATGTAATAGAACATCTTTTACTGTGAATAAATCTTCTAAAAAGAAGACATGTTTTGTTTGTGGAAGCAAATTTCATTTGATTAAGGATTGTGATTTTCATGAGCAAAGAATGGGTGCAGGTGATGGTCAAAAGAAACCTAGACCAATTTGGACAAATGTTAATAATATACAATCTTTTATTCCACAAGCAACTAACCCTTCTCCCTTTCCTTGGAGAAGATCCGTTGCTAGACCTTATGTGAAACCAACAAGTTCATATTTTTAAAATGGTTATTGGCCTGGTTGTGTTGACTCTATGAATAATGGGAAGGGATATCGGGATACTGCTGTGAAGCCCTCAGCAGGTTGTTCTTGAAATCAAAAGGGACCTAAATTTCAATGGAAACCCAAGAACAATGGTGGATCTTATACATCTGCATGGCATTACTCTAATGATCCACAAGGCAGGTTCAAGTCAGTAATGACTTGAGCCTCTATAGTGTACTAATATTTTGTATATATTTTTGTTGTTGTTGTAGGATCATCCTCTTAAGCACAAGGAAGTTGGCATTGTTGATAGTGGTTGTTCCAGAAGCATGTCAAGAAACAGAGATATGATGCATAACTTCATACCCATAGAATGAGGAGGCAGTGAGACTTTTGGTGGAAGTGATGGTAGAATCACTGGGAAAGGCACGATCAAAACACCTTTACTGGATTTTGAGAATGTGTTATATCTCAAGGAACTGCAACACTTCAACTTGTTCTCAGTTTCAAAAATATGTGACACCAAGAACAAAGTATTCTTCTCTGAGGATGAATGTCTTGTGCTATCTAAAGACTTCAAACTACCAGAAGATACCTCAATTCTGCTGAGAGTTCCTAGAAATCACAATCTATACACATTCAACTTAAATGATGTTCAACCAGAAGGTGATCTAACTTGTTTGGTGGCTAAAGCATCCCTGGATGAGTCTACAAAATGGCATAGAAGGATGGCTCATGTGAACTTCAAGACCATCAACAAACTTTCTAAACTTGGTCTAGTTGAAGGACTTCCTTCCAAAGTTTTCACCAATGAACATAACTGTGTTGCCTGCAACAAAGGAAAGCAACACAGAGCCTCATACAAAGCTATTACAGCTGTGAGCTTGATTTCTGAACCTCTTCAGTTGCTTCACATGGATCTCTTTGGTCCAACCCAAGTCAGAAGTATTGATCACAAGTATTTTTGTTTGGTAATCACTGATGACTTCAGCAGGTTTTGTTGGGTATTCTTTTTGAGGACTAAAGATGAAACATCTCCAGTATTAAAAGAGTATATTACCTTTGTTGAAAACCAGTTGAATAAAAAGGTTAAAGGTATTAGGTGTGATAATGGGACAGAGTTCAAGAATGAAATATTAATAGAACTCTGCAAGTCTAAAGGGATAAAGAGGGACTATAGCACTCCAATAACCCCAAAACAAAATGGGGTAGCTGAAAGAAAGAATAGGACCCTAATAGAGGCAGCAAGATCTATGCTTGCAGACTCTAAATTACCTACCATGTTTTGGACTGAAGCAGTTGGCACAACTTGTTATGTACTGAACAGGGTATCCATTACTAGACCTCATTTCAAGACACCTTATGAACTTATCACTGGGAAAGTTCCTGCTATACATTACCTCAAACCATTTGGGTGTCAAGTGACCAATTTGAACACAAGTGATCCATTGGGTAAATTTGATGAGAAAGCTGATGAGGGGTATATTGTTGGTTATTCGGCTCATAGTAAGGCTTACAGGGTATATAATTTAAATGCTAGAAAGATTGTGGAGACACTTAACCTGAGGTATCTAGAAGATAAGCCCAATGTGCAAGGTCAAGGACATGTTTGGTCTTTTGACTTGGATTACTTAACTGATTACTTGGGCTATTATAGACACGTGGCTAACCAAAATGCAGGTACACCAGAATCTCCCACTGACAATGCAGTTACCATGGATGCTGACTCAGATAGTGAGTTTGAGGATGATGCACAACCTATTATTGTACCTTCCTTCTCCCCTAACCAGTTTGCAGGTGATACTTCTAAAGTTACTTCTGATGAGTGTGAAGATGAGTCCCACTATGCAGAGGATCTTGCTAGGCTTCAGAAGCAAGAGTATGCAGCTAACCTTAATGCTGAAAGGCTTGGTGAAGAGGTTGCTAAACAAACTGTCAGTGGAAATCATGATTCTCCTGAAGGGATTTCTGTTTCTCCTGAAGAGTCTCCTATTCCTACTCATGTGTCCACAGACTTTGGAGAACCCTATACACGATTTCCAAGTCCTTCAGATCTTGGTAACCATCAACCCAAAGCTGGAATCTTCACCTCACCTTCCTATGATAGTGATTTCGAGCCCACTGTGACTAATCTTGATACATCTATTGAAGTCAACCCCACTGCTACAAAGAGGATCAACATTGCTCATCCTCAATCCAATGTTATTGGTGATCCTCTAGCACCTGTTAGAACTAGAAGGACTGTTACAAGTTCTAAATATGGACAGGTTGCTTTTCTATCCTATGTCTCAAACCAGCAAAGGGACAATCACACAGACTTTAAGCATTGTCTGTTTGCTTGTTTCCTTTCTCAAGTGGAACCAACCAGTGTTCCTCAAGCTCTTGAAGATTCAAGTTGGCTTGAAGCAATGCAAGAAGAGATGCAACAATTCAAAAATCAGCAGGTTTGGATCTTGGTACCACTTCCTGATGGTAAGTATGCAATTGGGACAAAATGGATTTTGAAGAATAAGAGAGATGCAAGGGGTGTTGTGATTAAAAACAAAGCAAGATTGGTGGCTCAAGTGTATAGGCAGGAGGAAGGAATTGATTATGATGAAGTATTTGCTCCCGTTGCTAGAGTTGAGGCCATTCGGATTTTCTTGGCCTATGCATCTTACATATGATTCATGGTATATCAAATGGATGTCAAAGGTGCTTTTCTGTATGGTGAAATAGAAGAAGAGGTTTATGTCACTCAACCCAAAGGATTTGAAGACCCAGATCATCCTAAACATGTTTACAGGGTTGTTAAAGCTCTCTATGGACTACATCAGGCACCAAGAGCATGGTATGTTAGGCTTTCATCCTTTCTGCTGAAGCATGGTTATAGAAAAGGTGCCATTGACAAAACACTTTTCCTGAAGAAGAATTCCACAGACATCATACTTGTACAAGTGTATGTGGATGATATTATCTTTGGCTCCACAAAAGAAGCCTGGTGCAGGGAGTTTGAGGAACTAATGAAGGGAGAGTTTCAGATGAGTGCTATGGGGGAGCTTACTTTCTTTTTGGGTTTAAAAGTTCAACAGAAACCTGATGGTATCTTTATTCATCAGGAGAATATATGTGAGAGACATTTTGAAGAAGTTTGATATGGAGAATGTCAGAACTGCCACTACACCTTATGAACCTCCAAAACCAAAGAACAACCTTGAACCAGATCCAGCAGTGAATGTTCACTTATACAGATCTATGATTGTTTCATTGATGTATTTAACAGCTTCTAGGCCTGACATTACATTTGCTGTGAGTGCTTGTTCTAGACATCAAGTCACTCCACTTGCTTCCCATCTCAATGCAGTCAAAAAGATCTTTAAGTATCTCAAAGGCCAACCCCATTTAGGTCTTTGGTACCCAAAAGAGTCTCCTTTTAAGTTGGAAGCATATAGTGATAGTGATTATGCTAGTGCAAATCTGGATAGAAGATCTACAACTAGAGGTTGCCAATTCCTTGGAAAAAGATTGATTTCTTGGTAGTGCAAGAAACAAAATATTGTTGCTACCTCATCTACTGAAGCAGAGTATGTTGCTGCTGCCAATTGTTGTGGTCAGGTACTATGGATACAAAATCAATTGTTAGATTATGGGTTTAATTTCATGAACACAACAATTTTTATTGATAATCAAAGTACCATATGCATTGTTAAAAATCCAGTTTTCGACAGTAGAACTAAACATATTGAAATCAGGCACCACTTTATAAGAGATGAATATGAAAAACATTTGGTAAAAGTGGTTAAGATTCACACTGATGATAATGTGCTAGATTTATTGACAAAGGCTTTTGATGGACCAAGGTTTCTACACCTAGTGGTCAATATTGGGATGCTTAACCCTTAACTGCAAAGTTTAAGGGGAGGCATAGGCCTCAGGGGAGGCATATGCCTCAGGGGAGGATTATTGTTGTAAACTTTGTAAATTATTGTATATTTTTGGTTGCTAACACTAACCTGCTAACATTCTTTGAGTTTTGTTTGTTTGGTTTGGTTTGTGTGTCTCTTTGTGTCTGTGTTGCAGAATGCATAAATAAGATAAAGTTCATCAAGTTTGATTAATTGGAATATGGTCAAGTAAGCTACAAGCATGTTTCTACTGAAGACAAGTACTAAAGTAAACTAAATATTTCTACTGAAGAGAAGTACTGAAGTTAAATTGTTCTTTCATTCATTCAAGAAACAGTTTACAACTTACAACTTACAGCTTACAATCAACTTCAAATGAAAGTATAAGACCATTTCTATACAAGATCTACTAAACCTATACTAGCTTCTATCATCTATTCCAAACGCTGGATATGCATGACCAGTACGACGAAGAAGCTAAGGATCAAAATGGGAAGGATGGATTGATGAAAACGAAGATGATGAAGAAGAATACAGTAGATGGATTTGTGATATGATAATCTTCAGTTGTTCCATCTACTCGTTCCACCATAAAGCAATCACTCCATCTTTCTTTTACCCTTTCCCTTACCGATATGAGAAGAAGCAGGAAGTGCTATCACCACAGTACTTGGCTCTAGACGACCTGAGGAGTCATCAGAATCACTAGAAGACTCACTTGGATCCACTACACTATCATCTTCAGAAGAAGAGAGAAAGGGGGACTTCAAAGGTAGAGGTTTATATTGATAAGAAGATCGTAAAAACCGGCAAAAATCATCACTGGATGATGATGATGATGATGATGAGGATGATGGAGAGGAGGTTGGATCAATAACCTCTGGTTTAGTAGACATGACTTTTGTTGATGATTGTGGTATTTTTGGAGAAATTAGGGTTTTGTGAAGATAATTGGGGGTAAATGATTTGTGGTAAGTATGCATTGGGATTGTTTTATAGACGGATTCAAGGCGTTATGATAATTAATGTGGGTTGGTGTCACAGTAAAAAGATATTTACTGGAGGATTCTTAGCCTTTTGAGATCTTTCTGCTGATGGACCATCTTCAGCAGTTTGACTCTTGTTTCTGCTGAAGTGTTGAGTTTGAAATTGGTTGAAGTTGTTTTCCACATAAGATATGGTCAACATTAATTACGATATATTTGACCATCAATTGGGGAAACTTCTATAATTAACCAATTCACATATCTTCGCCCAAATTAACTGATTCCCTCTTCACTTGATTTAAACATACTCTCAGTTGCATGAATCATAACCCACTCTCATAAATTCTCTAATGGCGCTTCTAATTAAGAAGGATCATAACAAAGTTGCTTTTCTGGGAAAAGCAAAAGGTCATGAAATTTATGAACCAATGGTGGAGTTCTTGAAGCGATCAAAGATTCATTATGCTTTAACGCATTCTCCGGAAGTAATATACGAGTCATTGGTTACACAATTTTGGGCTTCTGCTGTGAAAAGAAGTGACACAGAGATTGTTGCTACGATTGATAGTACAGAGTATGTTATAACGGAGGAGTTGATAAGGAGGCAACTAAGGTTGGAAGATGCTGATGGGGTTTATCATGCTAATTCTGTGGAGATACTTGAAGGACTAAGAGCTGTGGGATATCAGGGTACGAGAACTGATATGTGGCAGAAGAACAAGCTTTGCCCTACATGGAGGTTTTTGGTACACACTTTACTATAGTGTATTAGCAATAAGTCAGGGGGATTGGATCAATTTTCTACACAATTGGGTTGTGGGATTGTATGTCTATCACAAGGGTTAACTTATAATTTTTCTAAATATATTTTTGATAATATGGTTGAAAATGTTCAAAGAAAAAGCATAAGTTTTTAATGTACCCTAGGTTTTTGCAAATGATTTTAGACATAACAACCCAGGTCCAAGCTTTTTGTCCCATAGGAGCTCTGTCTTCTAAACTGTTTGCTTCTATGAAAACTCATTATGTGGGGGAACATCATCCTTTACTAGCAGCTATGTTGCCTCAAGGCAATGAGGCTGCTGATGAGGGTAATGTTGTTGGTTCTCCACCCTCTACTATCGTTGTCACGATGGTAATCCATCAGTTGCCATGGATGAGGGCCCTTCTAATACTGCTGAAGCTACACATGCTTCTCCTGACCAACCATCATCTACACCTTTGCCCATGCCTACATCTAGTCCACCACCTACTCGTGTTACTCCCGATGAGTTTGAGACTGACTTTGATAGAATGCCTACACCCAGTCCTATTAGAGAGCCTGTTGTTGAAAGCTCTCCTATATTTGAGCAAGTCCATATTTCTACTAAAAGGTCCAATGATGCTCCCATTACCACGAGCAATCTGGGTGGAGCCGAGGATCCTATTACTCTTACTTCTGTCTATGATTTGCTCAACAGGACTGTCCAAGAGGTTGCCGATCTAAAAAGGGAGCTTGCTGAAACTAGATCTACACTTGGTGGTGAGATTGTGGACTTAAAGAGGAAGGTTCAGGATTTGGAAGAACAACTTGGGCATAGTAGCAACAGGAGATTTGTTGTTTCTTCTGATGAGGAGCAAGTGGATGCTAATTTGGATTCACTTGATGTTTTGGCTAATGTGGCTCAACAATCTCATGCTTCTACTCCAATGGCTGCTAAATCGGTAAAGCAAAAGGAGCCAATTTTGTTTTCTAGAAGGAGGAGAAGGCAATATTTGAGCAAGCATACGTTGCAAAGTGTGGATGTTGCAACTACTGAAGATCATGTTGTTGCTGATACTCCTATGATGGATATTGCTCCTGAAGTTGGTCAAGCTTCATCTGTGCAAGCAAAACCTGTTTCTACACCTTCAGCAGATCCTAATGATGTGTTTGTTGCTGGAAGGAATTTTAATTTGGACCCTCATGCAAATGTTACTACTGAAGACACTCCTCAACATGTTACTGCTGATACTTCCATGGGTGTTTCTTCTGAAGTTCCTATTGTAGATACTCTACACACTGATTCTACTCATACACCTGCTGACAAAGGAAAAGGAGAAATGATTGATGAGGTGCTTGGGTCTAATCTAGTCAGTGAACAGGAAATGCAAGCACAAGAAAGATTGCTAGCTGAGTGTGAGAATATGAAGAAGAGTCAAGCATTGGCTCAGATGCTTGAAGCTCAGTTTGCTACCAACTTACCTCCTGAGAGACAAAGAGAAATTGATGAAATGTCTACTCAGTTCACTGATGAGCAATGGGATACTTACACCAATCAAGCTGCATCCAATCCTACTCTTGCACAAAGTATCTTCAGAGCAGACTTTGATAGTGAGAACTTTGCTACACAGATGGTGTCTCTTGGTAAACAAAGGAAGCAAGCTACAGCTGCACAAAGAAAAGCCATTGCTGCTCAGAAAAATAAAGAAAAAAGGGAAAGACCACAAATTGCAGCTCAGAAGAAGAAATATATGAGGAATGTGGTATATAATCAAAGTTTAAGTGTATATCAATCTGGTTTAACAAAGAAGCAAGTTTGGGCTTTATCTGATGATGTCTTACTCAACATGTACAACCGCATTATGAAGCAGATAATACCTCCTTCTAATTTGAAGAGGATTGCTGATAGTGCAGATGCTCCAAAAGCAAAGAGACCTAAGCAATTGATGCGAAGTATGCTTAAAAAGAAGCTAGAGGTTCCTCCTGATCCAGTTGGGAATGATAGGTTACATGCTAAACAATTAATTGGATTGATTAAGACTCAACTTCAGCAACATCGATCATCTTCTTAAGTCTGGTATTTTTTTGTATTGTGTATTATTTGTATTATCTGTTTTCATTATTTGTTTCTTTCTTAGTTAAAAAAAATAAAAATAAAATAAATAAAAAATTCTGTATATTCTTTGTTCGACTAACTTTGCTTGCAGATTTATTGTACATTTCTTTGTTACTGGTTGTTAACTCACCAGATGTACCTTGTGTATGTCAAAGAGTTGGCTAGTCCAAAGGGTACATCTTTGGTAAAGACACATCAAATCTGTTGATAGCTGTAATGATTTGCTCAAAATCATTGGGTATGCAACCACCCATGCTTAATTGCTGAGGGTTGTATGGTCATCAATTCACCATGATTTATTCCTGTGTGGAATCCAAGAATTGACTAGCCCACAAGTATATGGCTTGTGGTAAAGGCAGTGGAATACCATATTTGGTAATCAATTCACCAAGGGGATTCTTTCTACCTAAGAATTGACTAGTCCTGAGCAAACGGCTACAGGTAAAGACATGTCAAATCTGTTCATAGTTTCTAATTTGCTAGTAAATCAGATGGTTATCAGTGTACCATACTTTTCGAACTCAAACATATGGCTACTCCAGTAGTAATGGCTATTGGTAAAGAGACATCAAATCCATTATTTTCAATGATTCACCTCTCACAGGAGTTAACACACCTGGATGTGATGAGAATAGTATGAAACTAATATGTTTTGATGTACATTTTGTCATTTGTTGCTGCAAAGATCTGGAGATTTAAAGATTTGTCATCATCGAGATGTCATTGTTTTGTTTCTTTGCTGCTGGATTTCAAATACAATCCTCTTGATTATGCTATAAGATCTATCAAGAAACTGGAACTTAACCTAGTCAAATTCCAGTTTAGGGGAGGATTGTTGGGAATTCTACAACGTAGAGATTCTGCTGAAGTTATTGCTGAATGGATTCTGCTGAAGAGTAAGGATTCTACTGAAGAAGGAATTCTACTGAAGTTATATTATAGTATAGTTGGTTTCTACGGATATAGATATTCCGTATATTTTAGATTTAGTTAGGATATGCATGAGCTTTATTAGGAAGTGATAATGTATATCATATTTAGTTTTATGTTTATACGTTTCTTGGGAAACGGGTTAGGGTTCCTTGTATATAAAAGGAACACAATAGTATGAGTTATGTACGAGTTGAAAAACAAAGTTTTAGTATTATTAAAAGATCCATAGAGGATCAAAGAGTTCTTAGTTATTTGCGTTTGTTCTTGTGTTTAAATTCCGCTTGAATACAAGTTATAGAGACTATCTTTTAGTGTGTTTGTGATTACATAGACATTACTAAAGATCTGCGAGTGCTTTAAGATCTATCAAGGTCTTAGTTTCAACAAGAAAAATATGAGTTAGAACTTAAACATGGAAAACATGGGTCCGCTTTTGTGCGAAATAATCTACCTAAGAAGTTAGACGATCCCGGGCTATTTAATCTTCCGTGTAGGCTTGGAACTTCCAAACCTTTCGATGCTCTAGCCGAGTTAGGATCATGCATCAATCTTGTTCCGTTGTCCCTCCATAGAAGCCTTAACTTAGGTAAGATAGAACCAACGGAAACCATCTTAGGTCTAGCGGACGGTAGTGTTGCATATCCGGTAGGGATAATAAAAGACATGGTAGTACACGTAGGAGAATTGACTCTTTTGGCCGATTTCCATGTGCTAGACATGAATAAGGACCCGACATGCCCATTGCTAGTAGGAAGAGGATTCTTAGCTACCGCTAGTGCCATCATTGATTGTAAGATGTCCAAAATAGTGGTAGGAGAGGGGGTGCTAGGTCAATTTACGATGTCAAAAAGCATACGTACTACAAAGAAGAGGAAATCCCACATGAGATCAGGTTGGATAGAACGCCATCTAGATATGGACCTTGGTTAGATAAGAACTTCATAGGTCCCCAACGACCTTTCTACCTAGATGAAACCTTTGCAAGTAAAGCAACTTTCCATGAAAAAGAAATGGCTAGGGACATGGAAGTGAACCCGTTCGAGGATGCCTTAGTATTTAGGAAGATGACCGAGTTCCTAGGAAGCTTGCCCGTCAACCTTGTCATGAATAAGTGGAAAGTTGAGAGCGATAAGCCTAAACATAGATGGGATTAGGATAGACCGCCTAGTGATGGTAATGGAGAGTGGCACATTAGGATAACAATCTATGATCCCGATGGAGAGAAGTTTGAAAAGGCATATCGAACCAAATGTACTAGTAGGAACTTAAATGATAAGTTTGATCCTTATGACATTGTTAAGGATAGGCTTACTTATATCGGTACGTAGGGACACGACTATGAGTCTAGCCAAAAGACTCATAAATAAAGAAAAGCGCTTCGTGGGAGGCAACCCATGCTTAATTGTTTGCTTGTTTATATCATATATCTTTTATTGATTGCTTGTTCTCATGTTTAAATTTGTAAAAATGCTTTATTTTGTTTTTAACCTCGTCTTAATTACATATAAAGGTATTTTACATAAAGGATAAGTGTAGGGAGGATTACACACGTTTTCAAAAGAAACGTAAACATGAGAATTTCAATTAATTAAAAGATATACATGTGTATTTGTTCGAGTCAAATGCTTGTATCGAGTCATGGATGTTTTGCAGGAAATTTTTCCAGATTCTAAAGATGTAAATTTTCCAGAATTTTTTTTCAGAAAATCGCAGACCGCTTTTGTCGATACCGACGGTGTCAGATCGCAACCGACGGCGTCAGGAAGGAGCAAAACAATGATTACTTTTTCTCGTTTTCTGAGCTACTTATAATTTTTTGGAATTTTCCAGGTCTTAATTTTCCAGAAATTCTGTAAACATCCATTCCACAAGCATTATATCCTAGTTTAGTAGAGTCCTATATATATTATTACCGCTGATTTTACGTGAAGGTTTCGTTTGTTTTCTTCAAGTGTGCAGGTTTAATTTATCAAGAAGAAGATACATAAGATGAGAAGGAGCTTTTCACGCAAACGTTCTTTTTGAAGAAAAATGTAACCACCACTTTACAGGGATCCTACCGAGCTAATCAAGGGAGTACTAGTTTCTTTCATCTTTTATTACCTTTCATTATCATAACTTTGATACTTTCGGGGAACATTGGGGACAATGATCAGTTTAAGTGTAGGGAGGGAAAATAAAACGGGAACTTTGAAACTATACTTATCCTTGAATATTTGCTTTATCCAATTGCATGTGTGTAATAAACCATGAGAAAATGTCGGTTAGGGTAATTTTGGCACCAAATTTTTAATTTTTCATGACATATAGGAGTGGGCCATTAGTCTTAATAAAGCGTCTCATGGATAGGAAGTTATATGACTAGCACAAAAACCCTTTGCCACTTAAATTCCACCCAAAATGTGAGGATCACCCTTAGATTAGTAGGAATTAAAGCATTCATCTTTAATGCTTAGTGTGTGAACCGGTAGTATAATAGATTCTAGAACTTGTTTTGTGATGCATCCCGAGATCGCTAGTAAGACTACACTTGTGTAGTTAGGAATAACTAAATTATAAGAGGCATTAGGATAACCCTTGTTTGATACCCGTAATATAATTACTTCTTCCACATTGGTTGAGTAATTCCCCCACACCTTTGCGTTGTACTCATCTTTAGTACACGATACCCCTAGTTAACCTCTCAGAGCCTATCCTTTTCGCGGTTCTCGTGATGTTTTGGTTTTCCGAAATATCAACGAAGAGCATTGTTTACACCCCACCCCCAAATGTACACCCAAATCGCCTTAGCCTACCTTGTATGCACTCACTTTTAGTGCATTATTGTTATCACCCTAAAACCCTTAGTTCAATTATCTAGTTGCTTGCATAAGTTGCTAAGTTGAGTCATATCCTTTGTATACAGTTTTGGGACGATTGAGACTCATGGGAAAAGTTAAAGTTTATGAAATGACGGGAAGGGAACGTTAAATTCAAATTCCCTTTATTTGCGTAATAATAATGTACTCCAAGTGTTTTGATCTTTTCAATTCGGGTGAAATTAGTGTTAGAATAATAAAAACTCAAGTGTAGGGATGTGCCTATAAATCCCTATCATTTTGATGTTATCGTAGAGGATGGTAGAGAAAAAGTGTATGAAAAAAAAATCGAAAAAAATAGAAAAAGAGAAAAAAAGAAAAAAAAGAGTGTTGAAAAAAAAACATACGGGCTACCATCCTACATCTATCTTTAAATTATGTTTGTTTGTTTCAGTTATCTAGAGTCTAGAGTGTCGAGTCTTGGCTTAGCAACGCCATTCTTCGCATGCTTGTAACATAAAGATTTTTTACTTGCCACCACTAAATAGCCTATCCCACCAAACCATTTGTTTCCATACCGTAAGCCTAACATTACAACCCTTTAAAAGATCTCTTTGATAGTCTTTCCTAGGTGCTTACGCCAAAGCGATGGAGGTTTGATCTAGTCTCAAGCCTATGGTGATCTATGTACTAGGACCGGTTAATGAGTGTTTATCTTCCATTTCTAACTTGTTATATTTCATATACACCCGAGAGATGTGAGTATTCAAACACCCCTTGTGAGGTGCTAGTATGTAATTTCCGTGCTTGTTATGACTTTTGCGGGGCTTATATGTGTTGTGGATTGTTTTAAACCAATGCTTCATGACCCCTAACTTATAAATTAATTTGCTACAAGCACATTTGCTTGAGGACAAGCAAATACCAAGTGTAGGGATATTTGATAAGGTTTTAAAATGTACCTTTTTTAGGGGTCGTTTAAGCCCTTATTTGATCACTTTTGTATCCGTTATTACTTAATATCGTTCCTTTTCACTTTTTAGGTCTCTTGAAGGCAAATTGCTGGAATGATACTTATTCGGACGAAAAGGCGCTAATATACGAAGAAAATAGCCAAAGTCAAGAATCGAGACACTCAGGCTGCTGGAACTGAAGGGGACGGCGTCAGGTGTTATCTGCGACGCCGTCGCACCACTTTTGTGATGGCTCAGTAGCCAAATTGCTTATTTGCAAGTGACAGTGTCAGGTTTTAAAAGAGTAGGTCGTCGTAACTCAGACGGCCTAGATTTGATCCGCACGACGCCGAGATCGAAGGGGACGGTGTCACAAGCATAAGGTGATGCCGTCACAAGACTAACGTGGCCAAGACGAAACCCTAATTACGGCGACCGACGGCGTCACAAATCAAAGGGTGACGCCGTCGCATTTGTAATCTTATATATAGAATCCGAATTTTTAGTTTTCGGTGTGTAGTCTTTTGGAGTAAAACCTAAACCGAACCAAGGCTGTCTTGTACAGTATTTTAGGGTTCCAAACCGTATCTTACATCAAGATAAGTGTTATACTTCATTAATTTAATTATGTCTTCAATTACTTGTGTGTATGCTTGCATGTTCCCCATGTCTGGCTAATTTACTTGTGTGTTTGCTTAGGGAATATGAAACTTAATTATTGAATATTGATTGGTTGTCTCTTATCTTAATTGTTAATGATCTAGTAATGCGATAGGTCATCCGTTGTGTAGTTAATGCTTGATTAATCTTTGTGAACCTTAGTTTATAATACCTAGAGTTGTTGTAGGCTAAACCATCTGAAGAATACCTTAGAGTTAAAGTTTATAAATCCTAGAGACTTTGTTGGCGATAACCTTTGGTAGTTTCAAAGAGTTAGGGATAAACGCATACCCTACGACCTTAGACACACAACGCGATTAAGAATAAGGACGTGACAATTCAACCATCAATAGGAGATAATTAAGGAGTAATACAACCTAAGTAAACACATATTTAAATCATCATACGAGCACACAATAATTAGACATAGACTACCCTCACCTTAGTTAATTAGATAATTAGATAATATAAGTAATCGGTAGAAATACCAACCCCCAAATCCAAACCCCGAGATTCGTACCTTTCCATTTCCTAAAAAACATAAAAAGATAAAAAAATAATCCTCCTCAACCCCAACCTTAGCGTAGTAACTTCTCACTAGCATTCCGATTCCCCTAGAGAACGATATCAATTCCCTTGGCTTACCCTAATACTGCACTACAACGATTAGGTTCACTGCCTAGGGTGTTGAAAAACTTGCTCGACGAAAAGGAAGTTCCTTTGACCCCGAACGACGCGTGTAGCGTTATCAGTTCCGTATGTTAGGCTGAAAGGGGTTTCACCATTGCTTGACTTGGGGTGCGTTCTATGAGCCTACAATACTTGAGGAAGCTCGTCCACCCACTCGTGATGAGTTCGTCCCAGCCTTTTTTCAATCCCTTTGACAATGTCTCTATTAGTAACCTCTACTTGTCCGTTACCATGTGGATGGTAGACGGATGTCCAAGACTGCTTTATGTTGAGCCCTTGACAGAAGTCATAAAAAACTCCTTCGGCAAACTTCTTACCATTGTCGGATATAATGATCTGGGGCACTCTAAATCTGCACACAATGTGCTCCCACAAAAACTTCTCGATCTGTCTCCCCGTAACGGAGGCTAAAGGTTTAGACTCCACCCACTTTGTAAAGTAATCGATCGCCACCAATAAGAATTTGACCCCGCCGGGAGCCACATGCATAGGTCCTACAATATCAATTCCCCATTGGGAGAAGGGCCATGCGGATGTAACACTTGTCATGTCCTGCTTTGGCAACTTGGGAATGTTTGAATGTATCTGACAAGCTTCACATTTGAGAATGATTTCCACCGCATCCCTATGCATTGAAGGCCAGTAGTAGCCTAACTTTATTATCCTCGAGACAACTGAATGGGGTCCTGCATGGCGGCCGCAGGATCCTTCGTGGACTTCCGCGATAATGCTTGAAGCATGTTTAGGTCCGACGCATTTGAGCCAAGGTGATAGAAACGACCTTCTGTATAGGGTTTCACCCATTAGCCGGTATTGGGGAGACTTAACCCGTATCTTCCTTGCTAGTTTGGGATGTTCGGGGAGAAGACCACTTATCAAGTACTCTCTGATGGGAGTCATCCATGTCTCTCCTTCTTCATGAACCACATCCGTAACCTCCTTACGAATAATGAACCTTTCAGGTAGAACTTCGACCAGTACTTCTTTAGTGAGATGAGCGAAGGCCATAGAGGCTAGCTTACTCAATGCATCTGCCTTCTTGTTTTGATTCCTGCAAACGTGTTGTATTGTGTAGGAATCGAAACTATCCAGCATCTCCTTTGTTTTTTCCAAGTACTGCTTGATGACGGGCTGCCTTGCTTCATAGGAGCCTGTCACCTGGTTTGCTACCAATTGAGAATCTACAAAGATGGCAAGAGTTTTGACCTCCATATCTTTAGCTAATCGAAGGCTTGCTAATAGGGCTTCGTATTCCGCTTCATTGTTGGTGGCTTCAAACTCAAAACGAAGAGCATATGTATGCTCCTTCCCTTCAGGGCTGACCAGCATTAGACCTGCTCCGAAACCATCAGAGCTTGACGCTATGTCTGTATAAAGCTTCCAGTCGCCTTGCACTTCAGTGAGTTTAGCTTTAGGCTCTTCCTTCTCTGTGTTTGGTTCGAAAGGTGTTTCTGCCAAGAAGTCTGCGAGAATTTGCCCTTTAATAGAGTTTCGACCCTTGAACTCTATTTCATGCTCCCCAAGCTCTATAGCCCATTTGGCCACCCTTCCAGACTTTTCAGGCTTCGACAAGATCTGTTTGAGTGGCTTGTCGGTTAAGACTGTGATTGGGTGGGCCTGGAAGTATCGTCAGAGCCTTCTTGCTGCGTATATTAGAGCTAGTATTAGTTTCTCCAATGTTGGGTAGTTAACTTTTGCTCCCTGCAAGACCCTGCTGACAAAGTAAATGGGGATTTGCCTCTTGTCCCGTTCCGCCATGAGGAATGGGCTAATGCTCTCCATGGAGGATGCTAAGTACATGAACAACACTTCGCCTTTGATTGGGGCTGTAAGTGTTGGAAGAATTTCGATGAACTCCTTCATCTTCTGAAAAGCAGCTTATGCATCCTGGCTCCACTGAAAAGTCTTTTTGTCGACGCAGTCTTTAAGTGTTTTGAAGAACGGTAGGGATCTGTCAGCCCCTTTTGACAAAAATCGGCTTAGCGCGGCTAGCTTCCCATTCAAACTGTGTACATCTTTTAAACACTTTGGAGCTTGGAAGGGTTAGCCTTTATCACTTGCTTTGTAATCAAATGCCTTAGGAATTACCCCTCTTCGACACCGAATGAGCATTTCTTAGGGTTCAGCTTCATGTTGATCGCCCGAAGCTGGTCGAAGGTCTCTTGAACGTCAAGGAGTAGGTCCTCCTCCGTCTTGCTCTTAATAACCATGTCGTCAACGTAAGCCTCGAGATTTTTTCCTATCTGTTTGTTGAAGGCTTTATCTACGAGTCGTTGGTATGTTGCCCCTGTGTTCTTCAATCCGAAGGGCATTTTTTTGTAATAGAGACACCTTTGCTTGTGTAGAAGGCTGTCTTTTCTTCGTCCTCCTTTGCCATCTGGATCTGATGATACCCTTTATAGGCATCTAGGAAATACTTCAGTCGGAAGCCTGCCAAGGATTCTACCTTCCAGTCGATTTCTGGTAAGGGGTAGCAGTCCTTCGGGCATGCTTTGTTGATGTCAGTAAAGTCAACACACATGCGCCACCCTCCGTCGCTCTTTTTTACCATTACTGGGTTGGCCACCCAGGTTTAGTATTTGACTTCCCTTACAATGCCCGCTTGCGTCAGTTCATCAACCTCCTTGCAGGCAGCAGCGTTTCTTTCGGGGGCTAGGCTCCTTCTTTTTTGTTTCATAGGCTCAATATATTCATATTCATTGAGTTTATGCTCCGTGCCGAAGGGCTGTCCTTCTGTTAGCAATGTTCTTGGGACTCCTGTCATGTCAGAATATTTCCAAGCAAAAATATCAAGGTTAGTCCGCAACAACTCTGTGAGTTTCGCCTTGAAATTCTCCGGAAGTTGCTTTCCTATCACCACTGTCTGCTCGGGGTAGCTAGGGTTTACTACGACTCGTTCTTCTGCATCCGTACAGCTTAGAATTGCTATCGGAGGCTCTTCCGGCCCTTCCTTGACCTTCTTGACACCATACACTCCCTTATCTGCCCCATAATTAGAATGGACAGTTCCCACTCCGAAGGGAGTTTGGAACTTAATGGTAGCGTGAATGGTGGAAACTACAATGCCCATCTTTTGCATAGCTGTTCTCCTTATTAGTAAATTGTAAGGAGAATCTGACCTGACTGTGACGAAGGTAAGCGTTTCCGTACGAGATAAGGGCCCTTCGCGTATAGTGATTTCCAACGGTACCTCTCCAAGGGGCCATGAATGTTCGCCGGAGAACCCTACCAGAGGTGTTTTTGAGTCTACCCTTTGCAAGCGTATGGACGGTTTAAGCTTTAGGAAGCAATGCTCAAATATGATCTCTCAGGAGCTTCCACAATCCATGTAGGCTTGGTTTACTTCACTGTTAGAGACCCACACCTTGATGACCACGGGATCAGTCGAAGGTGTTTGTCCCAGAATGGACGGGAATATTATCTCCCCTACACTTCCCAGCTCTCCATCTGCTTCTTTCTGCTTTAGGGTTGGATCATGCCTATGGACCATCAGTATTGGAGCTTTCGCAGGGGTAGCTTCCTTTTTGTTCCCTTTCCATTCTCCCAACTGAGTGTCGGAGAACTTGTCCTTCCCCTTTTTGATGCCTTTAACCAGATGTTCCAATTGTCCAGAGGGTACTGCCTCTTCAATCTATCTTTTCAACTCTCTGCAACTGTTGGTGTCGTGCCCATGGTCTTCATGGAAGTGGCAGTACTTTGACATATCCCTGGCTTTACTTCGTGCTGACATCCGAGGTGGTGGGTCGAAGGACTTTGCGGCTTTATCGGTAGCAAGGATCTCCCTGGGAGATTTAACCAGGTTTGCCAAAAGTCCATGATTCGAGCCTTTGTTGTAGGGAGTGAAGCGATCTCTGTTCTTCTTCCTATTCTTGGATCCTTCCCAATAGGACCCTCTGGAGAATTTATCGGAGGATTCTCTTTGCTCGATCGGAGCTCCGTTTGCTGCTACTTCCTTGGACTCAATCCAAGTGTAAGTCCTCTCCATCAGTGCCTTGTAAGTGGGACAGGAATTCCACCAAGCTTCGAGTTCGTAAGCCATGTACGAAGCCAAAAATCCTTTGTTCCTCAGGCAACCCCAGAATTTGCAAAGTTTCATCGGTGTACCTAGTGACGAAGGCCCTTGTGCTTTCGCTCTCCCTTTGCTTGATGGTATGTACGGCTAGATGAGTCTTGGTGTACTTATTCTGTTGGCTGAAGTGTGATCGGAACTTAGCCTTGAGATCATCTAGACTTACAATGCTTCCCAACTTTTGCCCATTCCACCATATTCGCGCAGAGTCTCGGAGAGTGTATGTGAACATGTGGCATGCTACGGGCATGAGCCACTTCTGCATCTTAATAGCGCCTTCGAACAAATGTAAGAAGTTTTCAGGATCGCCTTTCCTGTCATAGGTGCGAAGGGTTTCCACCCATCGGCTGTGGATGGTTGGTACGAAGGGTTTCCACCCATCGGTTGTGTAGGGTGTACAGGAAGGTGTCCGTAGGGCACTTGCTGGTAACTCTGGTTGTGGAGAGACCCATTCGGAGGGTAGGTATTATAGGTTTGAGTAGGTAGGTAGGGATTCATTCCCTGAGGGGGTAACTGGTTCATCCCAGTGTGCGGAGGTATCTAAGCCCCCATCCCTTCTCTTCCTAAGTGAGCAACCAGGAGGGGTGGTAGGTTTACCCCTCTGTTTCCTACTGGATTGCTTCCTCTGTTGGAGTTCTCGCTTTTTCTTTCCCCTTGTACTCTTTCCCTTCTTCCCGGATCTCCTCCGGGACCTTCTTCAAAACCAACAGTCCTTCCATTAGGCCTCCTTATGGAAGGAGAACCATTTCGTAAGGCCGAACGCCCCTGTTAATTGGTCGAGGCCTTTCATCTACCTCGATCTCTTTGTCATATTTCTCACTGGAATATTCCAGTTCCCTTCGCATCTCAGTGTTGCGAACTTGCCTCTTGTGAGCCCTCAGCAAGGACTCTAAGGCTTCAAAGTTTGCCTCAACGAAGGCAGGGCTAATTTCTGGAATAGGGTTAGCGGAAGTTGAGGCGTGATGTATGGGAGTGGTTTCCAAACGAGATCATGTAGTGAAGGTGGAGGCAGTTATGGGGGCAAGATTATCGGTGTTAGTTGTGTTGAGAGGCACCAGGGTAGAGAAACCTGGTGGAGGCGTATCTTCTCTTCCTGGTTCCATGCCGGAAAAGTAGCATAATCGGTTAGGGTTTCAAGACTTGGTGATTACGGGACTAATAGTAGTGGGTCCCACGGATGGTGCCACTGATTGTACAATAAATTGCATTACCAGGCTTCAATGATGATCAAAGGTATGAGGGGTGTATGTTCCAGCCAAGATTGTCTTTCACCTGAGGATAAGAAATACGAAGACACTACGTTAAGTGATTATGCAAGGGTTGGACCCTGCGAACCACCTCCGGCGTGAGAGTACGTATGGGTTATGGTTGTATAAGTGTGTGTAAGTAAAGAGATGAGTGTTGAATGAGCTTACCACACTTCTCTGCCCATGCAACCTATTTATAGTGGAAGAAATAGGGTTGAGGGCACCTCTGTGTAAGTGTCGGAGAACATGGGGGCGTCCTATGTTTGTGGGTAACCGCTAGGGCTTAGTGACCCACGTTATCAAACTTGGCGGGAAAGCCAGGAAAGAGAGGGTGATCGTGGGTTTGACCAAGTCAGGAGGCTCTCCTATCCGTTGCTCCTTCGCCAACCATACCCCGAAAGGCTTAAGGCTTTGAATGGCGAATTCCCCGTAGGTAACCTTCGTGTGCATGAATGGTTTGACGCCCATGAACATTTAGGAGACCTAACTTGGGCCTTCGTTCAGAAGGGCTTCGACACATCTCGAAGGGGGGTCCGTTGAGCTGTTCGGAGGGTACATCATCAAATATAAACTTAGTGATTAAGTTAGTACATAATATATTTTGTGTTATAAAAGATATGCAAATCGTGTTAAATATATAACAAATTTGCGAATCGGTTTAAGCCATTGCCTCATTCAGTTTACACATTTAGAAAACGCAACTCCCGAGGGACAAATTTTCCAGCACTCTTTCGATCAGAAACGCACATCGCTTCAGTGATTTTTCAGGCAAGTTTTGTCAGTCCGGCTGTACATCAGCTTTGGATGTTGTACCCTGGGAAACATACGGCGAATCTGTTTTAAGGAAATCGTGTTAAACACGAGCCTCGTGCCACGACCTTTACGGTTTTTTGTTTATTTATCGTTATATAGTGTCCGTCTTTTGCTTCTACACCTTTATGTCTGATTTAATTTTCTGTTATTTGATTACTGTTAATTTTATTATTGTTATTTATAATCTTATTTTATTATAAAGTGTTCACCATTTCTAGTTTTGCAACAGACAAGAAAAATCCGATGATAATTGAAATTAGCAGTGGGTTTTTTAACAATGCCCTTAATATTGATGATAAATTAGATTCTAGCTTTTTTAGCAACGGATATTGGGCGTTGCTTCTCACCATAGTTCTATTATGTATTCATAAACTTAGTATCTCAATTATGTCAAATTATAATTTCCTTCGAGTTCCTTATATACATTTTTATAAAGGAATTCGCATTATATATTTCTCCCATGAATTCATGAAATTATTGGTAAAACACCTAAGTTTGTTATTTAAACATCAAAAAATCATAAGTTCATAACACATATAACAAGTGGTCGAAGGAGGTGATTAGGCGCACGCAAGCCTTCACAGATTGATTATGTGTGTATATCCCGTGTCGCAAATCCGGAAAATACAGCCACCGCAACCGCCTCCATCAGCCACCCCTCAAATTTTTTGTTAAAACATAGTTGATAATAGAAATTTTTGTTTTTGTGTTGATTTGTTACGTTGCGTAAATCTAGTGTGAGAAATAGCTTCAAAATGAGGATGAGTAATAAGTTGTATGCAAATGGTAACATAATTTTAAATCTCATATGTTAAAACTTAAAAGTTAAAACTATGATACACATATTCTTGAAGGTTGGAGGATGCATTTCCGGCCCCACTTTGAACGAGTTAGTTTGGTCCTGTAAGATACTCGATATGAATAATGAGAGAATGATTGAAATGATTCGTTGATCATTACAGACCAAAAGGAAGGATATATATACGAAATTACATGATCTATTTTAGGTAAACCCATTAATTAAGTTAATCAATATAATTATACAGCTAATAACTTTGTGGTTATCCACTAATGACAACTATTGAACTTATCGAGAATATATGGTTAACACTACCTTGCAGTCCGAGCGGTGAAATCGCGAAAGCTCGAACTTGAGATTAAATTAAAGCTAATTAACAATAAAGTAAAACTAATAAATAATTGTTGAAGAAGACATTGGACAGCAAGCGAAAACAAATCTTCAAACAACAACAAACATAAATACGCAACAAACCGGATAAACCAAAGTATCTGAACCAAACAGGATAAACCAAAGTATCCTGACCAAATGAGATAAACCAAAGTATCCCTTACCAAACAGGATAAACCAAAGTATCCTGACTGATAAGGATTTAAAAGGTACACTTTTGAGGGGTCATTTAAGCCCTTAATCGACCACTTTTACATCCGGTACTGCTTAATTTCATTTCTTTTCACTTTTTAGGTCTCTTGAAGGCAAAATACTGGAATGACGCTTATTTGGACGAAAAGCCGTGGATATGTGTAGAAAATGGCTAAAGTCAAGATCAAGACATTAAAGCTGCTGGAAGTACACCCGACGGCATCACAAATAAAGGGCGACGCCGTCCCTCTAATTGCGACAGCTCAGGAGTGAAATTGCTATTTTGTACCTGACGACGTTAGGCTTTAAAGAGTAGGGCGTCACAACTTAGACGGCCTAGAACCAGATTTAGACGGCGTCAGAAGATTAAGCCGACGGCGTCACAACCACAACGTTATGCCATCACAAAGTTGACTTGGTAAAGATGAAACCCTAATGGCGGCGATCCGACGGCGTCACAATTAAAGAGTAACGTCGTCGCAGTTGTAATTCTATATATTGAATTCGAATTTTCAAACTTTTAAAGAGGTAGAATTGTGGAGTAAAAACCCTAAACGATTTTGGTTGTCTTGGGCAGTATCTTAGGGTTCTCATACCCTATTGTACATCAAGATAAGAAATTTACTTCATTGATTTCATTATGTCTTCGATTGTATGTGTGTATGCTTGCATGTTTACCATGTCCGGCTAATTTACTTGTGTGTTTGCTTAGATCTATGAAACCTAGTTATTGAATATTGATTGTTTGTCTCTTTTCTTAATTGTAATTGGCTTAGGATTCCAATAGGCCATCGTGTGTTTTTAATGCTTGAGCAATCTTTGTGAACATTAGTTTATAATCGCCTAGAGTTATTGTAGGCTAAAAATCGAAAGATAACCTTAGAGTTAGTTTATGAATCCTAGAGATTTTGTAGGCAATAACCTTAAGGTATCCTCAAAGAGTTAGGGAAAAAAGCATACCCTACGACCTTAGAAGACACAATGCGTTAAGAATAAGGACGTGACAATTCAACCATCAATAAAAGATAACTAGGGAGTAATAGTATCTAGGTAGACACATTTTTAATCATCATACGAGCACACATCAATTGGACATAGACTACCCCTTAGCTTAGTTAATTAGAATAGATAATAGTAGAGTAATTGGTAGAAATACCACCCCCCAAATCCAATACCCCGAGATTCGTACTTTCAATTTTCTAAAAAATATAAAAAAAGAATCTTCCTCAACCCCAACCTTGGCGTAGTAATTTCTCACTAGCATTCCTATTCCCCTAGAGAACGATATCAATCCCGAGGCTTACTCTAATACTACACTACAACGATTAGGTTCACTGCCTAGGTGGTTGAAAAACTTGCTCGAAGAAAATGAAGTTTCCTTTAACCCCGAACGCGTGTTGTACGTTTATCATGTTTTTGGCGCCACTGCCGGGGAATAGAATAGCTAGTTAGATTTTTATCTCGTTTAGGTTCCCTTGCTTGATTCGTATCAAGTAAGAATTTTTTTCTCATTTTTTAGCTTCCTTGTAGTCTATCCCCTTCTTTGTGTTTGTGTTCGTAAAACCCTTTTCATTTATCGCTATGGCAAGTGAAGTTGCATGTGAATCATTAACAAATGAGGAACAATTGAATTTCACAAATTGGATTGCTTTTTATTGTTCTAATGAATTTGTGAGTGATCTTAGAGATATCCAAAAGGAGACGGGTGTAAGGTTGGATGGATTTGATAAATTTTGTGCTTTTGTGGCTTCTATTCAACGATCATTGTTAGAATCAACTCCTTTTAGTGAGACCATCTGGAAATTTTTTGAGAAAAGCCTCCTAAGCATAAACCATTAGTTGAATGATCTTAGGCACCATGATAAAAAAGACCTAGTTTTTAAGAACATGGAACCTAAACCCGAACAAGATTGTGAGATGGTTAGAGTTGAACTACCTAGTTGCATGTGTGGGATATATTTCAAAACATATGACACGCATGAGGAATCCTTTAGGCAAATAGAACATAGTGATCAAATTTTTGAGAATGATTCTTATGAATCATACCAAGAATTTGAAATGGCTAAAGAAGGATTTGAGATACTTAAGAGTGTATTTGGCTTAGATCATACTAAAACACATGATGAACATTTAGGAGATCTAGATATAATGGAGAATGAGGTGGAAACTCCAAGCCCACAAGCCCTACCATCACTTGAGGAACACACATCGGCTATAACTTACCCGGAAGAAGTAGAAGAGACTATAGGAACCCGATTGATATAGAACCTTTGGACCAAACACCACTAGAGAATGTAGGTTTAGATGCTTGTTGTCATGACCTCTCTCTTAGTCTTAGGGAAGTTCCTAATTTTGATGAACCGGAGCCTCAACCAAAAACCTTACCCAATTTTCCGTCTTTAGATGTGAATCTAGGAATTGAATTAGGCCCCAATCCACCCATCAAAATAAATAGTCCGGGTAGTTGCTTGATAAAGGTAGTGGACTCTATGACATGTAGAGTGGAAGCTAATATAGGAGTAACCCATGACCTTACACACTTACATCACCCATTCATGGTTGATAACAAAAAATATTATTAGTTTAAACCGGGTTTATTAGGTCAAGATGGATCCTTAACTAAGAATCTCTTGAAGTTGATAGAAGATGATCCATTTCTAGGAGATAGACTTGATTCACCCGCTACACCCATAAAATTAGGTAAGGTTAGAATGAATGGAGCACACCCCTTTGAGCATATAAATCACCCATCACCCTCTCCTCACGTAGTAAATTGCCACCCTAAGCGTGTGTATCGCTACCATCACCCGCACTTAAGCTTAAGTGTAGGAAAAACTTCCCCTTTATCCGTTAAATAAGAAAAAAATTCCTTCTCAGGAAGCCACTCCAATCCTTTCACCTGAACCGCAAAGACAGCTCAGGGACGAGGACTCTGATGCTACTGACACAGATGAAGAGATCACATACTCTGAAACTGCAAAGGATGAAAATCCCTCAGCACCAAAACCTCCAAGTCCTCAAACTAATAAAGGAAAAGGGAAGACTCCTGCACTTGTGCCACAATATGAAAGCTCTGAAGAAGATGAAGAGCAACTGGATCAATCATACAGGAAGAAGTTTCACATCTCCAGACATCTTCATAAGGCCGAAGAATTTGCTAAAGATCAAATGGGTGGCCCAGGAGGATCAAGTGGTGCTGCTCACTCCTCTCCAGATCCTGATGCGGTTAATCGACCCGATAAGGGATCTGGTGCCACCACTCTTGTGCAACAACAAAAGCCTATTGAGGACACTATTGAGTATGATTTTGAGAAACTGGAAGATGAGAAAGAAAAGTCTAGAGATGACGAGGATGACTATACAAAGTTTCTTCTAGACAGTCCAACACACTCAAAGGAGAAAACCACAGAAACTCCTAAGGACCTGAAGTCTCCTCATGTCTCCTCATCATCAGACTCTTCATCTCACTCATCACCACCACCATCTACAAAGTCAACCAGATCATCATCCAAATCCGTGAAGAAACAACCTAAATCTTGGATTTCTCAGTCCCATAAAAAGATTGTAAAAGCTGTCCAACAAGTCAGAAAGAAGGACATACTTTACAGAAAACTGAATTGGTTTGTGACCGATTCAGACTTAAATGATGAGAAAGACAAGATGGAGAAAGAAAGGGAATTTGTTCAGAAGTTAATGAAGAAACATCGTAAAAAGGAACTGAACGAAATGATCGAAGGTTACACTAACAAGTACCTTCGGGATATCGTTCCTAAAGTCCAAAAGGAACTGGAGAAGACAGCAAGAGATCATACTCACAAGTTTCTTCTCGATACTGTCCCCGGTGTGACTAGAGAAGTATTTTCCAGACAACTCACCCCTAACATCGTAACATTGGTTAAACATACAATGGCTCTTATTGCAATACAGCATAGGACCCGTTTCTCACCGTCATAAATATCATGATCCATCAGCTGTTCCACCATTGTACTTAATCGTCATAAATTGGAAACATTGCTTGCTCCTCTGGTTAAAGATTCTGTCAAAAGTCGTGCTTCAGATGTATCGAATGTTTCCGCTGCACAACCGATAATACTCTAATTTCTGATACATCTGAATCTACAACAACAATCGTTATCTGAATCGCACCTCCAATCGAATATCTGAAAACAGAAGAACAAAGTGTTTCCTACAACAATGTCACAGCTGATGATCAACTTATTGAACTGAAATGTTTTCGTCAGCAGTTGATTCTCTCAAGATATTTATGGTACTTCACACTTGTTCGGTTGCTTGGACATACATGGTTTCACTATCTCCTCATACATGGTTTCGATGTCTTCAATTCATCATCAACATACGTGGTGTATGATTCTGATTCATTGAAAACATCGAGGGGGAGAGAGTGTAGGCGTCCCTTGCTTCTTTTGTTTGACCACATGATTCCTTGCGAAAACCCAATGCTCTCCAAAATTTCTTCCATAAGGGCGAAGAAATGAGACGATCTGTGGTTCAAACGTCTTAATTCAGTGTTATCGTCTCAATTTCACGGGTGATCTTGTGTGAAGTTACCCAAATATGATGTTATGATGTCTCACACACAGTCTTGGTATCGACTTATTGCATATTCACAGTGACTAGTATTCGTAAGACCACAACAGTCAGGGGAAAGCCGTATCATTTCGTCTTTCATGGTTTATTTGGTGTGATACGTCTACATACGTGAGAAGATCTTGTTGATTTCTGGCATGTTACCCTCGAACGGATCTTCCGCAATTTGTCAGATTTTCTTTGTGTGGTTTACTGCTCATCTACAAATTTCGCTGCGTACTGAAACCTTCAAAAGTTAGAGGAAATGTAGACTTCATCAAAGTTTCAAATCTGCTAAAGACAGTTATCAGTTTGGGGGGAAGCTAATTTAGAAACATCGTCAATTGGGGAAAGGTTAATTTGTTTCATACTTATTTCATCTTTTCCCTAAAATGGCTTGTGCACACATAACAGTGTACAACCCGTAATTGTCAATAAAGGACCCTGTGGTACGCCTCAGTGCCACAATCCTTATAAAAGGAGCGAAAGCTTCTTATTTTTGAGTAAAACCTATCAAACCTTTCAATTTTCAAGGTTTTGCTCAAAAGAACAAGTACTTCCCCAAATGATGTTTTTCAAAACCTCAACCGTTAATATCACTAGTTGAGGGGGAGTATTTGAAATTAAAACTTTGTTCACCAATTGTTCACAGTGGTCGTCTTCCCGCAACACTCGAAATGGTCATATTTATTCTCAAACGTTCAAAAATAACATTTTATATGCCATTTTTGAGGGGAGAAAATTGTGTGATAAGAAATATGTTGTACAAAATGCAAATGAATCTGTGTACCTCAGACTTAACCAACGAATTGACGGTACTAAACTGTTAGTAACTCGAAAAGACTTGTCCTGGACGGGTAATAATTTCAAGCTAGTTCGCTAGTGATGTAAACGTGTCTCGCAAAGGACTTGTCTGAGTAGAATGTACCATTCGAGAAACTTTTGATAGACATGAACTCGGACGGGTTTGACAACCTTCCAAGGTTTGTCTACACCTTCAAGGTAGTTATTAGAGCTAGTTGTCACCTAAAAGCGGACAATGTAACTCTTTAACTATGCAACGTAACCGTGTCTCGCGGGGGATTGTCAATCTTCAGTGGATCAATTCAAAAGTGCGCGCTCTTTCCTCACTGTGCATTTAACCATTAAAACTATTAAGCACATGTGGAGGGGAGTATTTATGCAAAACATCATCTCTCACAATGGTTCAAACATGTTTTTCATTAACAAACCCTTTGAGAGATATTTTATCATACAGTGGTTTTAATGGCAAACATAGGTTAGTCATGGAGTTATAAGGTGACTAAGGTTAGGAATAACCGTCCTATGATCCGCCAGAGCCGGAGGGATCTACCCAAGGACACTACCATTAGTTAGTGTTAGAAGTCCTTAGGAATGATTATAAAAAAGGAGAAAATGAGAATCGGAGAAAGAAGGAGTTGAAGAATCAAAAAGAAATGTAAAGTAAAGGGTGAAAAGAAACAGCCCTCCAGATTATTCAACTTAGGGCAGACACCGGGTTCAATTCATATGCTACTGGTTGTCACTTAGTGACGCCGGTATTGAAGATTAAAAGTCGTCATGGACCCAGTGACGCATGCACTAAACCTTCTTATCCACTCAAGTTTCTCTCAACAGAAGCTTGTTTCATTCTCACAGGGAACCCTACGTAAACTATCGGCTTTCTCCTAGAGATTGCTGGTATTGAAGAAGGAGACCATCTCCCTAGTCTCCGCTCAGGAAAACCAAAACGCACTATTGAGTCTAGAGCCACGAGATTCATCAAAAGATCTCTTAGGAACACTTGATGATCAACTAATAAGATCATCAGTGGTTCATATCGAGTCCTTCACAGATCTTAGCAATCTGTCGAGAACATTTATGAGAGGTTCACATCTGTGATCCTCAGTGATTGAATGGAAACTCCTGCCAGGGTCAACATCAAACAGCCCTGTCAGTAGGTCACTTCGGTAACTCCCCGTGGATTACGCGGAGTGTGTCTCAAACGGTCTACAGTCGTGAGGTGATGCTTCGGTGTACCTCAGCGACTCATCTGAACTGTAGATGTACTTCGGTACATCGCGTTATCTCACTTGTGGGACTCCAGTTCAGGAACGGCCTTTGTAAGAATTAGAGTTGTGTCCTCACACTATGCTGTTGACGCTCTCGAAGTTCAAACTTGTAAGTGCCGGAAACCGCTTATTACTAACCGTTTGAAATGTTTTCTTCTTATGGAAGCTCGGGAGCGGGATGATCGTGCTGATTCTTCTCATGCTCACGCCAACATCATCACTAATGGAAGTTCTATCTCAATGCAACACAACAGTCAGAATGATTCTTCATCAATCAAAGAATCTACAAAGTCAAAGACTTACAAAACTTCATCAGTATTGATTTCCAACGTCAAAGAGCGTGTGAGCATGTTGAAGAATGACGTGGAGACACTGGAGCAGCGAAGCAGACTGATGCAGACAACAACATACTATCAATTTCACCACAAAGAACAATGATCAAAGAACAAAGTTAAAGATGACGTCAAAGCATAACTGTTCAAAGATAACTATCTCTCTACACTGGGGAGATTGTTCGAATCAAGGCAATTCCTCTCACTAGAAAGAAGAATGTCAGAAGACGCCACTGCTACTATTACATCAACGCCTTCACCGTTTACATTCATATATACTTGAGGGGGAGATTGTTGGAATCACTCCTAAACAGTATTCCAAGTATTTATATTTCATATGTAATAGGTAGCTTTATTATGGCCTTTATGTTTGTTTAAGGTCAAGCTTATGTAGAAGGCCCATAAGCTTAGGCCCAAGCCCACATAAGAAAGGATGGGAACTAGGAGTGTTGCCCTAGCTTCCCTCCTATAAATAATCTTGTAAACCCTCATTTGAGGGTTGGTTGTTCAAGTTTTTCTCTCATTCATACTCTTTGCCTAAACCGTATTATTATTTACGTGTGTGTGTGTGATTTACTTGTTCATCCGCCTTCATCTCCTTCTCTATAACTTGTGTTTGTAAAACTAGTGACCTAACAGGTAGAGTCAAGCTCGTGACTCGAACAAAAACAAGCGCTTCTTGGGAGGCAACCAATGTGTATTTGTTTTTCATTTTTATTTGTGTGTTATATATCTTTTCATTTATTGTATGTTATCATGTTTGAATTTGTGAAAATGCTTTATTTTGTCTTTAACCTCATCTTAATTACATATAAAGGTATTTTACAAAAAGGATAAGTGTAGGGAGGATTACACACATTTTTAAAAGAACGTGAACATGAGAATTACAATTAGTGAATTTGATATATATGTGTGTTTGTTAGAGTCAAATGCTTGTATCGAGTCATAATGGATGTTTTGCAGGAACTTTTCCAGATTTTAAAGATATAATTTTTCCAGAATTTTTTTCAGAAAAACACATACCAGTTTTTGTTAGGATAACTTGACGGCGTCAGACTCGCTACCTGACGGCGTCAGGAGGAGCAGAAACAGCTGATCTTATTTTCTCTCGTTTTCTGTGCTACTTATAAATTTTTGGAATTTCTCAGGTCTTAATTTTCCAGAAAACCTGTAAACATCCATTCCACATGCATTATATCCTAGTTTAGTTGACTCATATATAGTTTTACCACCGATTTTACGCGAAGGTTTTGTCTGTTTTCTTAAGTGTGCAGGTTTTATTTATCAAGAAAAAGAAACATAAGATTGGATGGACCTTTTCACGCATACATTCTTCTTGAAGAAGAATTTAACCACTACTTCACACGGATCCTACCGAGCTAATCAAGGGAGTATTATTTTCTTTCGCTTTTAATTACCTTCCATTATCATAATTTTGATACTTTCGGGGAACATTGGGGACAATGTTCAGTTTAAGTGTAGGGAGGGAAAATAAAACGGGAACTTTGAAACTATGCTTATCCTTGATTATTTGTCTTGTCCAATTTCAATTGTATAATAAACCATGAGAAATATCAGTTAGGGTAATTTTGGCACTAAATTTAAAATTTTTCATGACATGTAGGAGTGGGCCATTAGTCTTAATAAAGCGTCTCATGGATAGGAAGTTATATGACTAGCACAAAAACCCTTTACCACTCAAATTCCACCCCCAAAATGTGAGGTTCGCCCCTAGATTTGTAGGAATTAAAGCATTCATCTTTAATGCTTCGAGAGTGTACTGGTAGTATAATAGATTCTAGAACTTGTTTTGTGATGCATCCCCGAGATCGCTAGTGAGACTACACTTGTGTAGTTAGGAATAACTAAATGATATGAGGCATTAGGATAACCCTTGTTTGATACCCATAGTATAATTACTTCTTCCACATCGGTTGAGTAATTCCCCCACACCCTTGTGTTGTACTCATCTTTAGTACACGATACCCCTAGTTAACCCCTCATAGCCTATCCTTTTCGCGGTTCTCGTGATGTTTCGGTTTTTCAGAATATCAATGAAGAGCATTGTTTACAATCCACCCCCAAATGTACACCCAAATCGCCTTAGCCTACCTTGTATGCATTCACTTTTAGTGCATTATTGTTATCATACTAAACCCTTAGTTCAATTATCTAGTTACTTGCATAAGTTGCTAAGTCGAGTCGTATCCTTTGTATACAGTTTTGGGAAGATTGTAACTAATGGGAAAAGTTAAATTTTATGGAATGACGGGAAAGAACGTTAAATTCAAATTCCCTTTATTTACATAATAATGTACTCCAAGTTTTTTGATCTTTTCAATTCGGGTCAAATTAGTGTTAGAGTAATAAAAACTCAAGTGTAGGGATGTGCCTATAAATCCCTTATATTTTGATGTTATCGTAGAGGATGGTAGAGTAAAAGTGTATGAAAAAAAAAGAAAAAAAGAAAAAAAAATCCAAAAAAAAGAGTGTTAAAAAAATGAAAAAAAAATGAAATAAAAACATACGGGCTACCATCCTACATCTATATTTAAATTTATGTTTGTTTGATTCAAAGTTATCTAGAGCTTAGAGTGTCGAGTCTTGGCTTAGCAACGCCATTCTTCTCATGCTTGTGACATAAAGATTTTTGACTTGCCACCACTAAATCGCCTATCCAACCAAACCCTTTGTTTCCCTACCGTAAGCCTAACATTACAACCCTTTAAAAGACCTCTTAGATAGTTTTCCCTAGGTGCTTACGCCAAAGCGATGGAGGTTTGATCTAGTCTCAAGCCTATGGTAATCTATGTACTAGGACCGGTTAATGAGTGTTTATCTTCCATTTCCAATTTGATATATTTCATATACACCCGAGAGATGAGAGTATCCAAACACCACTTGTCAGGTGCTAGTATGTAACTTCCGTGCTTGTTATGACTTTTGCAGGGCTTATACTTGTTATGAATTGTTCTAAACCAATGCTTCATGCCCCCTAACTTATAAATTAATTGGCCAAAAGCACATTTGCTTGAGGACAAGCAAATACCAAGTGTAGGGATATTTGATAAGGATTTAAAAGGTACACTTTTGAGGGGTCATTTAAGCCCTTAATCGACCACTTTTACATCCGTTACTGCTTAATTTCGTTCCTTTTCACGTTTTAGGTCTCTTGAAGGCAAAATGCTGGAATGACACTTATTTAGACGAAAAGGCGTGAATATGTGAAGAAAATGGCTAAAGTCAAGATCAAGACACTCAAGCTGCTGGAAGTGCGCACGACGGCGTCACAAATAAAGGGCAATGCCGTCCCTCTAATTGCGATGGCTCAGGAGTGAAATTGCTATTTTGACCTGACGGCGTCAGGCTTTAAAGAGTAGGGCGTCACAACTCAGACGGCCTGGATCCAGATTCAGATGGCGTCAGAAGATGAAGCCGACGACGTCACAACCGCAACGTGATGCTGTCACAAAGTTGACTTGGTCAAGATAAAACCCTAATGGCGGCGATCCGACGACGTCACAATTAAAGAGTGACGTCGTCGCAGTTGTAACTGTTGGGTTCAGTAAATACCCAAACCCCTTCATCTAGGATTTGAATAGAAAATACGCTAAGTGTTTGGACAGTGAAACACTAACAGGTCACTGAGTGCATAGTCTCTCAGTGAGCCATCTTCAGGATACTTAGTAAGAGGCGAAGAAGTAGTCTCTCCACTCTGTAAGGCGGAACTTAAAGGGTGAAGACTGAGTCAAGAAGAATATGGTGGATTCAGTGAGTGATGACAATAACTCACTGAATACCTCAACTCCTCACCAACTGCTAACACTGAAGACAAACTTGACTAAAGACTGAAGGCGGAGAAGACTGAAGAATGGGCGGAACAAAACGGTTATGCTTGAAGCGATAAAGACGGAGTGCTTATCTTCAAGAAGTCAACTTTCCCTGAAAGGCTCAGCATCAGTACTGACAAGTAGAAAGTGACTTTGTCCCTTACCAGATTTAGCCTTTGTAAACAGAGACAAAATACATTAGTATTTTGTCTTCTGTAACCTGTCAGTTTGTCACTTAGGATAGAGTTAAAACTCATACTTGTATAAATAGCATAAGAGATGGAGTGAAAGAATAAGCTTGTGAATTGTAAAACAAACACACAAACAAGCAATCTTTCACTCCTCCAAATATAACTCAGTCCCTGAGATAGCTCAGTGGTTCTATAGTAGTTGTGCTCAGACTTAGCCTGAGCTTAGTGAGGACTACCAACCCTTTGTCATTTCAATCCCAAGTACTTGGGTAATGTATTCTTTTTTGATTGATTTTTAATAAAGAATATTATGTTGAAAATTTGCCAGTGTGTTTTGCTTACATCTTACTTCAGTCATTGATTCACTATTAGTTTGTTTTTAAATCCTTATCTGATTTTATACGATAATGAATAGGGAACAACAAGTGGTATTAGAGCAAGGCTGATTATAAAACCTTTTTTAAGCCACTCTAAAACGTTTTTAAATCAGGATCCTTATGGCTGAAATTGATGTAAACCAACTAGTCGACAAAAAGGGTTGAGCTTATTCAACTGTTGCCCCTAGACTTGAAGTTGGTAAATTTAACAAATGGAAAACGCGTATGCTTTGCTATTTAATTGGGATGGAACCTTATTATATCAAGTGTATAAATGAAGGTCCATTTATCCCAAAGACTGCTGAAGGTTTGCCTAAACCTGAAGCTTAGTGGACTAAGGATGAGAGGAGAGTGGTCAACCAGGACCAAAGACTCAAAAGTATCATCATATCATGTCTTCCTGATGATATTATGGAGTCAGTCATAAGTTGTAGTACAGCTAAACAAACCTAGGATGACCTGGTCCATAGTCATGAAGGTCCTTCTGATACCAAGGAAAACAGGATAATTGACCTGAAACTTGAGTATAACACCTTCAGGGCTAAGGACTCTGAAACTCTGTCTCAAACTTACACCCGATACAAAACTTTGCTAAATGAACTGTCAAATGATGGTGTTAAGTTGTCCAAACATGAAATCAATGTTGGTTTTGTCAATAGTCTCCCTGAGAAGTGACTGAATTTCTCTCAGAGTCTTAGGAATGCTAATCATATCCAGAATCTTGAACTTCCTGAAATTTATGGGAAATTTGTCTATGAGGAAAACCTCATCAACAGACGATACCCTGACTTAAAGAAGTCTCAGGAAGTCAAGATTTTCTAACAGTGTGGTTCAAGATTTTCAGGAGAATTCTACTGCTATCTACTGCTTTTTATTCTAACAGTGTGGTTCAAGATTTTCAGGAGAATTCTGCTTTTTAACACCATTTCAACACCAATATCTACTGCTTTTTATTCTAACAGTGTGGTTCAAGATTTTCAGGAGAATTCTGATGATGAGCCTAATGAGAGATCAAGTGAGGAGTACCTAAATGACCTGAACATTGAATTTCAGGAAAGGGCACTCCTTGCTAACTCTCGGAGGTTTATAAAAAGAAACAAAGGTTTTTCAAATGCTAGAGCAAATGAGGACACTGAATGCTTTAAGTGTCATAAAAGAGGTCATTTTGCCAAAGAATATTTTTCAAAAACAATTTCTGAACCCTCTTATAAACCATCAGGGTCAAATCAGACCTCAGGCTTGAGCAAATTTCAATCAAAAATCTATCAGTCTCATCAAAATTTTCAAAACAAGTCTGACCAAAGTAAAACTGTTGATTTTGAAGTTAAGTACAGGAAAGTCAAAGCCAAGGTAGCACTGCTTGAGGCCACTCCCTCAGAAACAACAAACACTGTTAAATCTATGCAGGGTAAAAACAAGGGCCTCGTTGCTGAAGTCTTTGACTGGGATGAAGAGCCAGTCTCCTCAGACGATGAAATGGCGCAAGTCAGTGCACTGATGGCTCTCTCAGAAGAGGATAAGCTAGTTGTTGGAAAAAATCATGTCAGGAATGGAGAATGGGTCAACATGACAATGAAGAAGGTAAATATTTTGCTTTCTATGGATGATGACTCTGATTGGCAGTCTTATATGAACTATATCAATGTTGACCTTAAGTTTGTAGAAGAGCAACGATTAAATCTTTTTTCAAAATATAACAAACTAAGTTTTGAACTGAACAAGTGTAGGGATGAACTGCTTCTTTTAAAACAAACTAAGCTTGAGGCTATCACTTTGCAAATTCAAAATACTGAATTAGTTAAAAGAAATCAGGCTCTTCAAGATGAACTTAAGAAAGAAAATGATATCATTGCTAGTTGGAATGCTAAGAATCCAAGGGTCTTTGATGTTGTAGGAGCCCCCAGTTGCAAAAAGAGAGTCATAGGTGAAGATCATCTCACTGACTCTCACGAAAAAGACCAGTCTCCCAAACCATTTGTGTCTGGTGGCATGATTACCAATGTGTTGACTATTCCCAAGCTAAGTGATTGGATTGAACGGGTTAATCCTGAGCGTAAACTTCAAAATTTCGATTCTGGAAGAATACTAGAGCTTGAGAGTCAAGCTGTTAGGATCGAATATATTATGTTGTTTGATGATTCGGGTGGTCTAGGTAGATGATTAAACAAGTAAGCAATGGTTAGAGAGATGAAGAGAGTAGAGAGGATGTTTCTTGAAAGAGAGTTGTAAAACAAAATGTGAAAGGTTAGATTCCAAGAAGCACCACCCCTTCCAAGGATGGATGGGGTATTTATAGTTACAAATGATACGCCCTCCTAACGGGCTGTGGATCAGGCATACAGTGGGTAAAGACCCGTCCTTCCTCCACGGTGTTGCACTAAACTAAACTACGCTAATAACTAACTAATAATCTAACAAATAACGTAACTAACGATATGTCTACGAGCTAACTTATGCTAGATAATACTTGGGGTGACCGATACTTCAATATGGAATTTCTAATTCCTAACAATCTCCCCCTAAGGGAGGTCACCCCATGTTTTACATTTCAAATCCTAGCATTCTATTTAATCTTCAGTCTTGAGCTCGTAGACATTAATTCTTCAACATCTGCATCTTTGTGCTGCAGCAGTGATTCTTCAAAGTCTGATTACTTTGCAATTTAAGTGGAGGTCTTTGAACTGATCCACATCTTTGATGATCTTCGAGCTTTCTTTGAGATCATCAGCCATAGTAAATCTCTGGATCACCCTTTATTGTGTTGCCATCATGTGAAGTTGTGACTTTTGGACCGACATGCTCACACTTTTGAATCATGACATCTTTCCATCAGAGTAGCAGAAGCTTTACTGGTTCATGATATTTGCAGCAGCGTATCAGAAACATAGTATAAAAATATCAGAGCCAGGTTATGTAGATATGCACAAGTCATGATTTCTTCAACTAAGTGTGGATGCTGTGAGCATGCGGCTTTGGATTGACTTCTCAATTCTGATCAGCTGCAACCGTCCAAATGTACCTGCAAACAACAGTTAGCAATAAAACACACGAAAGTGTCTTTGATCACTTTCGTTGAATTGAGGTACACGGCCCACGGTTCCCCGTTGATCAGTACAAGTACTGCCTATGATCAGTTAGGATTCCTAAGAATCTCCTTGATAGGGTTTCGCAGCTGCTCTAGCTGTTCTCAAACCGGAACGTCTCAAAGAAGACAACATGGAGCGAGTGAACCAGTGAATTGAGATTCACTGATTGATGAAAAATTGATTTGAAAAAAATCGCGTGTTGCTTAGAAGAAAGAGTTTTGCAGTACGACGAAGGTTTTATGAGAAAGATCAATTTTCAATCAAAAATACTTTTTGTATTTGAAAAGAGTACACATTTAATGTGCTAGAGAAAAGAAGAAATTTGCACATCGAATGGTTTTTCCAAAAGTATTTTTTTAATCAGAGATACTTTTTGTGTTTGAAAATGAATACACATTCGATGTGCTAGAGAAAAGAAGATTTTCACATCGAACAGTTTTTCCAAAAGTATTCGTCAATTCATTTCCTGGACCAAGGTTGATTCAAGAATGAATCGCCCCATTGTTTCTATCCAGTTGTCACAAGCTTGATCTTTAGAAAAGATCTCACATGTCACCTACCAAGAGCTTGTTTGATGTTGGCTCTAGAAGGATTTCCATCTTCATCGTGAGTATTTACATATCACTCGGATGTTCTGGCACTACCACAAGGATAATGCGTTGGACTCTCAATATATACTTACTTTCCACATTGTGTGAAACAGCAAGTCTTCATTAATTTAGTGTTCTAATGAGATATTGTGGATGATCTCTTGGCTCTAGACTCAATTGTGCACATTTGGTTCCTATGCCGGAGACTAGGGAGAGGGTCTCCTTCTTCAATATCAACAATCTCTAAGAGAAAGTCGATAGATTATGTAGGTTCCCCGTGAGAATGAAACAAGCCCTTTTAAGAAGAACTTGAGTAGCTTGGGAAGTTGTAGTGCAGTGCGTCACTGGGTCCATGACGTCTTGTCTTTAATACCAGTGTTACCTTGGTAACCACTAGTAGCATATGAATTGAACCCGGTTTCTGCCCTAAGGTTGAATTATTGGAGGGCTATTTCTTTTCACCCTTTTTCACATTCAATTCTATTTCATTCTTTAACCCCTTCAGTGCTTACCGAGACTTCATTACTTGAACCTTGTTGGGTTTATTCTAGTTCTAGCTCTATCTTAGTCAGCACTCTTCCCTTATTCTCACTTTTCTCCTTTTTTCATCATACCTAAGGACTTCTACACTATCTAGTGGATTGTCCCTGGGTAGATCCCTCCGGCTCTGGCGGGATCGTGGGATCAAATACTTAACCTAACCATCCTTATAACACTATGCATAAAGTAAATTGGTCAGTCTTTTTGGTATTGTTCATTACTTCTCGAAACCAATTGAAAAATCATTTGGAAAATCAATCAAGGTACTTGTGATATAATATCAAAGCATTTTGTACCTTAATTGTTTTGATCATTTAGAAATGCTCCCCCTCAACATGTGCATATGATTTGTAAATTGTTTAGCACATGGAGGCAAGAGTTCTTTGAAATACTTTCTTGATCACAATTTCCGTGAAAAAAGCAATTTGATTTTCTTGGTAAATTCTCCCCCTCAAAATGTGCGTTGGTTATTTGAAATCATTTAACACATAGAGGAAGGAATTCTTTGAAGTACTTTCACGATCACATTGCCATACAGAAAAACCTTTAGAAAATCAATCAAGGTACTTTATGTTTGAAACATAGAAATCTTTGTACCTTGATAGTTTGTTTTCTTTTGAAATACTCCCCCTCAATATGTGCTTCGAGATTCGAAAGCGTTTAGCATATATGGGAGAGCAGCCTGCACTTTTGAATCAAACGATCACCTTTTCAGATTTCATAATCAAATCACAAATTCTCACCCGATCAAAAATATCAAACCCTATGAGATTTTGGATCCCAAGTAATTTAATAAGGTTTAGAAAACATGGGAGAACTTGTGGCCTTGTTTAAATACTCTTCTGGTTTTTGGTTAAATGCTCCTCCTCAATCATGTGCATCATGTATTTGAAATCGTTTGGCACATGAAGGAAGGAGTGCTTTTGAAACAATCACCCTTTAAAACCAATTTGAGATTTAAATCACGATCTCTCCCCCGATCAAAAATTTCAAACCTTTTGAGATTTGTGATCCCAATTGATTTAAATTATTTAGAAAAGTTTGGGGAAAGACGTGGCTTGATTTAATTTTTGAAATTGACTGATAAGGATCAAATTAAGACATTAAAGATTGTTAGTGTCAGGTATGATAGTTTTTAAGAGATTTTTAAGTAAAATAACAATTTCACAATCAAACAAGAACAGAAAAAATTTCATTTTGAAAGATCTTTGAGTTTTAAAGAAAATCATACCATGACATAACATTAAATCTTTGATCACCACTTCATTACGTACAAATCGGACTTGATAGATGAGATATCGTTTGAAAATATTTTATTTTGAAATCACTCTCCCCCTCAATCGATGACCGTAGTCATTGATTGAGTGACTAAAGTTTTGAAAAAAAACGAAGTCCGGTGATTTTAAAATTTGAGTTCAGTTTATTTTCAAAACAATATTATTCAAAAATTGTTTAAAAGAAATGGTATCATCACTATTATCCTGCACAAAGATACGTTAGGTGGTTGAGCTGCTTTTGTTGTTGTTGCTGGAGGTTTGGAAGAAAACCATCTGCTGATGCAGTGAGACCTCTTACGTTGCAATTTTTCATGCCAACTCTCAATAGAAGTCAAATTAAGCTCTGTTTCCTCATTTGTCAACCCAAGATATAGTCACCCTTTCCTTTCGGCATCCAATCATCTTCTATTGTGGGATCCGGATCGGGAACATTCTTATATACCAGTATACCTGCATACGTTAGTGAACACACATACAGATATATGGTGGTCGACATCACCCAAACAACAATCGACTAATAAAAGTCAATCCAACATATCAATCAGATCATATAAAGCATTGGAATAATGTGTTTATCAAACTCTAATCATCTAGTCCTAACAATCATATCCTAGGCACCTAGTCCTTCAACGTAGGTTAACATGTTTTACATTTAAGTATATATGATAATTAGATAAGCTCGTTATACGATATAGATTTGAAAACATTCTCCCTCTCAATCAATGACTAATTTTCAGAAAAGTTTAAAAGCGCTGAAGTCATTGATTGAGTTTTCAATTTATACGAAAACTCTAAATCTGATTGATTTACAAAGCAACTCATTTACCACCATTTTGTTAAAACAAATATTTTTCTGAAGAATTTTAGAATGAAAAATATTTGAGTAGGAACAGCAGTCCTTTGACATACTTTCCTCATTTCGTTTTAGGATAAGTGCACGAAAGGTTTTTAAAAATGGTTTGGCGCAGCACTTTCCTTCCTTGAAGAGCGGATTGCTATCTGAAATAATAGCAAGCCATGGTTTAAGCACGGGTTACAGTCTGAAGTAACTGCAAGCCATTTTTTAGACATGTTTTGGAAAAAGAATATTTACACCTCCTGCTCGAACTTCATCTGTGGTCCCGTGCCATTATTGAATGACATTTCTAAGACCGTAGATGTTATCGATACCAGAAGACATGTCTTGAGAAAACATATTTTTGCTATTTTTTAAAATTTTCTGATTTTTATGGGTTTTTGTTGATTTTATAATTTTCTATTTTGTTTTTGTTGGTTTTATAATTTTGTATTTTGCTTTTTGAATAAATATTTACAGATAGAATAGATGATATAGTTTAAGAGGATGATGATACGAGTACCGAGATAAGGATATCGAATAGCCCCGTTGTAGAAGATAGAAATCGTCATCTCTTAAACATCCACCACCAAAGCTTCCGAGGCATCAGAATAGAAGATAAAACATGAGCCTTTGAGAAACAGAGACTTTGGCAGCTTCACCCCAAACCGAAAATCCTTTAGCTGAGCAGATTCAAAGCTTTCTTTCAACCTTCCAAGCCAGGTGCACAAAGAAGTACACCATTATCATCGATCTTGCTGCTCCTTTTAAGAATAAGCACCGTGATTCTTCGTTCGAGGTTATATCATCCAATAGAACAACAGCAACATATCATCCCACATTTAAAACAATCTTCTCATATTTCTTTTCCACTGAAGTCTGAAGCAATCCATACCAAAAAGTTGTCAAGAAACCACTTCCCCCAAGCAGATGAATTGATGCAGTCAGTCTCTTAGACTAGAGCTCACGAACCCGAATACACATATACCCGAAGACAAAGAAACTTATACCATCGAAGTAGCAGATTAAGTCCAATAGCCAAAGAATAACCCCGATGTGTACTTTCTCTCCCCCTGAAGAAAGTGTATGAAGCTCAAGAACCCGAAGTACCCGAATGCCCAAAGAGAGAATAACCGATAACATTGAAGAAGCAGGCCGAATCACTGATTATCTCTGCGGATGACAATCTCTGCGGATGTCAACTCCGGAATAAGTGATTATATCTCTGAATCACTAATTAAGCACTCAAGTGAAACAGCTGAGCGTCCCCAATGTACACAATCTCTCTCCCCTGATGATTGCGATAGCATCGAAATCATCACACACTTGTGTACCTCTTTTGTCACCAGAAACTAACTCTTCCATCTCTTCCCCCATATAGTTGGAATAAGAGCACTAAACGCCATGAGTCAAAAATTGAGTTTCTCTATGGTAATGACATTAGTCTTCCTGGGATATCTTCAATCACTTAGAAGTATTAAGTTCATCAATGTTTACTCGCGTTTAGATACGTGTCTCCTTCCCCCTTATTGGTTTTGATACTTCAGAATCAGCAACACACTATAAGCCCGTTTACAAGAAATCTTTTGAGAAGAACACTTTTAATCTTTGTGAGAATCAATTTGCTGAAGAATGTGAGCAAGTCTAATTGGGATTGAATCTGACTTTTCACTCTCCCCCAATTAGTGTTCTCCCCTAAACCGACAATCTTTATGATGAATGCCCAGATTAGAAAGAAGTCTTTAAATTGTTAAATGCAATTCGTCTTTAGTCTTCTAACATGTAGCAGAAATATGTAGAACCGACTGTAGACTAGACCTTCTTCAAGATTGTCCAATTGGGGATCAGAAAGTTAACATCTTCAACTCACTAGATGCATTCCTATTAACATACAAATAGCAAATCCCCTTAACTCAAATCCCTCCCAATCAAATAAGAACAGAAAGATGTTCATCAAGGAAATCCGGCTCGCAACTGGAAGCACTTTGTCATTAATCAAATTAGCCTATGTGAAGATGTTAACCAGCGGCTCATAGAAGAAAATCCATGTAAAGATGACCCGTTAAGAAGAAGCTCGGTTCTTACATGAGTTAGGAGCCGTATGACCATATATTCTCATATGCAACTCAACGTGTAGACTTATCATACTTCTTCTCCCCCTCAAGATTGCATACGGAGATGCCAATCTTATTAAACAAGTGAAATCATCCAAATGTATTCTATTCACACTTCTCCCCCTCAAAGGTAGCATATGATGTCGCCATCGTCATTATAACTGAGCAAGTGGAATAAGAAAACTAGCAACGATAGTCCGGTTCACTTGATAACTGAAAGCGCGTGGAAAAAGTATGAAGCATGTTGATGAGAATGGTCATAATAAGAAGATTTCTCTTCTTCCGAAGATAATGCGCACTGAAGCGTACACATTTCTTTTCTTTGAGGAATGAGGCTTGAACTGTTGTGTTCAAACGTCATAAGAAGATTTCTCTTCTTCGGAAGATAAAGCGCACTGAAACGTACACTTTTCTTTTCTTTAGAGAACGAGGCTTGAACTGTTGTGTTCAAACGTCATTATCTCTCTCTTTTCAATCTCTCTTGGCAAACTTGTAATCACCCCATTATCATTCAGTAGGCTCTTTGTCGTGACAGCTGATGGAGAAAACCCAATATGATGAATTTGACTCTGAAGTAAACTAACCCCGAACTCGTTACTTAAACTTGCACATATGTAACAAAGAGCGGTGCCGATTTCCATTAGCATCTCTAAGTACTTTCTAAGTACTCTATACTCTTCAACCAACCAACCATCAAGTATAAGACGTACATCGCCTCTTGAAAATCCACAATTCAATGTGACACTGAGCACTACAACGTAACTCCTTAAAGTGATAGTTATTTTGTGGTGGTAAGAGCCCAATTCCCCCAAGTGGTAAAAGAAAAGGAAAAAGTAACCCAACAATAACTAGATTTTTAAGTCTTCGTTTTTGATAATAAGCTCGAACAAGGATCTTGAAGAATCTTCATCCAACCATCCCCGATACCTTCAGATACTAAGTACACTCGCCCTTGATATTTCACTTCACCCTCAAATACATAGTACTGAATTAACGCCGTTGTCACATCTTGTTAAAAGCTCAAATCTAGCCTCCTTTGACCTTTAAAGTGAACTATGATAATGGTTTCATCCCAACCATGGTTAATAGCACATAACCCCGTAAAACTTTGAAATAATCAAACTGCCAAGAAGACAATCCAAACAATCACCCAATTCATGAAGTACACCCTTTTATCCCTTCTTCGAAGAAGAAACCGTAGCACCAGCATCAGATAAGATCCCGAAATTCACTTCCTTTTCTCCACGATGGCTCTATCATCGCGGGATTTTACAATTCTATGGTTTAAACCGAGAAATAGTTTCTTTGGCGGGATTTTACAAAACCAAGAATAAACCGTAAGATAGATCCGGAAATGCACTTTACTTTAACCGGGATGTTTCCATTGTCACGGGATTTTACAAGTCTATGATTTAAACTGAGAAATATTTTCTTTCGCGGGATTTTACAAAATAAAGACAAAACCGTAAGCAATGTCAGCTTGAATGTGTAATGACAACTTTGGTTTCGGTGAAATTCTATTTTAGGGGAACATGCAGCGGTTCATCAATGGTTCATTCTCCAACATCAACAACATCATCAACAATTCTTTATCCATATGAAGACAAATTTACAAACCATACTAAGTCGAGTAGTATACACTACTTCCTCCTAAGGTTGACCGTAAAACATCAAAGTACACGTTTCTCCCCCATGATGGTTTCGAACTTTCAGAAGCATCATTAACGTGTATCATTAGCATTCAGTGGCATTGAATAATCTATGGGAATTGCTGATGACATCTCAACCATTCAGCCCTTTGGTAAACACATTATCCACATATTCTGTCGGTTATTGCTGTGACCACATGGTGAAGTAAACCCGACGTACCAAACTTGATCATGAAGTAGAATTCCCCAGATTTTTTACTTAATTTTGTACTAATCCTCGTGAAAAAGAAACGGTGTACCCAATGTACAAAACCTCTTGACATATCCTCAACTGCGTGAGACACCGAAGTGATGGCTACGTTGTGGGTTAAGCGAGAAAGAATTACAACCGTAACTAAATAGGCAAGTCTTTATCTCACTCAATTAACGCCCAAACAAGTCTTCTTCGCGGAAGGGTAGAATGAAAGAAGATGAATTAAGTAAACACGCCCGGAAAATCTCACTGCAAATCCAAATATGAAGTACCAAATAAACAACCCCGTAGTCAACGTTGTTCCCTAACCAATTTAAGCCGAGACATAATATCCTTCGCGAAAATGTATAAACCAAATAATCGAACCGCATAACACAAAGAATCTCATCATCACACCAAGTCTCATCTTATCCATATCTCATAAATCTCATATCATCAAATATCATTATTGTCAACTGTCATCAAAACGATCCAATTAAGAGAAGCCCAACCACGACATTGAACCCGATCCAAAATTATGACTAAATCCGATCAATTTAGGCTTTAGAAGGCTCATGTCAAGTTATACTTATATTCCGATCTAATCAATCAATGTTTATCTCGGTCTAATTCAATATCCAAGTCCAAGAGTAAGAAGGCTCATTATCCACTAACCAAGTCCGCTTAACACCACTTCACATCAAATAATACCACTTAAAATAACACCACGAGACCAAATATTCACATTGTTAATATTCACTTGGTATTGTCAAAATGCATCAATCCTTTGATACCCCATATAACCGCACCTAAACTTGGTATTGTCAAAATGCATCAATCCTTATGTCGACAAAACATGCATTAATTTCACCCTTATGACTCCAAAAATGCAGCAATATATCACGATATACTTAGCCCAACATTTATTATTCAGCCCACGGTCTATATAAACCTTGTTAATCATACACTAAATCACACGGCCCAAATAACCAAAATGTCAAGCCCACTCCAAATACAAAATCTGCGTATACCTAATAATGAGGAGTATAAAAGTGAACTTTAATCTCACATATGCCCTAACCTCAGGTAACCCTAATTACAATCTCAGAAAAATACACGCCCCCTTTACTGCTTCTCTCAACAAAATAGCACATCAATCGTTTTCTCATATATGCTCTAAACATCATTAACCAAACCCTAATCAAGACCATACATCTGGTCTGTCCCCTTTAACACACAAACGCACCTTATACAAGATATTCATTATCCAAACCTGATATGAAACATCTTCATCACTTGGAAAGGAACATCTTCTTGCTCGCCACAGGGATGGCTTGAGCAAGTCATTACGCCACATGGATGGTATATTTTCTGCTCATCAAGAACTCGTCATCAAGATCTGAAAGATGGTCTCGGGTAGGTTTGTATTCGATTGAAATTAGTTGTTGTAATGAACGAATCAAAGAATGAGGGTAACACTCTTGTTATATCATAATCTTTATAAATTCGAACATGAAAAGAAGCTTATGCTTTGAAAGAGATCGATGATGGTATCCTTCTTTCGTTAGACCTTAAAGAGTCTTGATGCATCTTTGTATAACACGAAAGAAAAAAAAACTGAGATCATTTTTAATTTACTCTTTTTAAAGTTTGAATCATGTTTAGATGTAGATTGTGAGTTGGAGGATGAGTTAGGTTTGGGATATGTTGATGGAGTTGGATAATTTGTGTTGGGTTTGATGTTTCAGCTAAGAGTCTTTTTGTTTTCAATAGCAGTATTGACAATGGACTGATGATGGTTAATCCTGAAGTCATGAGTTTGTATTTGGTATTGTTGTGGTCAACAAGTCGCATAAGTTAGTCAGGTTACCAACTCGCTTATGACTCAATAGTCAAAAAGAGTATGCTCAACTCGCATCTTTTGAAAATTTTGACAACTCGCTTTATGTTCATTGTATTTGGACATTATGACAGCAACTCGCATCCAAGAATACATTGAATCAGGACAGTCAAAACTGTCAACTCGCTTTGATAAAAAAACAGTCAACTCGCATTTCAGTTAACCCAACTCGCAGCTGTAACAACTCGCTCAAAAGCAAGCTGCAACTCGCATAGGGACCATTGACTCTGGACATTTATTGGCAACTCACATTCAAGAATCTGCCAAGTCGCATCCACGATTTTATGACCAAACATATAGCACATAAAATCATCAAACAGATAACCATTCATTTTATGACCAAACAGCTTAAAACCACGAATTTATGACCAAATAGATAGCACATAAGATGACCATTCATCAGCAGCAGAAGACTGGTTTAAAGACATGTAATATTGTAACAAAAACCTGTTTTGACCACAATCATAAAACCAGCAAGTGATTTTAAAAAAAAAATCCTTTTAACAACAGATTCAATAGCAACATCAACCATCATCAAAGACACATCAAAACATCACCAAACCGAATCAAAAATGAACAAACCACATACAAAGAACCATTCGAATCAACAAAACAACACAACCTAGGCTCTGGTACCATTTGTTAGGATCGAATATATTATGTTGTTTGATGATTCAGGTGGTCTAGGTAGATGATTAAACAAGTAAGCCATGGTTAGAGAGATGAAGAGAGTAGAAAGGATGTTTCTTGAAAGAGAGTTGTAAAACAAAATGTGAAAGGTTAGATTTCAAGGATGGAAGGGGTATTTATAGTTACAAATGATACGCCCTCCTGACGGGCTGTGGATCAGGCATACAGTGGGTAAAGACCCGTCCTTCCTCCACGGTGTTGCACTAAACTAAACTACGCTAATAACTAACTAATAAACTAACAAATAACGTAACTAACGATATGTCTACGAGCTAACTTATGCTAGATAATACTTGGGGTGACTGATACTTCAATATGGAATTTCTAATTCCTAACACAAGCTCTTAAGAGCATGCTTGGACTTCCTGATGTGCCCAGTAGTACTGAACACGTCTCGGAGTCTGAAGCAGAATCTAATGCACCGCTTCCACCCCTGAAACCTCTTCAGGGTGCTGCTCCTAGCTCTGAGCTTACTCCATTACAATTCAATCCTCACTCACCAAAAGAAAGGTCTGGAATCGGTAGAACCATCCTGAAAAGACCAACAACACCAATCCAACAAGAGTCTACCCCCATTGAGACTTCCACATCCTCTGTCCCCACTGAAGCTGACCAAATTCAGCAACTGACTGAACATGTGAGGAAGCAAACTAATAAAATGGAATCCATCGAAAAATTTCCTGAATCAATCAAGGAAACAAAGTCAGCCTCCTCTAGTTCCTCAAAGTCAAAATCCACCACCAAACCCAAGCAGAAGTGTGATCTATGCCACTATACCAGTCATACCGTTGACAACTGTTAGAGAATCCTTTTTTTGTATGATCTGCAAAAAAGGATGATCACAGAACTTCTGATCACTTACAATATGTAAGTTTACTCAGTAAAGCAAACTATACCAAAGTTGGTCATCAGTATGCTTCAACCTCCAAATCTGCTCAAAAGTTTAGAGCAAAACCCTTTCCTCCTTGCCCACACTGTGGCTTTAATGATCATCATCCTGATGATTGTCTCATGAACACATGGTGTGATATTTGCGGAAATCCAGCTCATGAGGCATGACAGTGTCATCCAAGCAAGGAGAAGTTCCAAGCAACCCAGAATCACTGAGTCATCCTCAGTCTCAAAATGCAAAACCAGTGGTAGCACAATGCACTCAACCACTGACCATGAGTCAATTGCCAAATTCAAACAGACCTTTAGGCCCAAGCTCACTAGTATGTGGGTCAGCAAGAGAAACTAATCCAGTTTACTATTTGTGCAGAGACACGCCAGGGAGCCTATTTGGCATTTAGATAGTGGATGCTCAAGAAGCATGACTGGTGTTAAGGAGTATCTGCACAAGTATGTAAAGGAACCAGGACCCCAGGTAGTATTTGGTGATAACTCATCATGTCCCACCGAAGGTTACGGTTCAGTATACTGCAATGGAATAGTTTTCTCTAGAATAGCTTATGTCAATGGTCTCAAATACAATCTCATCAGTGTCAGTCAACTCTGTGACGCAAAGTACATTGTGCAATTCAATGACAAACAGGGTACCATTTTCAATGCCAACAAAGAAGTTGTTTTGATAGCTCCTAGAAGAGATGATGTTTATGTCTTAGACATGTCAACTCTTTCTCAAAATGGAACTTGTCTCTTTGCCAAAGCCACTAAAACTATCAACTGGATGTGGCACAAGAGACTCTCACACTTAAATTTCAAAAACATCAACAACTTGGCAAAACAAAACAAGGTCCTTGGCTTACCATCACTGGTTTTTGCTAAAGATAAACCATGCTCAGCCTGTGAAAAAGGCAAACACCAAAGAGCATCTTTCAAAACAAAACAAGATTTCTCAATCAAAAGCTGCTTTCACCTCCTGCATATGGATCTCTTTGGACCTGTCAGTCCAAGATCAATCCAGCATGAAAAGTATACACTTGTCATTGTTGATGAGTTTTCAAGATACACTTGGGTATACTTTCTTTCCAAAAAGAGTCAGGCAGCTGATACAATAATGTCATTCATCAAGAACATTGAAAATGGAGTAGCTGAAAGGAAAAACAGAACTCTCATTGACGCTGCTAGAACCATGTTAAATGGCTCAGCATTATCAAAACATTTCTGGACTGAAGCAGTCAAAACAGCCTGTTACACTCAAAACAGGTCAATCATTGTCAAAAGACATAACAAAACCCCATATGAGATATTCAAAGGTAGACTTCCTGATATCAGCTACTTTCATGTGTTTGGATGTCCTGTGTTTATTCATAACCACAAGGATCATCTAGGCAAGTTTGAGGCCAAAGCTGATGATGGATACTTTCTAGGTTACTCACTGATCTCCAAAGCCTTCAGGGTATTTAACACAAGGAGACAACAAGTTGAGGAAACCTTTCATGTCACCTTTGATGAGAGTTTAGATAGCATCAGGTTCACCAACACCTCAGTGGAGGAAATAGGAATTGATAACTCATCAAGATATCCTCCTGATGAGTATAACACTGAAATTAATTCCTCATACCAAGCTGATGCTGACATCTCATATTATGTCTTACCTCACAACCTTCTCCAACCAACTATCAGTGAATTCATTGATAATCAATCAGTCCCTTCTGGGATAGGTAACACTGAACCAAATGTTCAGGAACCTGTGATTCAAGAACCCCAACCTGAACAAGACATCTCAACAGATGATCTAAATGATTCTGTGGCTCCTGCACCTGAACTCACTCCTGAGTCTCCAGTGACCTCTTCAAGCTCAGATCCTAGACCACAAAGTAAGTGGACAAAATCTCAGGACATTGAGCTTGTAAACATCATTGGTGAACCCACTGAGGGCATGCTTACAAGAAGCATGGCTGCTAAACTAACTGCAGCTTCAGCAAATGAATGTCTATATGCTGATTACCTATCAGAAATAGAACCCAAAAGTGTCACTGAGGCTCTAAAACACCCAAGCTGGGTTCAGGCCATGCAAGAAGAACTTCAACAGTTTGATAAAAACAAGGTCATGACCTTGATCAAATGTCCTCAGGATGTCATTGTCATAGGAATAAAGTGGGTTTTCAGAAATAAAACTGATGAAAACAGCACTGTCATTAAAAACAAAGCCAGACTTGTAGCCAAAGGTTACAGTCAACAAGAAGGCATTGACTATGATGAGACATTTGCTCCTATTTCAAGAATGGAAGCCATCAGGATCTTCCTTGCATATGCTACCTACATGAACTTCAAATTTTACCAAATGGATGTAAAAAGTGCATTCCTGAATGGTGAACTCAAGGAAGATGTATATGTTCAGCAACCTCCTGTCTTTGAGAGTAGTGAATTCCCTGACTATGTCTGCAAGCTTGATAAAGCTCTTTATGGACTAAAACAAGCTCCCAGGGCATGGTATGAAACTCTCTCAGCCTTCCTGAGTCAAAACAAGTTTGTCAGAGGAAAGATAGACAATACATTGTTTATCTACAGGACAAAACAAGATGTGATACTGGTCCAAGTATATGTTGATGACATCATCTTTGGCTCAACAAACTACACTCTTTGCAAACAGTTTGAAAAACTGATGAGAAAGAAGTTTGAAATGAGCATGATGGGTGAACTCACATACTTCCTTGAACTACAAATCAGGCAAACTGATAAAGGAATCTCCATCAGTCAAGAGAAGTACACCAGAAATCTCATGAAGAAATATGAGATATCTGATTGTGCCTCAGTGAAGACACCAATTGTCCCTCCTAACAACCTTGGACCTGATCTCACTGGAAAATCAGTCAATCAAACCCATTTTGGCTCACAGATGTATCTAACTGCTTCCAGACCAGACATACAATTCTCAGTCTGTCTAATAGCAAGATATCATTCCAATCCCAAAGAATCCCATCTCACTGCAGCCAAAAGAATACTCAGATACCTAAAGGGAACTCCAAGACTTGGACTTTACTATCCAAAGTGCTCAGGGTTTGATCTCAAAGGATATTCTGACTCTGATTATGCTGGCTGCAACATGGACAGAAAAAGTACCTTAGGGTCCTGTCAATTTCTTGGAGGAAAACTAGTTTGTTGGAGTGCTAAAAAGCAACAATCAGTGGCTATGTCTTCAGCTGAAGCTGAGTATGTGGCTACTGCAGGGTGTTGTGCCAATGTTTTATGGATGAAAAGTCAACTCAGTGACTATGACATCCATTACAAAATGGTACCCATCTTCTGTGATAACACCAGTGCTATTGCAATCTCCAACAACCCTGTCCTTCACCAAAGAACCAAACACATTGATATCATATATCATTTCATCAGGGACCACATAATGAAAGGAGACATAGAGCTTCATTTCATCCCTACTGAATATCAACTTGCTGATATCTTCACCAAACCCTTAGATGAACCTACCTTCAGGAGACTGAAAGCTGAATTGGGAATGCTAGACATTGAAAGTCAGCAACCTGAAAACCAATCCCAATCTCAGTAAGTTTTCTCTAAAATGGTTCATCCTCCCTGAACAAAACCCCAAAACAACCATCTCACTGAATGAGTAAGACTCATTCAGGGACCCTAACTTTAGACACTGAGCATTGAATGAGTAACTAAATGCACCAAGTATCAGTTACTTAAATGTCCTAGGTTGGTAACCATGCCAATTTAATATAGGAATATATGTCTCTTTGTCTTACTGTCATCCAAGTCAAGGGTCTCTCAAAACCTTACCTTATCCCACTTGGCATTAAATGCCTCATCTCACATGAAATATCTTGTGGATATTTTATTACTTCAGAATGCACTTTTACTGTGCACTGCAACTGTTCCTTGAAAACCGGGATTTTACTGCGGGTAGTGGAGTGGTGGCATTAAATGTGGAGATTCAAAACGTTCTCAAAAACTGACTTAACAAATCCCCATTTATGCATATTTTACCCCTCTCATCGCTCTATAAATACCCCTCTCAAAACATTAAAAAGACACACAAAGATTTTCTGCAACCAAACTCTGTCAAAATCTCTTCTCAAAACAAGAAATCTTTGTGTTCTTCAATCCTCAAAACAAGTTTTTCACCAAAATCTTCTCTGTAAACATTTACAAAAGATTTTTCACTACAAACTTAAGAGATTCAAACTCTTTGATTGTTCTTGTCAAGATATCTTTTTCAAAACCCTAAAACCCTTTATATGGAAATGGCAAGAACACAATCTCTTCAGTTTGCACCACAGTGGGTAGGGGATCTCAGTAATGTTGAATTTAAAACAAACAACGTTATAGGCAATTTTGAATACCCCCCAAATGTCCCAGCCTATAAGGACATAATGAAGTTTTTATTCAACTGCCCACTGAAAAAGGCCTTTACTCAGTCCCCATCAATTCTGTACCAAAACCTCCTCAGGGAGTTTTGGGCTACAGCAGTGGCCTATGACCCGTCACCCTCAACTGATGAGACTGACCTCAGACCCCTCAGGGAGTATCTCATCAAATTCAGTCTGTTTAATGGGGAAAGATCAGTCACCCTGGACTATAAAACTTTTTGTACTTCAACAGGGTTAGACTATAATAATGGAGTCTATGTTGCCCATCCTGAACCCTCCACAGTTAAGGATGGGTTAAAACAAATTGTTTTGGATCCAAAATTTTTGGACAGAACCCCAGTCACCAAGAACTCATTTCCTGCGGCTTGGAAGATCCTATTCACATTTGTGATTCAGGTTCTCGGCGGGAACCACTCATCCACTGAACAAGTTAACATTATTCAGTTGATGGTGGCATACTGCTTGATGAATGGGGTCACTGTCGACATTGGGGAGATCATTTACAGTGATCTCGTAACCAAGCTACTGAGCAAAACTAGGACGAAATACGTTTCGTATCCTAGGTTTGTCTCATGTGCTTTACAAGTGTTACTGGGTTGTAATTACCCTCAGGAATACAAATACACTGCTTTACCTGGTATCCTGAGTCAATCTAATTTTCAAAAAGACCCATCCCAAGTCACTGAAATTGAATTGACGGCCCATATGGTTGCTGTAAACAACCAAAGGGACTCAGTGTCTCCTAACCCTGCTCCTAAAAAGAGAAAGGGGAAGTCTCAGACTGGGACTAAGACCAAACCCAAGTCTCAGGGCCCTGAGGCTTCAGGAACACAGCCTAAAAGGCAAAAGAAGCCCAAGACTGATTTGCCACCCACTAGAGACCAAGCAACATCCACCCCGGTGACAACGAAGGACACTGATAAATCACAATCAGTGCCCTTGGTCCCAACTACTACTCCCCAAGATCCAGAGGGAAACATACAACCCGCTAGTAGGGGAGCGCCTTCCATAACGCCCAAGGATGGCATTCACAAATCACAGCTTTTGCCTGAGGGCCAACTGAATGATCCTAAAGACTCAGAGGGAACTGAACAACCCGCTGATTGGGGTCACTGGGGGACAAAGACTCAGAGGGAAATATACCACCCACTGATATGGAACCCATCACCACCACTGGTTTACTGACGGTTGCTGACGTTACTGAAATACTTTTCTCTGATGAAGAACAAGCTGAAAGTGAAGATGAAATTCTATCAGCAGGAGAAGAAGTGGACGCTGATGTTCAAACTGAACAAGAGCATCAGCCTGATCCACAAGAGCCTAAAGAGTCACCTTTCCAGCCTGAAGAAAATGACTCTGACTCTTCTGCATCTTCCTGTCCTGAAGAATTCAGAAAGTTTGATAATACTCTTCCACTGACAAAGAGGCAACTTGTTATGTGGATCGCTAAAGCTTTAAGGAAGCTATACTCTGGGGTTACTGAAACTTTATGGGATCAACACACTGAAGCTGCTGCCAGCTATGCAGATCTGAAGGCTGAGGTACAAGCATTTGATGCAAACACTGATGAACACAGGGATCTCATGTACCAACATCTTCATAGACTGGATGAAAACCTGGTTAAATTTCTCAAGCATCTTCAGACTTGTGGTGTTACAATAGATGAAATCAGGGATGCTGTCAAAGAAGACCCAGCACTCAACTCTAAAGTGCTGGAGGCTACTGAGGCTTACTTGAAAAATTCCTCAGACCTCACTGAACTAATCAACATGCTCAAATCCGCAAATGTTCAGGGTATTCAGTCTTCAGTTCAATCTCTTCAGGCTACACTGGGTTCTTTGGATGCTCAGGTGACTACTTTGGCTAAGGCATCATCTTCAATGGCTTGGAATCTTGGGCCTAGAATGACTGCTTTGGAACTCTCTCAGGCTAATCTGGCAGAACAAGTCACTGGTCTTCAGAAGGATACAACTGACATTAAGGCTATGGTCACGGAGATCTACCAAGCCTTCAAAGGTCAAGCAACACCAACTCCCCCAGTGTCCGAGGCAACTCTTGCTCTCACTGACGTTGCAGCAACAGTTGAGGGGGAGAAGACCACTGAAGAGACTCCCTCTCACACTGAGGGGGAGCCAGCTCGACCAGTCTCTGCAACACCAATATCATCAATCCCACCAGTTTCAGCAACACCCTTATCATCAGTCCCACCAACAACAACAATCATGACAACAACACCACCCTTGGTAGCATCATCTTCCTCAGGCCAGGAAAAAGGAAAGGCCATAATGAAAACACCTGAGCCTGAGAAGATCCCCTATATGATCGGCAACACTGAGTACCTGCTCACTCCACAATAGCTAAGTGCCTATCTTGATAAGGAAGAAAGGAGGAGGAAACTAGCTGAGGAAGAAAGAAAGAGCAAAGAAGCACTGGTACAAGTCGTTGCTGAAGAAGCTAGGAACATTGGAATTGATCCTAAAAAGCTTGAAAAGGGTCAGGCTGGACAGAAGTTCAAGGATGCTCAGGCTGCTAAAATGGCTGAAATGAAAAAGAAATTGGATGAAAAGAACAAAAGAGCTGCAGCCATCAGGCAAGAAAGAATTGACCACTACAACTGGTCAATGACAAGCAGAAGGCTGCCTGAGAAAATCACTGATGTCAGAATCATTCCCAAGTCCAAACCACTGGCAATGAATGTCTACAGGGGGGATGAGAAAAGACACTTCGAGGTTCATGATCCCCTGAAATTCACTGACTTTGGGATCACTGAACTCGATGAGCTTGGTCTGATCATTGAGAAGAAGCAGAATGTGGTGGTTAAGGAGCTCATGAAAATGCTTAGCAAAAGGTATGAAAGACTGAGGGAAGCACCAGCAATACTGGGGATTCAGCCTGCCTTAACTGCACCACAAGGATCTCAACCTCAATCATCACAGGGCAAACGAAAGAGGGTTGAGTTCTAGCCTGAGATCAAAGTGCATGGACTGGAATGTAATAGGGAGCTACCTGAAGGAGTGAAGTTTGTAAATTGTCTTGTGATAGAAAAGCCTGAAAGAGGACTTTTCTTTATTGATGTCTATGGGAACCCATCATTTCAAAGGTGGAGTGACATTGATCAGGCAGGTGTGGCTACAATGCTGAGCTACATACCAGTGGCCTCTCAAATTCAGACTCCTGCAAACGTCAGGTTCTGTGCTGACTTAAACGCCAAGATAAGAGAGCACCCTGACAAAGAAACACTCATCACTAAGAAAGTCAAGCTTGAAGCACTGGGGATCCATCTTGATTGACATCATTATCATTTATCTTTTGTACTAGTGATAGGAACTATGTAATTGATCAATAAACGATGTATGTTTTGTTAAAATATTCAGTGTTCCTTATTATGTTCATTAGTACATTCAGTGTAAGAAGAAGCCAATTGCTCACTTACACTGATCAATCACTTAGGCTATTTGTATATCCAAATAGGGGGAGACTGTTGGGTTCCCTTCATATAGGATTTGAATAGAAAATACCCTAAGTGTTTGGACCGTTAAACACTAACAGGTCACTAAGTGCATAGTCTCTCAGTGAGCCATCTTCAGGATACTCAGTAAGAGGTGAAGAAGTAGTCTCTCCACTCAGTAAGGCAAAACTTAAAGGGTGAAGACTGAGTCAAGAAGAAGATGGTGGATTCAGTGAGTGATGACAATAACTCACTGAATCCCTTAAATCCTCACCAACTGCTAACACTGAAGACAAACTTGACTAAAGACTGAAGGCGGAGAAGACTGAAGAATGGGTGGGACAAAACGGTTATGCTTGAAGCGATAAAGACGGGGTGCTTATCTTCAAGAAGTCAACTTTCCCTGAAAGGCTCAGCATCAGTACTGACAAGTAGAAAGTGGCTTTGTCCCTTACCAGAATTAGCCTTTGTAAACAAAGACAAAATACATCAGTATTTTGTCTTCTGTAACCTGTCAGTTTGTCACTTAGGATAGAGTTAAAACTCATACTTGTATAAATAGCATAAGAGATGGAGTGAAAGATTTAAGCTTGTGAACTGCAAAACACACACACACACAGCCAATCTTTCACTCCTCCAAATACAACTCAGTCTCTGATATAGCTCAGTGGTCCCATAGTAGTTGTGCTCAGACTTAGCCTGAGCTTAGTGAGGAGTACCAACCCTTTGTCATTTCAATCCCAAGTACTATTCCGCAAGTACTTGGGTAATGTATTCTTTTTTTATTGATTTCTAATAAAGAATATTATGTTGAAAATTTATCAGTGTGTTTTGCTTACATCTTACTTCAGTCATTGATTCACTATTAGTTTGTTTTTAAATCCTTATCTGATTTTATACGATAGTGAATAGGGAACAACAGTAACTCTATATATAAAACTCGAATTTTCAGACTTTTGAAGAGGTAGAATTGTAGAGTAAAAACCCTAAACGATTTTGGTTGTCTTGGGCAGTATCTTAGGGTTCTCATAGCCTATTGTACATCAAGATAAGTAATTTACTTCGTAGATTTCATTATGTCTTCGATTGTATGTGTGTATGCTTGCATGTTTACCATCTCCGGCTAATTTACTTGTGTGTTTGCTTAGATCTATGAAACCTAGTTATTGAATATTGATTGGTTGTCTCTTTTCTTAATTGTAATTAGCTTAGGATTGCAATAGGCCATCGTGTGTTTTTAATGCTTGAGTAATCTTTGTGAACATTAGTTTATAATCGCCTAGAGTTATTGTAGGCTAAAAATCCAAAGATAACCTTAGAGTTAGTTTATGAATCCTAGAGATTTTGTACGCAATAATCTTAGAGTATCCTCAAAGAGTTAGGGAAAAAACATACCCTACGACCTTAGAAGACACAACGCGTTAAGAATAAGGACGTGACAATTCAACCATCAATAAAAGATAACTAGGGAGTAATAGTATCTAGGTAGACACATTTTTAATCATCATACGAGCACACATCAATTGGACATAGACTACCCCTTAGCTTAGTTAATTAGAATAGATAATAGTAGAGTAATCGGTAGAAATACCACCCCCCAAATCCAATACCCCGAGATTCGTACTTTCAGTTTGCTAAAAAATATAAAAAAGATAAAAAAAATAATCTTCCTCAACCCCAACCTTAGCGTAGTAATTTCTCACTAGCATTCCTATTCCCCTAGATAACGATATCAATCCCGAGGCTTACCCTAATACTACACTACAACGATTAGGTTCACTGCCTAGGTGGTTGAAAAACTTGCTTGAAGAAAAGGAAGTTTCCTTTGACCCCGAACGTGCGTTGTACGCGTATCACTGACCAAACGGGATAACCCAGAGTATCCCCTACAATTAAAACAAACGGGATAACCCAAAGTATCCTCTAAAACTAAAACAAAGGAAATTACAACTAAGATTCATGCACTAACATCAAAAGAAAAAATGAGAAAACAAAAGTTGGTTCTAAAACTTCAACCCTCAAAGAACCTTCCAAACAAATGGGGCTTGTTTTTCCCTAGTAAAACATAAAGATCCACCATTTTTTTTCCATGGTTGATTTAAGTGGGTTTTCGTTATTACTTGATATGTGAAGATGAAATATGACAGAGGTTAAGGTTTAAAGGGAGCCTTCCAAACCTCCGGTGTGTATTCGACGGCCGGATGCGGCGGTGGAAGAGTTTAGGTTTAGGGTTAGAGATTTAGGATCGTATGGCTGATACCATGTAAGAATACATGATAAGAATAATATTAAAATGATTGTTATTGGTTCGTGATTCATTACAGACAATGAGAAGCATTATATAGGAATATTATATGATCTATATTGGGTAGCCCCATTAATCAAGTTAATCAATATAAATGTACAACTAATAATATTGAAGTTATCTACAAATGACAACTAATGTTCTTATCTCAATACACGGTTAACAGGTCCATGGTACGGACGTATAGTGCCGCCAAAAATTGGTTACGAGTTACATAAGATTTATTTTTGAGATTTGCTACACATTCCTACATTTTCATCCTAAAAATCCTCCTACACTCACAATAATATTATATATTTTTTTCCGACGCATTCTCTCTCTGCATCCAAACCGTCAGTTCTGCTAAGTGGTAGGATCCTGTGAGTAGGACACTTTGTAGGCTTAAAATGTAGGAATGTTTAGCGTTTTTCTTTATTTTTAATCATCGTAAAAAATAGTGTTTGTCGGAATTGGCTAGAGAAAAGATGACCAAGTGTGCAAGAAAAATACACTTGGATGTCGCAAAGACGTCGCATCAGTGGTAACCTAAACGGACCGGTCATGTTATGTAATGTGAGAAAAAATTTGAAAGTTTATTATATATATCGGTGAATAGATCCAATAAAAAGAAAAATAAAAATAAGAAGAATGAAAAATGTTTTCAATCATACATTTCAAATGAAAATGAAGAATTTCATGAGAGATGCATATCTTTTTGTAGGTGCATCTAATATTTACGGCTGTGATTATTTCTGATTCTTTTTATTTTACTTTTATTTCTTATTTGATCCTTGCTTATTGGTAATAAAATTAGTACATTTTGTATTTCAATACATCTAGCTAACATGTTATGCGTTTTTGGACTTTTCAGTTAACTTTTTTAATACATCTAGCTAACATGTTATGTTATGTGTGGAAAACTAGAAAGGGGGGGGGGTGAATAGTTTTACCGATTAACACTTGGTTTTAAACTATTTAGATCGACTTATGTCAATCTATTTAAACGTGTGTCTTGTATGTTGATAGACAAGCATATGAATAAATAAAACTAAGATAAAGAGTAAGAAGCACAAAACCACAACGCGAGTATTTATAGTGGTTCGGCTACAAGGACACCTTCCTTGCCCTACTCCACTCCCCGAGTCACCTACTCGAGAGTTTGTAATCACTACACAACACAAACTCCTTGTGGTGGAGAAGCATTCACAACGTCGCCTACTCTTTATCCGGTACAAGGCTAGATACCGAGGTCTTCCACGAGGTAGAACCAAACCTATGACAACGTCGCCTACACTTTATCCGGTACAAGGCTAGATATCGAGTTCCATTACAAAGGAGGAACAACTACCTAACACTACACAAATCCTATCCCAAAGGAGATCCACTCCTTATGACAACATCAACAAGGATATCAATATCCTTTGACCCATTACCTATCTATCTTGTACATCGACACACCATGTCGAATGTACACCCTAGGAACCTTTCACTAATTCCTTTGACTCGACTTCTAGGCACCTTTCACTAATGCCTTAATCACGGACTTTCAGCACCCTTTACTAATGCCTTTGACACAGATCTTTGGCACCTTTCACTAATGCCTTGAACATGGACTTTCGGCACCCTTTACTAATTCCTTTGACATTGATCTTTGGCACCTTTCACTAATACCTTTGATACAATGATAACATCAAATAGTCCTGAATATTAAGTGTCAATTTCCCCCGATAATGCTTGTAATTTATATCATTTATACGGATTTACGCTTGTTTTCCATTGTTTTCCACTTTCAGGTAAATTATGAGCATTGGAGCTAAAGAGACGCGGAATTGGAGAAATATCAAAGATTTATCATAGTATGTTGACTTTGAAGAAGTTATGGCGTAACTCATCTCTCACATTATGCCGTAACTAAAGCGTGTCTCAGAAAACCAACTCATCAGAAGGTTATGGCGTAACTCTCTCAAAGGACTACGACGTAACTATATTAGGTCAAATGAGGTTCCACGCCGCTGATAACTACGCCGTAACTATTCCACCAACTACGGCGTAACCAAGTATATTAAAGACTACGGCATAACCACTAATAAGGTTACGCCGTAACCAGCAGATCTAGTGCAATACGAAGGAATTGATGGTTACGGCGTAACTCTTATATTAGTTACGCCGTAACCTAGATCTGGCCTATAAATACCCCAGGAATTCTAGCATTTCTAATCATCCCATTCCACACACAACAACCAGAGAACGTGGGAAAAAGCCAAAAGCAGGTCTAGAGGAGCATACGGAGCTGTCTCCAAGGGAGAATTCACTCCCCAACGATAAGCATTAGCATTTTATCTTTTCTTTACTTTCGATTCATGTATTTCGTAACTTTGAATATTGAATTGATTTGTATGGTTAATATAAGCGACTAAGCACCTTTTGGTGCTGGCCTAGTTATTATTCCTTAATTGTTTTGTTTGCGTTTACATTACTTCCTTATAATTATTTCTAAGTGCATGCATGCATAGTTTATTGGTAGCTACCTTTGTTTCGGTAGTTTTGAATGGCGGTAGAGGCCAATTTCCTAGGAGATATGACCAACTGACCCTAGGTGAGCGGACTGAGATGGGAAGGGTAAGATATGACCAACTGACGACCCTTTCTACTTGTGCGATTTGACCAACTGATCACCTACCGTTTGGATGAACTTAAGAATTAGGGGGTGAGTGTTTAAGTTGCTAACGTCCGGGCACTCACTATTATAAATCTAGCATGTAGCGGTACTTAATGACTTTTCTTAGGGGACCAGGAACAACAGGACTTATGAGGGGACACCTGACTTCTCCTGTGGTGGCATCTTTGCTGATAGGTTAGGGCGAATTGACCAAATGCTGTCCTCTCGACTTTGACCCCACCTGAAGTAATTGGAAGTAAGTAGACGTAGACATTACTAGCTAGGTGGAATAACTAGGTTAGCACCACTCTCCTCTATTGATTTATCGTTTGCCTTTATTTGCTGTTATCTGCTTTAGTAGTTAATTAATTCCTTATCGAAATCATTATTAAAATCTGTGACACTTAGACTTAGTAATAATCCAACACACATAGCTCTTGGGACGACCTCGGCTATACCGAATACTACACTACACGCGACCGGGTACACTGCCCGTTAGTGCATTAGGGTAGACCATAGGTATAACGAGACTTTAAAAATATTAAAACCTTGTCAGTAAAACCTGCATCAAGTTTTTGGCGCCGCTGCCGGGGAGCTATATTAGGATTTTTATTTAGTCTTTAGTTTTGTTCTAATATTATGTCTCTCACTATGAATGATTATCTCACCACCTCTAAAAGTAAACAGGGAATCACCATTCCAGCTCTTGAAGAAAATGTAAAATTCGAATTCTGGGGACTCTGTCTTGAAGAACTAAAAAGATGCTGCTTTTATGGAACCAGAGATGAAGAAGCACACGAGCACATCGCAAAAGTATGTGTGATCGCCGATTTATTCCACGCGCATGGGGTCTCCAGAGATCATGTTATGATGAGAACTTCCATCTGGATCTATCACAACGTAGAGTGCATTTAAGAAAGCCTTTCTTAAGGAATACCGAACCCCTGCAAAAATCCTCCAACAAGTTGATGAAATTAGGAGGTTTAGCCAATTCAATGATGAGCCACTGTTTACAGCTTGGGAAAGATTCAACGAAGCCATCCTCAAGTGCCCCGAGCATAAACTCAACAAGCACGAGCAACTGCAAATATTTTACAACGGGTTGAACATAAAAACTCGGCAATTATTAGACTCAAAAGAACCTATCCCGTTAATGACTGCTGATAAAGGATGGACAAGAGTTGAAGAAGTAGCTCTCCACTCGTCATCTTGGAATGAAGATTGGAATGAAGATCCTATCGAGATACAATCGGTAATAAAGAATCTGGAGGAATTTGAAGTAGATATGCAATCCCTTACTGAAGAAGTCAAGATGGTTAAACACAAGTTCGATAAACCCATTGATGGGAGAGTAACAGATCTGGAAAAGGCTGTGAAGAAGCTTGTCAAGGAATCCAGCAGAAAACAAGAAGAGAACGAAAAATTGGTTTGGAATATCAAGCGAGATTACGACCATGTGCTGAGAACACAAGCAGCTGCTATAAGAAGACTTGAAAATCAAGTCAGAAAGCTCGCAGAATCTATCAGAATGAGAGATGAAGGAGAACTACCTAGAAAAACTGAACCAAATCCTCGAGATCTAGCTCATGATATTACAACCAGAAGTGGATTAAACTATAAGGAACCAGCCTACCCTTCAAACTCGAATGATCTGACTGAAGAAACGCCTCAAGACAACAACAAAGAAACCGAGGAGGCTCAACCTACTATCGAGAAAGTCCGTCCCTACGTTCCACCAATACCATTTCCGGGAAGAATTAAGAAGGAACAAGAACGAGTGTTATTTCAGAAATTCATGGAGAAATTACAACAACTCAGCATTAATATTCCTCTCGTTGAAGCCCTTGAGCAAATGCCCAAATTTGCTAAATTCATGAAGGATCTCCTAACCCATAGAAGACTTTCTGATCGGACGCAGATAACTTTAAATCAAAGGTGCTCTGCCACCCTTCTAAAATATATGCCTCTCAAGAAGAAGATCCAGGGAGTTTCGCCTTACCTTGCACAATCGGGGGAATTTTGTTCGACAAGGCCCTCGTCGATCTTGGGGCAAGCATAAGTCATATGCCATTCTCTCTCTATTCGCTTATGGAATTGGAGGAACTGAAACCGACTAGAATGCGCATTGAGCTAGCTAATAAAACAACTCAATATCCTAAAGGAATCGCTGAAAATGTTCTTGTTAAGATTGATAAATTTGTCTTCCCGGTCGACTTCGTAGTCCTTGAAATGGAAGAGGATGATATCCCAATTTTGCTTGGGAGACCCTTTCTTGCCACCGCACACGCTATGATTGATGTCTTTAACAAAAAGATTTCGTTGGAAATTAGAAGCAATAAGATTACCTTCAATCTTGAAAAATCAATGAGATATGCTTCTTTTACTGATGACAACCTTGATGATCTCGACCTTATCGCTAACGCTCAGAAACATGCCCAGGAATTCTTTCTGCCCGACCCTTTGAAATAATTGAAATTCGAAGATAATGATGGGACATCTAGCGATGGAGAAATTGGAACGGAAGAACTGGCCGTGAACAATCAAACACTATGTTCAGCAAATACCCCGGAAGAAGCTGATACTTCCCCAAAACTCAAGGAGCTCCCTCCTCGTTTAGAATATGCATTCATTAATGGGGATCGTAATTTTCCTGTTGTGATTTCTTCTCTGTTATCTGACGAAGAAAAGGGGTCGCTATTGCAGGTTTTAAGCAAGCACAAGGGGCAATTGCGTGGAAAGTCTCTGAAATAAAAGGGATCAACCCTTCATACTGCTCTCACAAGATACTAATGGAAGATGATTTTAAACCTGTAGTACAGCCACAGAGGAGATTAAACCCAAAAGTCCAAGACGTGGTAAAATACGAAATCATTAAGCTTCTGGATGCAGGTCTAATTTACGCTATTTTCGATAGTCCTTGGGTTAGTCCTATTCATGTTGTGCCAAAGAAAGGATGAATGACAGTAGTCACTAATGAAGATAACGAGCTAATACCTACTAGAACGGTCACTTGATGGAGGGTGTGCATCGATTACAGGAAATTAAATGACGCAACATGAAAGGATCACTTCCCCCTTCCATTTATTGATCAGATGCTAGAAAGACTCTATGGACATGAGTATTATTGTTTTCTTGATGGATTTTCGGGATACTTTCGAATTCCGATTGCCCCGGAAGATCAAGAAAAGACTACTTTCACCTGCCCTTACGGAACATTCGCCTACCGAAGGATGCCTTTTGGACTATGCAACGCTCCCGCCACATTCCAACGGTGCATGACTGCAATATTCTCGGATATGTGTCAAGATTTTATGGAAGTCTTCATGGACGACTTCTCGGTTTTCGGTAACTCTTTTTCATCTTGTCTTAATAATTTATCTAAAATGCTTGCCAGATGTGAACAACCAACCTTGTCCTTAACTGGGAGAAATGTCATTTTATGGTAAAAGAAGTGATTGTTTTAGGGCATAAGATTTCCCAAACAGGGATCGAAGTTGATAAAGCTAAGGTTGATGTTATTTCTCGACTTCCTTATCCAACCAATCTAAAAGGAATTAGGAGTTTTCTTGGGCACGCTGGAGTTTTTAGAAGATTTATAAAAGACTTTTCCAAAACTGCCAAACCTATGACCCAACTCCTCATGAAAGATGCAAAATTTGATTTTAACGACGATTGCAAAAAAGCTTTTGATATTTTAAAAGAAAAACTGAATACTACCCCAGTTATTATTGATCCTGATTGGGGGAACCATTTTGAACTTATGTGCCATGCTAGTGATTATGCTGTGGGTGCTGTTTTAGGACAAATGGTGGATAAAAAATTTAAACCCATTTATTACGCTAGTAAAACCTTAAATGAGGCACAAGAGCATTACACAACCACTAAAAAGAAACTCCTAGCTGTGGTTTATGCCTTTGTTAAATTCAGGTCTTATTTAGTAATGTCAAAAACTGTTGTCTACACTGACCATTCTGCTTTGAAGTACTTATTCAATAAACAGGATGCCAAACCAAGATTGATAAGATGGGTGCTGCTGCTGCAAGAATTTAAAATTGTAATCAAGGATAAGAAAGGGGCAAAAAACTTAACAGCTGATCACCTCTCACGATTAGAAAACCTTGAGCTTGAAGAACTTTACAAAGAAACTATTCGGGACTCCTTCCCCGACGAGCATCTCATGGCAGTAAGAATTAAGGATTCCAGTTCCGAACCATGGTACGCAGATTTCGCTAATTACCTCGCGGCCAGAGTATTACCGAGCAACAAAACTTATGATCAAAAGAAAAAGTTCTTCTCAGATCTTAAATATTACTTCTGGTACGAGCCTTTCCTTTTTAAATCATGCCCTGATGGTATTATTCGGAGATGCGTATTTGGAAATGAGCAAAAACAGATTATGGAACATTGTCACAACGGACCTGCAGGAGGACACTATGGGGCCGATAATACTGCTCGGAAGGTTTATGAGACCGGATTCTTTTGGCCTAGCATTTTCAAAGATGCCGCAAAACATGTAAGGGACTGTGACGCTTGTCAGAGGGCAGGAAACATCTCTTCTCGAAATCAGATGCCACTCAACAACATTATGGTATGTGAGGTTTTTGATGTTTGGGGGATCGATTTTATGGGACCTTTCACTCCGTCAAAGAATAAAAGTTATATCCTTGTAGCTGTCGATTACGTTTCAAAGTGGGTCGAACCTGAAGCTCTGCAAACATGTGATGCTAGAAGTGTCATTCATTTTTTGAAAAGATTATTCTCCAGGTTTGGGATCCCTAAGACCATCATAAGTGATCGAGGGACACACTTTTGTAATGCTATTATGGAGAAAGTTCTCAACAGATATGGGGTACTCCACCGAATGTCTACACCTTATCCACCACAAACTAATGGGCAAACAGAAAACACCAATAGGGCACTCAAGCGAATTTTAGAAAAATCCGTTAGCAGTAACAGAAAAGATTGGTCCGACAAACTCGACGAAGCGTTATGGGCATTCAGAACAGCTTTCAAAACTCCTATTGGAAGCACCCCTTTTAAGATTTTTTAAGGAAAAGCATGTCATCTTCCCGTGGAGTTGGAACATAAAGCATATTGGGCTCTCAAAAATGCTAATTTAGAGGCTGATGTGATTAAGGAACACCGATTTTCCCAAATAAATCGTTTAGCTGAATTACGAGATGAAGCATACGATCATGCCAAAGCATACAAAGACAGGACCAAAAGATGGCACGATAAGCGAACTAAGGATAAAAAATTTGAAGTAGGACAAGAGGTTCTCGTTTTTAACTCAAGACTCAAATTATTCCCTGGAAAAATTAGATCTCGTTGGGTTGGCCCCTACACAGTAAGTAAGGTGTTTTCTTATGGTACTATTGAGGTTCATAACAAGGAAGGAGTCTATTTCAAGGTAAATGGACACCGTGCAAAAATTTATTATGGGCAAGATGTTAGCAAGCTTTCAGGGAGATGAATTCTTCACCCCTGCCTAGAGCCCCGCAGCCCTGAGTCTAACTTGAAGACTCGTAAATTAAGAAAAGTGCTCTTTCGGGTGACAACCTGAATTATCCCTTTCTTTTATTTTATTTCCATTTCTGTAGGGTTTTGTGTTTTTAACCATTTTTGCAGGAAACGAGGAAGTAATTGCTGCTGCAGTTTGCTGATCTGACCATAGTTACGGCGTAACTCATCTTTGTGATTACGCCGTAACCAACTTTTTGCAGCAGAATCTTAGACGCATTACCAATTACGGCGTAATACCATCTCTGTGGTTACGCCGTAACCACTCGCTTTGCAGCTTATGTCAGGTTTTGCCAGTTACGGCGTAACTCCCTTAAAGAGTTACGACGTAACCTTCCTCTACTTTAATTATTTCATTTTAAAATGCAATATCCTTGTATTAGTATTTTAAATGAACTTTGTGGGTGTGTTCCCTGTAAACCCTCACGAGACTTCACTCGTCCACTTGGGACACCAACTGGTTTAAAAGGCTTGTTGCATATGCTAAATGCAACCGTGATTCCTACGAAAGTGAGTTAGGTTTTTTTTTCATTTTTCATTTTTCATTTTTTAGAATTATGCTTGTCGGTAGTGTGATTTCAGGGATTGAAGTTTGCTCATGGATGCTTATACGAAGGCACGTCTCTTTTTCGTGGGCCTTCTTTCTTTATGGAGCAAATTTCAGGGAAGTTCTCGCTCTTATTCTACTTTTCTCTTCACCTTTATTTAATGCTTAGTACAAAAGGGACTTTGTACAATTCAAGTGGGGGTACGGGAGTAGAATTATCTCTTGAACATTATTTTGCCCTCTTTTTACTAGTTTATTTTGAAAAATTATGCCATTTTTAAAAATTTTGACATGTTTTTCTTAACCTAACTAGATTAGACCTTAGCCGAGCACATACAACCCTTGATATTATATGGTGAGATTATCCTTATCCGTTTCCAATATTTTACCCCAAATCCACCAAATTATGAGTGTGCCGGTAGCTTGTAAACTTTAGAACTTGGCCTTTGCATCATTTCGAGACCATAGACGAGGTATGTTAAGTTAGCTTGATGTATTTGGACTTTTCAGTTTTAGAAGGCAATATTATAGGATTATCACCCAAATAGCCTACCATTGTGTGTCTATCGATTAGTCACCTCGACTTCTCGACCCCCATGTGAAACCCTTTTGTTGCACTCACCTTTAGTGCAAGATACCCCTTGATACACCCATCTGAGCCATTCCTTTCATTTTGTTAACCCTATATATTATTTCAATACACCTATACACCTTAGCCTACCCTGTAGTCTTTATTTGTGATTGGGAAGTCATCATTTGCCTAAGTTCAAGGTTCAAGTGGAAAGGTTCGGAAATCACGCTTTCATCGACAAAATATTCCTGAAGATCATTGAAGACCCCCCGAATTCCCATTGTTTGTCTCAAGTGGGGGGATATTATGTTTAGTTATTATTGTTATGTTGAAAAAAAAAGTGATTCAAAAAAATAAAAAAATAAAAAATAAAATAAAATAAATAGTTGTTATGTTATTTAGTTATTGTAAAGTGCGATGTTATAAGCACTATGTTATGAGCTCTATAGATTTAGTATCGTGGAGGCCACGTCGGTCACATTTGAAGATTGGAGTTGGTAATTATGCCAACAGTTGAAGAAAAGGTAGTGTGCCCATCACGACGTCCTCTAATGACACATCTACCTAGTATTTCATGATCTGGTTTCTTGACTTCGATGCTTGAACTTTGGGCTGACGGTAAGTGGTGATGACTTGGTTATAGATTTAGACTACCTGCTTGTTTTTATGTTTACACCATTTATATATCCCATGTCTTATCCTACCCTTTAGTCATGAAGCTTGTCTAGGTGATGCAGCGAGCAATCTTTGGTGTCTTGGCCATGGATTTGGTCATGTATCATTGATTTTGTCCACTTCGTCGTGACATGTTAGTAATGACGAGTCACCCCTTAACCTTTGTCGTGTCTACCCATATTGCCTTCGAGAATTGTTTAACCCTTAACTCTAGTGGTAGAGATTTGTGTAACCGCCAAGCTTATGATAGAATACATGCTATGACTGTGCGATTGAGTGATCACCCCAAAATTGACACTTAGAATAGTTGAGAGATTTGAGTGTTTCGTTCCCATTTCGTGAGGTGTTCGGCTTTGTTTTATTCTAGCATAAGGGATTTGTAAACTTATATTTTTCAGGTTTTGGGAGATATCTTTTTAGGAATCTTTCTAATAAGGTCCACTTGAGGGCAAGTAGAGTTCAAGTGGAGGGATATTTGATAACATCAAATAGTCCTGAATATTAAATGTCAATTTCTCTTGATAATGCTTGTAATTTATATCATTTATATGGATTTACGCTTGTTTTCCATTGTTTTCACTTTCAGGTAAATTACGAGCATTGGAGATAAAGAGACGCGGAATTGGAGAAATATCAAATATTTATTATAGTATGCTGACTTTGAAGAAGTTACGGCGTAACTCATCTCTCACATTACGCCGTAACTAAAGCGTGACTCAGAAAACCAACTCATCAGAAGGTTACGGCGTAACTCTTCCAAAGGACTACGACGTAACTATATTAGGTCAAATGAGGTTTCACGCCGCTGATAACTACGTCGTAACTATTCCACCAACTACGGCGTAACCAAGTATATTGAAGACTACGGCATAACCACTAATAAGGTTACGCCGTAACCAGCAGATCTAGTGCAATACGAAGGAATTGATGGTTATGGCGTAACTCTTATATTAGTAACGCCGTAACCCATATCTGGCCTATAAATACCCCACAAATTCTAGCATTTCTAATCATCCCATTCCACACACAATAACCAGAGAACGTGGGAAAAAGCCAAAAGCATGTCTAGAGGAGCATACGGAGCTGTCTCCAAGGGAGAAATCACTCCCCTACGATAAGCATTAGCGCTTTATCTTTTCTTTACTTTCGATTCATGTATTTCGTAACTTTGAATATTGAATTGATTTGTATGGTTAATATGAGCGGCTAAGCACCTCTTGGTGCTGGCCTAGTTATGATTCCTTAATTGTTTTGTTTGCATTTACATTACTTCCGTATAATTAATTCTAAGTGTATGCATGAATAGTTTATTGGTAGCTAACCTTGTTTCGGTAGTTTTGAATGGCGGTAGAGGCCAATTGCCTAGGAGATATGACCAACTGACCCTAGGTGAGCGGACTGAGACGGGAAGGGTAAGATATGAACAACTGACGACCCTTTCTACTTGTGCGATTTGACCAACTGATCACCTACCGTTTGGATGAACTTAAGAATTAAGGGGTGAGTGTTTAAGTTGCTAACGCCCGGGAACTCACTATTATAAATCTAGCATGTAGCGGTAGTTAATGACTTGTCTTACGGGACCAGGAACAACAGGACTTATGAGGGGACACCTGACTTCTCCTGTGCTGGCATCTTTGCTGATAGGTTAGGGCGAATTGACCAAATGTTGTCCTCTCGACTTTGACCCCACCTGAAGTAATTGTAAGTAAGTAGACGTAGAAATTACTAGCTAGGAGGAATAACTAGGTTAGCACCACTCTCCTCTACTGATTTATCCTTTGCCTTTATTTACTGTTATCTGCTTTAGTAGTTAATTAATTCCTTGTCGAAATCATTATTAAAATCTATGACACTTAGACTTAGTAATAATCCAACACACATAGCTCTTGGGACGACCTCGGCTTTACCGAATACTACACTACACGCGACCGGGTACACTACCCGTTAGTGCATTAGGGTAGACCACAGGTATAACGAGACTTTATAAATATTAAAACCTGGTCAGTAAAACCTGCATCATACGACTCTTTGACACCCTTCACTAATGTCTTCGTCTTGATCCCTTAGACATCTTTTGCCTATGTCTTCGACACAACACTTCTAATGAGAAAGGAAAGAACTATCAACAAGATACCATCAGTAGTCTTGATGATGACAAAGCTTGGCAACCCATGAACTTAAGCTTGCTCGACTTCAAGAGGTGGTGATCTCGCCTTTAAGAGGAACCTAGAGAATCACACAAACACAAAACTACATAGAAAGATCCCTTGGATCTGAGGTTAGAGAGTTTACAACACTAAGAGAAAATATGTGTGAAAGGGGTGAGTTACAATGGAGAAATGGCTCACTATTTATAGACAAAATATGCTACTGTTCCACGGATCCCACGGATCCCTTGTTTGAGGTATCCGGCTAGTGTATTCAGAGGGATCCGTGAGACGCTCATCTTTACCCATGGGTTTTGGGTAATGGGTAATGGGTTATGGGTCATGGATCCTAGACTTTGGACCATGGGTATCCAAGTAGATATAATGTATCTAGAAGATGCAATGCATCTAGTTCATAGGTTATGGGTTAGCTCCATGGGTCATGGATAATACCCATTATGACTTATGCATGATGTCATGCAATGGGTCATGGGTTGTGGATTATGCTCCATGGGTATGGGTCATGGACTTTGGGTTTTACCCAACTACCTTAAATGTATTTAGTCTATGGGTTAAATGCTTAAACTTCTACCCATTCTATTACTCATTATAATACATACTAAGTATGTATATATCTACCCAATATGTAAACACTAGTTGTTGTACATATGCATTACTAAATCATGAAAGCACTATTACTTATTTGGTGATTTATATGAAAATATAAGTATGTTAGTAAACTATTGGCTCAAACCATTTACGTATTTTATTTGTTTCGTTAAAATGATTTTACGTTTGTTATCGACAAAACATTAGAAGATCGTAAAATATAAATAAACGTGTTTACGGCTTATTTGTATTAACAATCTCCGCCTTTTTGTTGATGACAAAACATAAGATTATTTTAAGGAAAAACTAAAATTCGTAAAGGTTTGAATTGGAGTTTTTACTCTCTTCTCCCCCTTTTTGTCGAAACAAAAAGAGTGTCGAAAAGAAACTAACATATTGTTTTAAAAAAAACATGTGAAAAGAAAGAAACAGAATGAAAAATAGAGAGTAAGTGAGGAGAAGTATTCTCGACTTAGCTCCCCCTTGACGAGTCCATCCCTTTTGTGAGGGCGTCAAGTAAGAAGAAATACTAAACTAGTGCATTGCATTTTAGCCAATGGTTTCATCTTTGTGACGAACAGGGTCCCCCTTGATGATTGCACCTTTGCAAGGAGGACATCAAGTAATTTAACCCTATGAGAATGATATTTCAAATGTTTTTGCAATGTTTTGCTTTGACAAGGAACTCCCCCTAGCTAAAGGTGTCAAAGTCTTCATGTGTATATTGAAAATCTACAAAACAAAGGTTAGAAAACAAGTACATAATGTATAATTTCCTGCAAATGAGACTTAAGTTAGTAATAAAAAAGTCTTCTGTTGCACGGATCCCACGGTTCCCTTTTTGGAGGGATCTGTCTAAGCTAAACTGAGGGATCCGTCTGTTTGTAAGCTAAAAACAGCAATGGTGATGCAAAATTTGATGTTAACATCAAAATGAGATGTGTATTAATACACCAAATATATTCTCAAGACAATATGGCATATAACATGTAATTTCATTCAATAAAAAATACAAGAAATGATCTACATATCTCTAAAACTAAGAGAATGATTTAAACATGAAATATGATTCTTAAACTATCTAAGTTAAGCTTAAGACTAGGACACCACTTGAATCCTTAAGCTCAAGGATGTTTACATTTGTTGATCTCGTTGAAACGTTCGAGGAGGTGATAAAACATGAAACGTTGATCTTCACGTACTTCATGTATCAAGCTTTCAACATGTTGACAATGATAACAATCTTTTTCATGGCTCGAAAATGGTGATGGTAGAAAAGGAATGGCTTGATATGGAAGGTTTGGTTGAGATTCCACAAAAGAAGGAGGAATTTGTGGAGGTATATTTGGAGGTGATTCAACCAAAGGTGGTGGTGGTGGAATATATGATGAGGATGGGAGGTATCTACTTCCATGTGATCGGGTGGTTGACTTTGATGATTCCTAATAATCCAAAAGGGACTATTTGAGGGTGACAGAGAAAAAGATGTCGGGGCTAGTGTTGATTCAACACCTTGATTTTGTTGTGCTATTCTTTCCATAGAGGAGAATGTTGGCAATGGTGGAGGATGAAATGGCCTAGGAGGCAAGTACTCTAGATTTTAGAGGTGTGGTGATGAGAGTGGAGTGGTGAATGATATGTCTCTAGGCACTAAGGGTGATGGTTTAGTGGAAATAGGAGTGTTTGGTTTAGGGGGTATGGTGGTGTTTGGCATTGGTAGTTTTGTGGGAACAATCCTTTTGGGGATTGGTTTGATAAGTGGAAGGGAGATCCTAGCATTTTTGGATTTAACGGGAGATGATTCAGCTGAAGAAATTTCGTGAATAACACGAGCAAGTTTCTTGGGTGGTCCTTTGGTGGATGAGTTACCACTAGGAGCTTTCCTCATGATTAAAATTAGTGTTGTAAAGATTTCTAAATGCTGAGAATGAGGATGTAGATGATGACTTTAGGAGTCTTAACAAGATGGTTTATAAAGGGAAGGATTTGGCAAGTGCATTCAAGACTTAAGCCACTAAAATCCTTTGGAATGTGATGATTTGCATGCACAAGAGTCAACTTCAGAGTTGTACTGATCTAGGAGTTTGATTAAGATAAGATGGAGTGTTCAAGTTAGCAAAGAGAGCTTGAAATGATTGTTTTAGCTAGAGTTTAGCTGAATCTGTCACCCGGATCCCACGGTTCCCTCCATAGAGGGATCCATCTAGGCTAATTCTAGGGATCCGGCTCTCAGTAGCCAAGAAAAGAGGAAAATGATGTTTGTAAGGTCTAATACCTATACATCTTGAGTGTTTCAGCCTTCCTAAGTGTCTTAAATGAAAGGGGGACTTAAATGATCAAGGGCAATGAGTGATGGTAGCTAATGATTGCCTTTTATGGAAGAAAATGAGACTTTATGAGTACCAATGAATGACCAAAGATGACACTAGAAAATTTGAGAGTGTCAAGTGGTGCTAAATGATCCTAGAGACCATACAGTAACTTAAGATAATTTTTGAAAATTCCTTAAAAATTATAAAAAATGAAAAACTAGTATTTGACCCATTTTAGGGTAAGGATGATTAATATCAATTTGCTTAAATTGATAAAATGATAAGACTAGATGTGTTAACATGTGAGCAACGATGTATGAGTATTAAAGCAGAAGGATGATGAGTTTTGAAGAAATGATAAATCAAAAAGTACCTTGATTGTGATCCTAGATGAGCTATGAGTGAGTGTGAAACTTACTGAGCTTGAGAAAGACTTAACTGGTCCTAAGGCATTATGTTTAGCTAGTGTGAAGTGGTCTAGTGGGCTGGTTTGATGTGTGGAGGTCTGCATTGCATTTCTATTTGCCCGGATCCCACGGTTCCCTAAGTGGAGGGATCCGTCTAATGCAAAGTGAGGGATCCGTCTCCTGCTCAACAGTACCTTCACAGAAGGTATGCAAGATTTACATAAGGTATCGTATTTCAAAGCCAGTGTTTTCTAAGGAATTTGAACAACTATATAAGCGAGACATCAAACGTTAAATGTTTTATTTCATGAGAAAGATCACATTACAATGATAAAAGATGAAATCTAAGGATTGAGCCTATTTGGAAAGGAAACTAAGTTTCTTGAGCGTTTTCGCTAGATGGATCGTTAAATGGATGATGAGTATTTGCCGATTCAGGGATGAAGAAAGACTTGATGTGAGATGTGTTTAGAGGTTCCATCATCTTATTCACGAGTACGTACAACGGACTTTGAAATTGAGGGTGGAAGTACATGATATGATGATAAAGGCGTGTCAGGAACATTCCATAAGGTATTAGTTTGTTCTTGTTGCCTTGAAGGTTTACAATTCGTCTTGCGAAGAAATAGACAAGATTGTATGGTTGTTGAGTTAGCAAACAATATAATATGTGAGCACAACAAGCGCGAAGGATTTCTCGATTTCCCCTAAGACTCCAAAAATTTTCACGTAGGATGACTGGGAGAAGTTTAAACTCATCTCGGATATCACATGTATAGATTATGTTTGGATCAGAATAATAGGGTCGAGGTTTGCATAGCATGCGAGTTAATTCTTGAGGGGAAGGTATGTGTGAACAATATGGACTATTTTCTTCACGATGGTTGAAGAGAGAATCAAGAGACCAATCTTCAGTGAAGGCACATTGTCCATGATTTGGAATTCAGAGTATCTGAGCAAATTGCCTAAGGGTTAAGACAAACTTTTGGTTTTTGATCCAAAACCAAAGAGATAGAGATCGATCCTCGTTACGAACGAGTTCAACTTGACGTAAGAATTCCAATACAAACCGTGGACAGATTTTCTCTTTAATTCCGAGAAGGCCTTCTAGTCATATGGTTTGGAAAGAGGTATTGATACCTTCTTCGTATAGTAGAGGTGTGTCGACAATACTTCCTTCATGGAAGTGACGAGTTTCAAGATTATTGAACCCACAGACATGATTGCCAGGTGTGTTGGGCTCAAGAGAGATATTAGGAATGTAGACATGAGTGAGTTGAAAGTCGAATTCATACTCATGAGACATGACGAGACCTATGGAAGTGAAAAGTTAATATGCTGAGACGCATTAAAGCAAAAAGATGATCACCTAACGTTTTTACTAGATTTCTATTAACAATTAACTTACTTAGTACTTAACATTCTAGTGGGATTTTTCTTTTTATGATGAAAAGGTTTTTATGTTGCATGAGAATTTGTTTCCCAGTTCTACGGTTCTCACGGTTCCCCTCCAAGAGGGATCCGGCTAGTTAAACTATAGGGATCCGTGGATCTGTAGTGACAGAAAAATGATCTTGACGAAAAATAGATTTTTGCAACTTTTAGGTTTATACAAAGAAGTGTATTTTAGCCAATATTTACTTAGTTAAGCATGCATTGTAGGTTTCTAAGGTATCTCAAGACCAAATGTACGAAAGACAAAAAATAAAAGAAATGACAAACACATTATGACAAATAAACTAGATAAACTAAAACATTAGTAATATTTCATTTCAATGCTAAGAGAAATACAAAGAATTGGATATATAACACCAATGTAGATTAACAACACAAAGTACATGTCTTCATGAGAAAACTTGATCATGGGGTACACGAGAGCGATGAGTGTTAAGACGATGATCACGAAGGCGATGTAAACCATGATGATGAAGTTCTTACTTGGTTTTGATTTGAGATGAGATGAGATGAGAAGGAAGTTGAAGTTTGAATGAGAGGTAATTTTTGAAAGTGGAAGATTTGAAAAATGAGGGTTTGGTGGAGTTGACGAGCGGAGGAAGATTTTATGGGGAAGGAGGAATTTTTGAGATTTGTGTTTTGTTTTATTATTAGAGAGATTTGATTTTTGGATTAAGTAAGAATAAGAACACATGTTTATAAACCTAGACTATAGACCGAAAAGTAACACGTATGCAAGAAAAGTTTCCTAACGAAGCTACGTGTAATATATGAGTATGTAAAGAAAATAATCATATAATTCCCAATGCAAGCAAACTTATTCATAAGCTAATGTTATTTAGAGATAAGTAGAAAGTCATACCTCTAATGTAATTATGAGTATCTTTGTTTTGACAAGAAAAATGTCAATAGACAAATCCGGTAGGGAAGGTAATCTTGTTACCAAGGAATTTCTATGGCTTGATAAACATGAGCTTTAACTAAGCAAAATGACAAGAAAGGTTAGTGCAATTTATTAAGATAAAATAAGAAATAAAAATATAATGTTGTCATCTAATCAACATCCTACAAAAGTGTTTTTAAGACATGGTGTTTATTTTTGTAAAAGACCTTATTTGTAGTTTTTAATTATACACGGATCGTGTCAAGTTTTTAAGGTACAATATAATTTAAAAACTTGGTAACGAAGCTCTGATACCAATTGTAGAAAACTAGAAGGGGGGTTGAATAGTTTTACCGATTAACACTTGGTTTTAAACTATTTAGACTTATGTCAATCTATATATAAACGTGTGTGTTGGATGTTGATAGAAAACCATATGAATAAATAAAACTAAGATAAAAAGTAAGAAGCACAAAACCACAACGCGAGTATTTATAGTGGTTCGGCTATAAGGACACCTTCCTTGCCCTACTCCACTCCCCGAGTCACCTACTCGAGAGTTTGTAATCACTACACAACACAAACTCCTTGTGGCAGAGAAGCCTTCACAACGTCGCCTACTCTTTATCCGGTACAAGGCTAGATACCGGGTTCTTCCACGAGGTAGAACCAAACCTATCACAACGTCGCCTACACTTTATCCAGTACAAGGCTGTGAAGTCCCAAACCTTGGATCTAGAACACTTAGCTTGCAAACGTGTTAGTTGCCTTGGATGGTTCCAAAACAATGAGAAACTTTGTTTTAGATACACACAAGTATGCGGAATCTACTTGAATGTACTTTAGAAGATTAATGTAAACACAATATAACACCAACAGCTTCAATATTATTAAGCAATAATACGAGTACTCTCCTAGTACTAGGGTTTACAACCTTGAAGCTCTTCTTAAGACGACTAGAATATAAGATGTATGTTTAACCTAGCTAGGATCTCCTTTTATACACTAAGGAGATCCCTTACAGAGATAACTATGCACTAAGTATATCATATCTTCTATTGGAATAGAAGATATGCTGTTACAAACCATACATGACATTCCTTACTTAGAACAGTACAAACTTAATACTATCAGTACTAATATTTCCACTATCAGTACTAACTAGTTATTACTTATCAAACAATGCTATCAGTACTAACTTTACTACTATAAGTATTAACTCCCAAAAGCGAATTTCCCAACAATCCTCCCATCAACTTGTGATTGGGTTTCAAAATCACAAGTTTTCTTCAGTCTTTGAGGATTCTTCCAAACTCACTTTCTGCTAGGTCTTCCAGCTTGGTCAAATATATTTATCAGCAACTCCTTAGCCATGTCTACTGCATTACCCATCCATAGCCTTGCTGCCAGCATTTCAAGAAGAGTTCCTAATGCAAGTGGATAGGTTCTTTCAACCAGCATGTAAATATCTGTTCCATTGCATGTTGTGACCAAGTGCAGTCCACATGAATCAAGCAATGTCCAAGTCAGTGCTTCCTCTCCAGGTTGATACTTCCATTGTTCTCCAGCTGGATCAGGTTCAAATATATTTTGAAGCTCATAAAGTAACTCCAGATCTTTATCATTGTCTGGATCTCTGTTCTTGAACCTTTCTTTGACTAACTCCCATAGCTTGAGTAGATCCTCCCTGTCAATAGATGCAAACAGATCCACTAGCTACAAATAAGAACTTATTCTACCACCTGCTCTGTTTATCCTCCAATGCCTCTTTCCATCTTCAATATAGATATCCCAGTTGATAATAGGGTATCTGGTATTGATGGGCTCTGAATACAATGCATGTTATGGGGCTTCGATTAACATCATCTGGTTGAGATCTTCTTCAGTTAGTCCACCTTCATCTTCAGATGCTTTCAATCTTTTGGGTGCAGTTGAAGAAGCTCCTTCTTCTGATGGTCTCTTGTAGCTTCCAATAGGTTGTGGTCTTTCAACAGTGTCATCAGCTTGCATAGGCCTGAAGTTGAGAATACTTCTTTGAATTCTATCAGCAAGTCTTTGGAGAGTCTCCCAAGACAGTTGATTGAGTTGTTTCCAGGTTCTTCTGTATTCACCTTGATACCTGATATACTTACAGAGATACATCTTTTGCTGACTTTTGTTTGGAGGTCTTGAGGTCTTTTCAATTTCCCTTTGTTGTCTAAATTGACTCTGTCTTCTGGCCAAGATCTCACTGAACAATTTAGCTGCTTCATTAACACTTGTGTTCTGATCTTGTTGCAGCTTCTGTTGTACCTCCTGAGTTGCTTCTACCTTGGATCTCATGTCATCCCATGTTTGCCAGTCTTCATCTAATTTAGCCATCTTTTTCTTTTCTTTCTCTTCAGCCTCTTTCTGCAATTCTTGCTCATCCCACTCAGCTGCAATCTTCCTTGTTGCTTCTTCATTTAACCTTTCAATCTCCTTCTTCTTCTTTGGTACTTCCACTATAATACCCATGCCCTTATCTTTGGGATCAATCTTTGGAGCTGAGGAGGTTGGTGATGGTGGAGCACTTCCTTCTCTGATAGTAACTCCTTTTTCTTTGGGCTTGGTTGCTGCTAACTTGGTTTTCTTTCTCAGATACAGAACAGGAGGATTTTTGTAAGTTAGAGAGATAGGGACTGATTTCTTCAAGCTCTGAAGCCCCAAGACTGCATGTTTCTCTCTATCTCCTTCATCACTATCTTCATATGGAGTGGTAGTGATGATGGCGGCCTCTGTTGTTGTGGCTTGTTGTAGTTCAGCAGCTACTTGAAAGATTGGGCTTAATACTGATTGCAGAACACCAGGAGTACTAACCATAGTGCTATCAGTACTAACTACAACACTATAATTACTAACTAGGATAGTACTGATAGTGCATGTAGGAGTACAAAGCACTTCTTCTGCATGTTTGGTGATCTGTACTTCTTCTTCTTCATCAAGAAAAGGGCTTTGAAAAGTTTGACCACCTTGCCACTGACCAAATTCTCTTCTACTCTGAATGTCAGAACTCCTCCCCTGTTTGGAAGAATCATCTGTTGAGGTGCTAGAAACTGTGAACTTGGCCTTCCTTTTGATTGATGTGATAACTGGAGATGCTGCTGCAGTTGGCGTGGATAGAAGCTGGACTTGATGTGCAAGCCTTTTCATCTTCAGAAGCATCTTGGTACGAACTTTGGCAGCAGCTTTCTTGTGTTCATCCAGAGCAATCTCCAGTGTATTAACTTTTCTTCAAAGGAACCTGTACAAATCCGTCATTTCATTAAGTGTCAAACCGCCTCACCACTTCCAGTGTGTTACTGGCTGAGAGAGGTGGGTCACTGGGCATTTGAGATGCACTCCCAGGCCTAGCCTGAGCAGATACACCCCCCTTTTTAGCATGTGTCTGGGTCCACCCTGTGAGGAGTGCTCTCTAGGTGTTGGCATGGATTGGGTCTTAATGATGTTACCACTATCCTCACCAGCTTCTAAGCCTGGTTGAGTAGTGGCAGCCCTCACCACTCTATCTCCTTTATCACCAGAGATAGGCTTATCTGCTTCAATGAGAGGAGGAGAATGGGTATGAGCATTCCCACTTCCCTGTCTGGATTGCCTACTTGTTGATGAGAGTGGTTGATTGGGAGATTGTTTAGGATCTGTGGGTGTGTGTTGGGAGCCACCTTGCTTGATGCTCCTTCACCCTCTGCAATGAGCATGTTAGCAAATAAAGGCACTACAACCCCATTATAGCCTACCACAGCCCTTGACATATTTGAAAATACTTTGGCTGTGAGTAGTTTTGAAGGATAAATATTTTTGTGAGGCTGTAGGTTTTGTTTTTGAAGATCCAAAAATACTTGTATAAACCTGGGATACATCAGAAACTTGGTTTTGCTTACTGCATTTTTAAGCATACCCTCAAAAATATAGTTTGAAAAATTGAACACCCTACCTGCAAGGCGCATCAAGGCGTGGCTATATTTGTGGGGAAAGCATCCCATCCTTTTGTGACTCAAGCAAGTAGGAGGGTGTGGATTAGAAATCTCCATTGTGGGGAAAACTGACTTTTGTGAAAATTGAAAGTGTCATCATGTCTATACCCCATCAATGAGAGTTGTTCAAAAATTTCAAGTGCTGGCAAAGTATTAATACCTTCAGCATCTCTAAGATGAATATGTTCTCTTAGAGAGGCTTCAGTAATAACAATTTGAGTGCCATCCACTATTCCAATTAACTGTTGTACCCCTCTCAGTTGTTGAGGCAATTGCAGTTTGCCAAAACTTCCTGACAGGGGTACATAAGATAGTAGGGTATAAAAGTAAAGTAAACCTGATGCTGCTTCGGTTTAGAAAGGCTACTATCTCAGCAAATTCATCATGACCTTCTGGCAATTCCAAGCATGCCACCATGTTATGCTTGTCGACAAAATCAAGATGAGCCATGAATGATTAGAGTAAGGGTTAGTAAAGTGGGATTGAGTGGCAAAAGCCTTTAGTAAATTGTAGTGAAAGCAATTGGAAAGTTATGCAATATATAGAGATTTGGAGAATTTTAGTTGAACCGCCTTATAAATATTTATGGTAATAAGTGAAGAGAAACCAATTAGGAAACCCTTTTATAAGGAAAAAGACGGTAACAACTCTACTTGCAAAAGTAATCATTGCATAACAGACTTTTGGAATAAGTACTAACGGCTAGTTCATCAGTACTAACTATGCTTATCAGTACTAACTTATAACCATCAGTATTAACTTTTACCCATCAGTATTATCTTATATTTTGGAAATTGTAATACTGAAACCCCAATTTTGAAGGGATTAAGTGTGGTGACAGACACTTAATCATGGTCGGCCTCACATGGCCTCTGGTTTGGTGAAAACCAATGGTTTCATTGCATAGCACTGCCTGTGATGGATAGTCCCATTAGAAGGGCCTTCCTGACAGGGTTTCCAGCTCGTGGCAAGTGTTTCCTGGAACACAAGTGTTGGATTCACGGTTGCTCGCTGTTCTCTAAGCCAGATGCTCTTAGGCTAGTCACACTATCTGTAACCAGATAGAATGGCAAAGAGTGGGTTATTTCAGAATGATCTGACAACCTAAAACCATCAATTCATGTTCATTTTAAGCACAAGATGCCACATAATGCTTTGGCATCACACATTCCATTGTTACAGCAAGTTCCATCACGTGGTGGCTTCAGAATGAGCATAAGAAAAAGAACCACATGTGCTGTAACACCTAGTCACCAAACCATATCCATACTGCTTGTGTTATACCTGAAAAGTTAGTCCAAAAACCAAGAAAACACAATCCAAGACATTTTCTTGCCAATCCGTATTAACTTAACACAATCAGTATTAACTGGATAACAATCAGTACTAACTACCAGTTTACAAAACTTTACAAAATAGAGAGAGATAAGACATATTATGGATGAAGCATCCTAATACTTGTGACCAAGTACTGAAACCTTCCCAAATCAAAAGCTTTGGTTAAAAGATCTGCAACATTAAACTCAGTATCAAATCTATCAACCTGAATAAGTTTCTTTTCATTACAGTCTCTTATAAAATGATGTCTTATCTCAATATGCTTAGTTTTAGAATGAAAAACTGGATTTTTGATAATACATATAGTACTGTTGTTATCAATATAAATGACAGTGCCCATGAAATTATACCCATAATCAAGTATCGATTCGAATCCGAAACTTGACCACGCAACTTGCAGCAGCCTACATACTCGCCTCGGTTGTAGAGGTTGCCACAATACTCGCTTCTTGCGCCATGAAATCAACCTATGACCAAGAAACTGACATCCTCCTGTGGTTGACTTCCTATCAAGACTTGCCCTAGCATAATCACTGTCAGAGTAAGCTACCAGATCAAAGGGAGAGTCCTTAGGATACCAAAGGCCAAGTTGAGCATGGCCTTTCTGATATCTAAAGATTCTTTTAACTGCATGCAAGTGAGAAAGGTTTGGAGAGACTTGAAATCTTGCACATGCACACACTGCAAATATAATATCTGGTCTGGAGGCAGTCAAATACATCAATGATCCAATCATGGACCTGTAGAGATGTTGATCTACTTCTTCACCATCAGCATCTGGAAGTAGTGGCTTATTATGCTCCATAGGAGTACTTGCAATCATTGTGTTGTCATAGCCAAACTTCACCAAAATCTCCTTGACATATTTATCTTGGCTGATAAATATGCCATATGTCTTCTGCTTGACCTGTAGCCCAAGAAAGAAGGTGAGTTATCCCATAGAACTCATCTGAAACCTGTCATGCATCAACTTCTCAAACTCTCTGCATACACACTGAAAAATACACACACTACAAAAATTGCGAGAACTAAACCGGATGATTGATAAAACCATGACCCAAGGACCAGGGGGTGTTTGTGTAACTTGTTTTGTCATTTTGCACATTTCAACTTGAGTTATTGTATCAAGGTAAATGGAAACGCAACCCCAACGCCACGACTTAATGTCACTATTCATATTAGGGTCTACCCTCTCTTCATCATTGGGTAGTTCAGGGGTTTCAACATCAAAAAAGTTCAACTGATTTAAGTCTTGAAAAACATTTTCAAAAGTATCATTGTTCTTATCAGCAGTAGTTTCCTTAAAAGGAAAAATAGATTCAAAAAATTTAACATCTCTAGAAAAGATGAACTGATGCTTATCAAGACTATATAACCTATATCCCTTTTTAGAATTAGAATACACCATCATAACACATTTCTCATATCTGCTACTCAATTTATCATGATTATTAACAATAGTAGTAAAACACAAATAACCAAACATTCTTAAATCATAGAGAGTAGGTTTTTTATTATATATCATCTCAAAAGGAGATTTTCCATTAAGCACAAAAGAAGGCAATATGTTAATAAGAAAGGTAGCAGTAAGAACAAATTCAGTCCAAAACTTAAGAGGAATTCCCTCATGAAACTAAAGGGATCTAGCAACATTCAAAAGATGCCTATGTTTCCTTTCAGCAATACCATTTTGCTGTGGAGTGTATGCACAAGAGGTCTGATGGGTAATACCTTTTTCCGCACATAATTTTGAAAAAGAATGATTAACAAATTCAGTACCATTATCGCTTCTGAAATTCTTAATTTTTTTCTCAAACTGGGTTGCAATCATGTTGTAAAAGATAGATCCTACTTGGTTGAACCAAAAATAATGTCATCTACATATATTTGTACCAACAGGATATCAGTCTTCACATTCTTGATGAATAGAGTCTGATCAATCTTCCCTCTTCTGAAGCCATTGCTCAAAAGATACTTGGCTAAAGTTTCATACCAAGCTCTTGGGGCCTGATGCAGACCATAGTGCCTTCTGAACTTTGTACACTTTGTCTGGAAAGGTTGGATCTTCAAAACCAGGAGGTTGACAGACATACACCTCCTCCTCAATCTTCCCATAGAGGAAACCACTCTTCACATCCATCTGGTATACTGTGAAGTCTTTATATGATGCATAGGCCAGGAAAAGTCTGATAGCCTCAATCCTTGCCACTGGAGCAAAGACCTCTTCATAATCAATCCTTTCCTGCTGTGTATACCCCTGAGCTACCAGTCTAGCCTTATTCCTTATTACTACACCCCTTTCATCCTTCTTGTTTTTGAAAACCCATTTAGTGCCATTGGCTCTCTTGCCATCAGGAAGATCTACCAGAACCCATACATTTTGAAGTTTAAACTGGAGAAGCTCTTCTTGCATTGCTTCTACCCATGATTCATCTTCAAGAGCTTTGTAGACTTTCTTTGGTTCTGCTTGGGAAACAAAACAGGCAAAGATACATGTCTGTGAGGTACCATGATTTCTTTCTTCATAGATGGCACTGAAGAATCCTGTCTCACTATCTTTGAAATTTAGATCTTGTAGTTCTTTCAGCATTGACATCTCCAATGATATTTTCCAAGGGATGATCTTGATTGATTCTTCTATGTGGTGTAGCAGAAGATAAGATGAAGCTATATTTGTCATATCAATCTCATCAGCTTCACCATAGGGATCAGGAACCTCTGTATTAACTGATGGAGTAGTCTGAGGACCATCAGTACTAAAATTTGGCTCATCAGTACTAACTTGTGGCTTATCAAGATTAACCACATTTGTATCGAACACTTGAGGTTCAATCATCTGTTTCATCTATATTGGTTGCATCTCCTTCACATTAGAATCATTTATCTTTGGAGGTGATCATCACTTTGTTTGCCTCCCCGAAGAAGTGCTTCCACCGAGTTGTCATTCCAAATGGGCAATAGAATGTAGTCATCCTCATCATCGAATCTGCATCCGGACCTTGCTTTTCTCCCGAAATCATGTTAGAATCCACGAAACAGGCACATAGTTCATAGATTCGTTAGCATATCAATATCAAAAAGCCATGTTGGTCCTTGTCCCTCTACACTAGGTTTGTCCTCAAGAAACTCTATGTGCAGATTCTCCTCTATCCTTCTAGTTCTAGAATTATAAACCCTAAAGGCTTTACTATTCAATGAGTAGCCAACCGATATCCACTATCGATTTTCCATCAAACTTACCTAAGTGATCAATGGTATTGAGAATAGAGACATGACACCCAAAAGGTTTAAGAAAGTCTATGGTGGGCTTTCTACCTAAAAACAGCTCATAGGGAGTCTTGCCATGAGGCTTTTCAATCAGTACCCTGTTCTGAACATAACAAGCAGTATTAACTGCCTCAGCCCAAAATGTTGTGGGTAACTTGGAATCTGCTAACATAGTCCTAGCAGCATCAATCAATGTCTTATTTCTCCTTTCAGCAACCCCATTTTGCTGAGGAGTTCTAGCTACACTGTATTCTCTTTTAATACCCTTAAGTTGACAGAAATCATAAAATACCTGGTTTTTAAACTCTGTCCCATTATCACACCTAATGATTTCAACTTTCTTATCAGCTAGGTTCTCTACTGCAGCTATGTAAGACTTAAGGATTTCACTGGTCTCATCCTTAGTATTCATGAAGAAAACCCAAGTAAATCTGCTAAAATCATCAGTCACAACCAAACAATACTTCTTAAAATTCAAGCTGCTAACATTAGTGGGGCCAAATAAGGCAATGTGCAGCATATGAAGTTGTTGGGTGATTGAGTTAAAAACCTTGGGCTTACAAGAGGCTCTATGCTGCTTCCCTTTGAGGCAAGCACTACAGGTTTGTTTATTTTCAAATCTTTTTGAAGGTAAACCTCTTACAAGGTTATTTTTAGCTAAAAGATTTATCACCTTAAAGTTCACATGACCTAGCCTTCTATGCCATAACATAGATTCATCCAAAGAAGCTGTAGCAACTAAACATGTAAGATTGTCTTTGGGCACTATGTTTTTCATATTTACACTGTACAAATTACTTTTCCTAGGAAACTTAAGTAGAACCTGATCATCACTAGGCAACTTAAAGTTAGGAGATAAAACCAAGCAATCAGTATCTGTGAATAGAACAAAATTTCTCTTGTCACACATTTGTGACACACTGAACAGGTTGTATCTGAGTTCTTTCACATAGTAAACATCTTCAAAGTCCAAATTACCAGTCTTGATTGTGCCTTTACCAGTAATTCTTCAACCAATTCCTCCTCCAAAAGAAACATATCCTCCATTCAAATCGTGAAGTCGAAAGATAGGATAGATTTTTAGTCATGTGCCTGGAACACCCACTGTCCCGAATAGCCAAGATCATCATTATTGTTGGAATGTCCCTGCACATAAAGTAAACGAAATTAGTTCCTTTTGGGGACCCAAGCCATTCTGACTTGGATCGCCTCGTGCATCAATGTAATCGTATTTCTTGAGAGTGGTGATGCCTTTGTTGGGTTGAGTGGTTTTTCTCACCCAACAAGCTGAGGGCTTAATAGCATTGCCCTTGTTTCCCTTTGTAGCATTCACTTTAGAGCCGCAGGGTTTCATTTTAGGCTTAACAGTATTAACTTTTGGCCTATCAGTATTAAGTCTTGGCTCATAAGTATTAACCTTTTTCTTGTAAAACTTGATTTGTTCATCATAAGAATTAAATGTTTGTGCTGATTTAAAGGACCTTGGTGAAGTAGATGATGATTTTGAAAAGTTTCTTTTGGGTCTTTCACCAAATACTCTGGGTTGTGGTCTAGAAGTATTAACTGGCCTTGCATTATTCAAAGGTTTTATGCCAGTTTTAAGAAGAACTGCTCTAGGGGTCATGATGGGTTGGGGTCTCATAGGGAGTCTGCAATGAGCCTGCAGATGAGAGAAACTACCACACACAAATCAAGATTTATTATACATGACAAATTCATCTCCTAGTTGCTCAGATTTTAGCTGGTTCCAGTTTCTCTTGTTACCTCTAGGACTAGATGACCTGTTTCTATACATCTCAGCATATTTAACTGGCTTATTAACACGTTTGTCAAATGGTCTTACTGGTTTAGTGGCCTGAACTTGCTTTGCTTCACTAGGCTCTACACTAGCCTTTTTATTTTCAGATATAGGCACTTCAGGTAAGGAGGTGTCACTAGCACTTTCAAACACTTCATCAGTCCTTTCAGGAAAAGTACTTTTGATTGTAGGGCCTCTGACAAATGTGGGTTCTTGAAACTCTGCTAAGCCAGTGTGGGCAAGGTCTATACCAGGAGGTGAAAGGATACCTCTGAATGGTGGTGGTGTTGTTTTATACCCCATACCTGATTTGGCTTTGCCTATAAGAGCTTTTTCCAGGTATCTATTAACTCTCTCATAGTTATAATGTTGTGAGTCTTTAAGTTGCTCAACACTTAACTCTATATTATCTTTAATTGTAGTGACTTTCTCTAGTTCTTCTTTTAACACATTTATGGTTATGTCTTTAAAAGAGATTTCCCTATTAAGCACAACAGTTGTTTCAGTGAACTTTGACTCATTTTCTTTATAGTGCACAATTTGTTTTTCTAGAACTGCTAAGCCTCTTTTATGATTTGCTAAGTTGTAACTGGTTTTAGCAAGTTCTTCAGACACATTGTCAAACATGGTATTTAGCTCTAAGTATTTGTTTAATGGAATACATGTATCTGAACAATTAAGTACCTCAGATACCAAAGCCATGTTGATTGGACTTTCTTCTTCATCAGCCATGAAGCTCCAATCTTATCCAGCACCATCCACAGCCACCATTGCTTTTGAAGAGGAGTTGTCAGCATCACTGTTTCTCCCTTTGCTCCTAGGACTTCTGCATTCTCTGGCAAAATGCCCAAGCTTTCCACAGTGGTAGCATTCAACCTTTCCCTTATCAAACCCAGGGGTGTATCCATCATTGATCTTAATCTGCCTTCCAGTTTTCTTCATGAACCTTTTTGCCCTCATACTGATCAGGGCAATGTTCCATTTGATGTCCATCTCTTCAATGTCATCTTCATGGATTTGTCTCAGATCATCATGAGTGATCTGGGATCCTTGACTCTGTTCAACTATGAAATGTCCATATCATTGCTTGTACCTTCATTGATGCCTGCTGCAGTGGTTACAGAGCCATCATTATTAACATTAGTACTAGGAGTACTAACATAAAAAATGTCCATATCATTGCTAGTGATAGGGTGAGCCACAAAGGCTATGTTTTGTGACCCAGAACTGGAAGATGCAGCTACTTTTCTCTTCATGTCTTGTTCAATCACCTTAAAGCTGTTGAACAAATTATCCAACTTCATGGTTTCAAAATCTGGCTTGTTCTTCCATGCAATGACATGAGTGTCCCATTTTGGTGATGGAAGACTTCTAACAAACCTGAGGTTGACATCTTCCTTGGAGAGCTCCACATCCAATACTGCAAGTTGACTAACAAGTTTTTGAAGCCTATTATAAACCGAGTCAATAGATTCAGTTGCACCAGATAAAGTTTTCAAATTCTTGCTTCAAAAGAGTTTTCGAGTTTTCTTGGTGACGAATCTCCCCAAATCTGGTTTCAGTGGCTTTGAACAAACTCTGAGCATCTTTGTGTTTGTTGAAGGTGAGTTGATGATCATCAGGTATTGCCATGAGTAAAAGACTTCTGACTTTGAGATCATTGCCCCTTAGAGCCATTTCTTCATTGGTGATAGGATCACCTTTTTCTTTAACAACGGTCTTACCATTAACTTCTTCAGTGACAGTGGTTTTGTAAGAGTTTCCATAGAGCACAATGTTCCACAACTTGAAATCAAGTACTGATAACGCTACACGCGTCGTTCGGGGTCAAAGGAACTTCCTTTTCGTCGAGCAAGTTTTTCAACACCCTAGGCAGTGAACCTAATCGTTGTAGTGTAGTAATTAGGGTAAGCCACGGGTATTAATATCGTTCTCTAGGGGAATAGGAATGCTAGTAAGAAGTTACTACGCTAAGGTTGGGGTTGAGGAAGATTGTTTTTTATCTTTTTATGTTTTTTAGGAAATTGAAAGGTACGAATCTCGGGGTTTGGATTTGGGGGTTGGTATTGCTACCGATTACTCTACTTATCTAATTATCTAATCTAAGGTGTATGTAGTCTATGTCTAATTATTGTGTGCTCGTATGATAGTTTAAAGATGTGTTTACTTAGGTTTTACTACTCCTTAATTATCTCCTATTGGTGGTTGAATTCTCACGTCCTTTCTCTTAGTTGCGTTGTGTGTCTAAAGTTGTAGGGTATGCGTATGTTCCCTAACTCTTTGAACTTACCAAAGGGTCTCGTCTACAAAACCCACTAGGGATAATAAACTCTTACTCTAAGGCACTCTTTGGATGGTTTAGCTTACAACTACTCAAGGAGCTATATTCTAAGGTTCACAAAGATTTAATCAAGCATTAAGTACACAACGAATGACCAATCGCACTACTAGATCATTAATCAACTAAGATAAGAGACAACCAATCAATATTCAATAATTAAGTTTCATATTCCCTAAGCAAACACACAAGTAAATTAGCCGGACATGGAGAACATGCAAGCATACACACAAATAATCAAAGACATAATTGAATTAACGAAGTAAAATACTTATCTTGGTGTAAGATAGGGTTTGGAACCCTAAAATACTGTACAAGACAGCCTTGGTTCGGTTTAGGTTTTTACTCCAAAAGACTACACACTAATCCTGAAAAATTCGGATTCTATATATAAGATTACATATGCGACGGCGTCACCTTATGTTTTGTGACGCCGTGGTGTCGCCGTCATTAGGGTTTCGTCTTGGCCACGTTAGACTTGCGACGGCGTCACCTTGTGATTGTGACGCCTTCCTCTTTAGCTTCGGCGCCGTGCGATTGAATCTAGGCCGTCAGAGTTGCGACGGCCTACTCTTTTATAACTTGACGTCGTCACTTGAAAATAAGAGTTTTGGCTTCGGTCCCGTCACAAAATCCTCCGACGGCGTCGCAGATAAGCTGTGACGCCGTCACCTTGTATTTTCAGCAGCTAGAGTGCCTCGATTCTTGACTTTGGCCATTTTCTTCGTATATCCGCGCCTTTTCGTCCAAATAAGTGCCATTACAGCAATTTGCCTTCACGAGACCTAAAAATTGAAAAGGAACGATATTAAGTAATAACGGATACAAAAGTGATCAAATAAGGGCTTAAATGACCCCTCAAAAAGGTACCTTTTAAAACCTTATCAAGTACCAAGAAGTACTGCTCTATGCGCATTCTCCAGAGTTCATATTCATTTGGCTGCAACTTGGGAACTCGTTAACATTGGATTTGTCGAATCCATTTCTTCAGATATGTCACACAGGATCTTCTAAAAACAAAGCTTCAGGACACAAGCTCTGATACCACTTGTGAAGTCCCAAACCTTGGATCTAGAACACTTAGCTTGCAAACGTGTTAGTTTCCTTGGATGGTTCCAAAACAATGAGAAACTTTGTTGTAGATACACACAAGTATGCGAAATCTACTTGAATGTACTTTAGAAGATTAATGTAAACACAATATAACACCAACAGCTTCAATATTATTAAGCAATAATACGAGTACTCTCCTAGTACTAGGGTTTACAACCTTGAAGCTCTTCTTAAGACGACTAGAATATAAGATGTATGTTTAACCTAGCTAGGATCTCCTTTTATACACTAAGGAGATCCCTTACAGAAATAACTATGCACTAAGTATATCATATCTTCTATTGGAATAGAAGATATGCTGTTACAAACCATACACGACATTCCTTACTTAGAACAGTACAAAATTAATACTATCAGTACTAATATTTCCACTATCAGTACTAACTAGTTAACACTTATCAAACAATGCTATCAGTACTAACTTTACTACTATAAGTATTAACTCCCAAAAGCGAATTTCCCAACAAAGGCTAGATAACGAGTTCCATTACAAAGGAGGAACTACTACCCAACACTACACAAATCCTATCCCAAAGGTGATCCACTCCTTATGACAACATCAACAAGGATATCTATATCCTTTTACCCATTACTAATCTATCTTGTACATCGACACACCATGTCGAATGTACACCCTAGGCACCTTTCACTAATGCCTTTGACTCGACTTCTAGGCACCTTTCACTAATGCCTTGATCACGGACTTTCAGCACCCTTCACTAATGTCTTTGACAAGGATCTTTGGCACCTTTCAATAATGCCTTTGATCCGACTTCTAGGCACCTTTCACTAATGCCTTGAACACGGACTTTCGGCACCCTTCACTAATGCCTTTGACATGGATCTTTGGCACCTTTCACTAATGCCTTTGATACGACTCTTTGACACCCTTCACTAATGTCTTCGTCTTGATCCCTTAGACATCTTTCACCTATGTCTTCGACACAACACTTCTAATGAGAAAGCTTGACAAAGCTTGGCAACTCATGGACTTGAGCTTGCTCGACTTCAAGAGGTGGTGATCTCGCCTTTAAGAGGAACCTAGAGAATCACACAAACACAAAACTACATAGAAAGATCAATTTACAACACTAAGAGAGATTATGTGTGAAAGGGGTGAGTTACAATGAAGAAATGGCTCACTATTTATAGACAAAATATGCTACTTTTCCACGGATCTCTTGTTTGAGGGATCCGTCTAGTGTATTCAGAGGGATCCGTGAGACGCTCCTCTTTACCCATGGGTTTTGGGTCATGGGTCATGGGTTATGGGTCCTAGACTTTGGACCATGGGTATCCAAGTAGATACAATGTATCTAGAAGATGCAATGCATCTAGTCCATGAGTTATAGGTTAGCTCCATGGGTCATGGATAATACCCATTATGACTTATGCATGATGTCATGCAATGGGTCATGGGTTGTGGATTATGCTCCATGGGTATGGGTAATGGACTTTGGGTTTTACCCAATATGTTTTTTTTTGAACGGTGACTTTCATTTTTTGGATAGAGTCACACTTGCCCTAAAGCAGGCCCTCATCCTCCACGTACCCAGACAATGTTGTCTTAACCGGGTCCATGCTGGTGTAGTGGGGATTAATAACGGCGTCCGCCCGGAAACCGTGCCGCCTCTACACGATATTTATCGCTAGAGTAACGGTCGGATGAAAACCGGGGCTACCCAATATGTAAACACTAGTTGTTGTACATATGCATTACTAAATCATGAAAGCACTATTACTTGTTTGGTGATTTATATGAAAATATAAGTATGTTAGTAAATATTGGCTCAAACCATTTACGTATTTTATTTGTTTCGTTAAAATGATTTTACGTTTGTTATCGACAAAACATTAGAAGATCGTAAAATATAAATAAACGATTTTAAGGCTTATTTGTATTAACATTATGGATAATTTTTTATATGGATGTTAATATCTCATAAAATCTTTTATATAATAAAAGAATTACATCATTTCGGAATGATTTTGTCAATTTATTCTTATTGAAAAAACAATTAGGCCAATAGGAGAGCTTGATTTCGCCACGTAAGCATAATCGTGTGATGTGATTGGTTAATAAAAGTCAAAATTAAATTGATTTTGGTCAAACTTTAATAAATTTGGTGGAGAAATTTAGTTGATAAAAAAACACATAAAAATATAAGTGTCAAATTTGTGAAAACAAAAACTCTAAAAAAGAGGAGGTAATTAATAAAACTTTAGTGGTTGAATTTTTAATAATTATATGGAGTTAAGTGTAATATTATAAGACTCCATGTTTTTTAATTACTTTAGATTATAAACAAATATCCCCTTATACTTTATACTCTTTATACTTTATATCTTAAAAAATACAATATATATGGTGTTTTAAAATAACAACATAAAAATTCGCATAAGATTATAAGTATCAATTTTTTCACTATATACGTTTAAGAAGTACTCATTTATTTCATTTTTAAAAGTTTAACCTATGTAGATACGAGTTTACATTTTAAATATGGCTAAATTACTGAAAACGGGAATATAATTATCAAATTGTAAGCACGGGTTACTTTAATATAAAAATAAATAGATGCGATTGTACTTATAACAATGACTCATGTAATTCTTATTTATTTATATAAGGATATCTAGAAAAAACATTTTTAAAAAACTTTAAAGAGTATACTTTAACTTTATCAACGCTCATTATGTGCTATTAAACTTGCATCATGTGTACAACATAATATCAGTAGTGAAATTTAAATAACAACATCAACATCTTTGTCAGCTAAATAAAATTAAATCTTGAGTTACCTAAAAGAAATTTTTACAAATATTTTACCAAATTCTAATGGATATTAATACATAATGAAAAACTTGTGTATAAGTATTAGTTGTACATATATCACAATTTTTATGGGCAAATATATATATATATATTTATATATATATATATATATATATATATATATATATATATATATATATATATATATAATCTAGATCAAATAAGATCAAGCTTAAAGTTGTTAAAATGAGATCCAACTAAAATTTGACAAGCGACACTCTCCTTACAACAAAATAAATTTTTTATTAATTACAACTAAAATTGTTAAAGTTTCGATATATTTCTTTTTAAAATTTACGAAACTTAGGTGATACACTTTGATTAGAAATGTAATGTGTATCAGGTTTTTGTATGTGTATCAGTTTTAGAATATTTATTAGTGTAATGTGTATCAGGTGTATCACTAATCCAAACTCATGTATCATTTGGTTATTAGTTGCTAAAATGTTAATTTGTATTAAAATATTATTTTTATGTGTATTATTGCTAAAATTATTATTTATAAATGTTTTAATAGTTTTTTAGACTTGATCTTATTTTTACAACTTTAAGCTTGATCTCACATTAACTCTCCCTATATATATATATATATATATATATATATATATATATATATATATATATATATATATATATATATATATTTGAACGGCGGAATTATATTAGAACTAGCAAGAAGCTAAAAAAACTACATAGAAATAAGGTTCGGGTTTTTCATCCACTCTAACCTACTAAAATTGACATTACTCCTATATCTACTCCAAAAAAAAACGATTTAGAAACAAAAATATCAAAAAAATTCACCGTAGGAGAATACTTAACATCGAAAATAGTCTTGTTCCGATGATTCCATACTAGCCACCACGTAACATAGAAAATCCCTTCCAATATTGTTTTGCGTCTCGAACTATATAATTATATGCAATTACTTTTAAAGACACAATATTCAGTATTAATATAAAATAATTTTTTTGTCAAAACCTCGTTTGTGTACGGGTATTATAACTATTATTCACTAGAAGTATTTGAGTTGTATTAACATATTGTATGTTTGATAATCCTCCACTTTATATAAATATGATTCATGATCCTGTAGAAAGTAAAGTAGAATATTTAAAAAGTCACGACAATTTGACACCTTTTTTTTTCAAGAGTATCTATAAACATTGCATGTGTAGTATTAATTAACTTTCTGGGAGATCATTGATTAACATTTTCTATTGTTAACATTTTTAGCGGAATATTGCTGAGAATATTAGGGTGTGTTTGTTAGAGCATCCACTATTGTGTTTTAAGAATAGGTCTAAAAACTTATGACGAGGTCTAAGATTTTGTGTACCATAGTGAGGAACCATTTCATGTCTAGGTGGCATGAAAAGGTTTAGAATTTTTGAGAGGTCAAAGAAGTGTTTATTATCATTTTTTGATTTTAATAGCATTAATTTATGTTGTAAAAATTTATAAATCTTAAAGCTTTAGTTATAGTGGGAATAGGTTCATAATAAGAAAATTTTTAAGAATTAATAACAATGTAAAATGTGACAATTTTATAAACCTTTTAAAAGGTCCACCATAGTGGATACCGTTACGTGGGTTTTGAACTCAAAATATACTTTGATTATATGAATGAATTGTTTGGTTAGTACTTTTTTTTTAAAGTAATGAAATTATTTTAAATTTTTTTAATTCCACATTATATAGGTGGTTTTTGAAAAATTCTCATGTATCTCTTTCTTTTATAAGTCAAACAATTAAAATCTTTAAACAAATATATAAATTAAATAAAGATTTTTTTAACAACAACCCATATTAATTTTAAAATCAAGGTTGGTTAGTATCTTGTTGCCCTATTATTTGTTTTGTCAGTTGTAATGGAAGTATAGATTGTTACGAGTCACAGAAATTATTAAATTATGACAAAGCCCATTTTGATAATTTTACATGTTAAATCATAAATAATCTGATTTGCAAAACACTTTAAATACTTATTATCGAATTATTTTGTTATCAAACATCATAATCAAATTCAAACACTAAATTTTAAAATCGCGTTTTGTAATAGATGATTATCAGATTATAAGTTTTCAAAACGCATAATCTATTTCCAATAATCAATCACAAACACCCCCTAAACAATTATAAATAGTGCACATGTCTTGCAAAGTAAGATAAGGTGAAAGTAACTAATAAGCAATAACGGGTCATAGGGTAGCATAATCGACCGACTATAGACAGATGAACATTTTGTATCTATGAACATTCATCAAAGCTACAAATATTTGATCATTTCGGTTACGTTGTTACTAAAAATAAAAAACTTTGTTCATCAAAGTAAAAGTTTTGCTCATCGTTATTTTAGTCATTGTTTATCCCTTTAAAAACGTTATTCAATGGGGATTTTGATTGACATTTTCCATCAAAATATTGATTTTTACATGAATTACTAAAACATCATTTTGCGTCATTAACATTTTTAAGGTCTAGAACCAGAAACTTTTCATCAAACATTTTGATACATTTTCATAAAACACTTTATTTGTTAGAACTTTCTGAAAGAAAAACTTGAGAGAATAACAAAAAATGAAGAATTGAAGATGAGTTTATGCTTATTAATCTCGATTTCAAAGAAAAACTTGAGAAAAAAATGAAAGGTTCTAATGTGAATTAAAATATTAGGTCCCAAATTAAAACAAATAGATCTTGAATTAATGTAATTAAACATGAATTGAAGTAATTACATGTCAAATTGAAATAATAGGTCATTATTAAAAATAAATATATTAGATTGTAATTGCTTTTGGAAGAGGGAGGGAAGAATGAAAGAAGACGGAGGAAAAATGGAGGGTACATGTCACTCTCAGAAGACTTTTTAAATATTTTATAGAGGTTGCAACTTTTTATTTGATCCTTTCTCTTGCAATTCCTTAAGTGAAAAATAAATATACAAGTTATTAATATATTTTCTCTCGTTATTTGTGTGCTTGTTTTCATTATATGTGTTTTTACTCCGAGATCGAACTAAATTCAAATCTTATCTTTAATTCTAACTTTAGTTGGTTAAAAAAAATACATTATTCTTAATAAACCGAACATTTCGAGGAGAATTCCAATCTTTCTCGAATCGAGCTCGAACCAAACATAATATCGTTGAGTCGAGTAGAGCCCTCTCAAAGCTCAACATAATTTGAATCATTTACACCCCTACTCACTTGCATTTCAATGATACTAGCAGGGTACCCGCGCGATGCGGCGGCGGGTACATTGTGACTAAATTTTTCAGCGAACAAATATTATTTTATTTTGAGCTGCTTGATTTCAGATTTACGTTTTGTAAGCTTAATTAGATTGTACATTGTGGTTAAAGAGTTTTATATTTTAGTGAAGAGGTGAATTAAATTATGTATTAATTGTATGTATTGAATAGTGTGTTTTTAGTTTTATTTGTATTTATACATTGTGCTTAGGTAGTTGTATATATTTGTGATGGGGTGTATTAATTGTATGTATGTAATAAATAATATTTGCTTAAAATTAATTGTGCTTTACATAGTTTTACATTATGTTTTATATGCTTAAATTCTAATTTAAGAAATCTTAAAATCATAAATATGAGAGAGGTTCAATTATAAATAGCATAGATTATTAAGCATTTTTAAGCAACAAAATATTGACCTTTCAATGAGATTTTGCTAAAGCTATACGTATTAATGTTTTTTATTCTACATGTGGGAAATCAAATATCGAAAAATATTAGGAACCTCTAATTTTCTCATTAATATGACTATATGGACCTAATTGGTAGGCGTAAAAAAATTAATTTTTGAATTGGACCACTTGTCATTAATTTTAAGAACATTTATTAGGGCCAAACTATAGATAACAAAAATAATTAGTGATGTTTACTTATTCTAATACACGTGTAATCATAGGAATTGACGGTTTACAATTAAGTCAATCTAATTAGGCTCATGTATCATTTACAATTGGATAATGATATGTACACATTGAATTTTACTTTGCACACATACAATTAATGAATAAAACAAACAATACCTCATTTAATTTAATATTAATCTAATTAGACTCATGTATCATTTTCCTTACTGAATATACACCATTATAAATCTAATTAATGATTAATATTAAATCCACAAATCTCTCTCATTTCTTTTCTATTAATTGCTCTCTATTAATTTTTAAGTTTCTTCTCGTTTAGTTTTTACGCCAAATTGCGCCCGCATATTACCTCTTAATTATTTTGGGTCTTTTCCTTTGTTCTTTTTTCCCATTCCATTTTATTTTATTTTCTATTCCCTCCATTTTCTATCTCCTGTCACTTCTTGTTTTTTCACATAACAAAGAACAAACAAGCACAAAAGTAAGAGAGACATGCTATACTTAACACATAATCAATGAGCAAGGAAAAAAAAGTAAATTGAACCGAAAAAGACACCGAAATGCCACTAAATAAAATGTAGATATCTCAAAAGGTCAAACTTACAATAACCAAAAAGTTTAAGAGTTGACCTCTCAAGTGTCGATGACAAACAATTACAAACAAAAAAAATTACTGGCTGCTTGGTCTCCGATGCGAATTCAACAGTTGATTTTCTTTTACCATTAAATCTTTATGCCCCAAATTATAATAAAATGACAGGTTGTTTATTTGCATTTTAGAGTTAACTTACAAAATGAAAAATAAGTAGCAATTACCTATTTGCTATCCAACATATTAGTTTACTCCACCATGATAAATATGTACACCAAAAATGTGTAAAAAAAAAGTGATGTACCTGAAGCTTTCAGTCGGATGATAAGCAAAATTATTATCATTCATCTATACTTGAGGATGGCAATTTAAAAATCCTTTAACCTTTTCAAAGATTACATTTGCAACTGATGTTGCACTCCGTAAATGACACGACTTAAAATACTCAAAATTTGAAACTTTTACGCGGAAACGATTCAACTATAACGGACTTTCTGTTACTCTTTTAAAAACTAATAAAAGTCTATAAAAACTGACATTTGATAGTATTTTTAAATGAAACTAGACTCAATTACCTTCGCAACGATGAGTGGTACGACCTGTGACGACTTATGGTTGATTTTATAGAAAATAAACAAAACGGACAAAACTGTAAAACCTTTCGTGTGCACTTGGACCCCTCTTGGGCACTTATTCCCTTCTTGAGCACTTGTATCATTCTTGGGCTCTTGTATCCTTCCTGGGCACTTATACCCTTTCTAGGCACTTGTACGGTTGTACCCTTCCTTGGCACCTTTTTTTAATTTTTTTTTATTATTATTTTTTTTTTTAATCAAAATGACCCGTAAGACTTTTAAACATAAGTCAACGCTTCAGCTTATATTTAGACACATGTAGTCCCCATTTAAATAAAAATATACCATATACATTTCCTTCCAAAATTCTTGACCCGTTTGACTCAAATTGGTTAAAATGGACCTTGTCTCAAACACCTATTTTTCTGCATATCCCTTTTGTGCACTTTTGACCAATTTTTTTGAAATGTTCATGACACGCCTTTATCATCATATCTCATTTTCTTTTCTTTTCTTGCCCATTTTTAACTCTCCTCTTCCATTACTCTCTATTTTTCATATTTTTTTTCTTTTCACATGTTTTTTTTTAAAACAACGTGTTAGTTTCTTTTCGACGCTCTTTTTGTTTCGACAAAAAGGGGGAGAAGAGAGTAAAAACTCCAATTCAAACTTTTACGAATTTTAGTTTTTTCTTAAAATAATCTTATGTTTTGTCATCAACAAAAAAGGGGAGATTGTTAATACAAATAAGCCGTAAAAACGTTTATTTATATTTTACGATCTTCTAATGTTTTGTCGATAACAAACGTAAAATCATTTTAAAGAAACAAATAAAATACGTAAATGGTTTGAGCCAATAGTTTACTAACACACTTACGTTTTCATATAAAACACTAAACAAGCAATAGTATTTTCATGGTATAGTAATGCATATATACAACAACTAGTGTTTACATAATGGGTAGATATATACATACTTAGTATATATCTAATGGGTAATAGAATGGGTAGAAGTCTAAGTATTTGACCCATTGACTAAATACATTGAATGTAGTTTGGTAAAACCCAAAGTCCATGACCCACATCCATGAAGCATGATCCATAACCCATGACCCATTGCATGACATCATGCATAAGTCATAATGGGTATTATCCATGACCCATGGAGCTAACCCATGACCCATTGACTAGATGCATTGCATCTTCTAGATACATTGTATCTATTTGGAAACCCATGGATCAAAACCTACAACCCATGATCCATGATCCATGACCCACAACCCATCTAGGGGGAGTGTCCTACGGATCCCTAGTAATACACTAGACGGATCCCTCAAGAAAGGGATTCGTGGGATCCGTGGAAAAGTAGCATGTTTTTGTCTATAAATAGTGAGTCATTTCTTCATTGTAACTCACCCCTTTCACACACACTTTCTCCTAGTATTGTAAACTCTCTAACCTCAGATCCAAAGGATCTTTCTATGTAGTTTGTTTTTGTTTTTGTGTGATTCTCTAGGTTCCTCTTAAAGGCGAGATCACCACCTTTTGAAGTCAAGCAAGCTCAAGTCCATGGGTTGCCAAGCTTCGTCATCATCAAGACTACTGATGGTATCTTGTTGATAGTTCTTTCCTTTCTCATTAGAAGTGTTGTGTCGAAGACATAGGTGAAAGATGTCTAAAGGGTCAAGACGAAGGCATGAGTGTAAGGTGCCAAAGAGTCGTATCGAAGGCATTAGTGAAAGGTGCCAAAGATTCAATTCAAAGGCATTAGTGAAAGGTGCCAAAAGTCCGTGTTGAAGGCATTAGTGAAGGGTGCCTAGAAGTCGTGTCAAAAGCATTAGTGAAAGGTGCCTAGGTTGTACATTCGATATGGTGTGTCGATGTACATGATAGATTAGTATTGGGTCAAAGGATATTGATATCCTTCTTGATGTTGTCATAAGGAGTGGATCTCCTTTGGGATAGGTGTTGTGTAGTGTTGGGTAGTAGTTCCTCCTTTGTAATGGAACTCGGTATCTAGCCTTGTACCGGATAAAGTGTAGGCGACGTTGTGATAGGTTTGGTTCTACTCATGGAAGAACCCGGTGTCTAGCCTTGTACCGGATAAAGAGTAGGCGACGTTGTGAAGGCTTCTCCGCCACAAGGAGTTTGTGTTGTGTAGTGATTACGAACTCTCGAGTAGGTGACTCGGAGAGTGGAGTAGGGCAAGGAAGGTGTCCTTGTAGCCGAACCACTATAAATACTCGCGTTGTGGTTTTGTGCTTCTTATTCTTTATCTTTGATTTATTTATTGATATGCTTATCTATCAACATCCAACACACACGTTTAAATAGATTGACATAAGTCGATCTAAATAGTTTAAAACCAAGTTTTAATTGGTAAAACTATTCAACCCCCTTCTAGTTTTCCACAATTGGTACCAGAGCTTCGTTACCAAGTTTTTAGAGTACATTGTACTTTAAAAAACTTGACACGATCCGTGTATAATTGAAAACTACAAAGTAGGTCTTTTACAAAAACAAACACCATGTCTTAAAAACACTTTTGTAGGATGTTGATTGGATGACAACATTATACTTTTATTTCTTATATTATCTTACTAAATTGCACTAACCTTTCTTGTCATTTTGCTTTGTTAAAGCTCATTCTAATCAAGCCATAGGAATTCCTTGGTAACAAGATTACCTTTCCTAAGAAGGTATCTTAATTACCATCTAGATCACGAAGGAACCGGAGTTGTCTATTGACATTTTTCTTGTCAAAAGAAAAAGGCACTCATAATTGCATTAGAGGTATGACTTTCTAACTTATCTCTAAATAACATTAGCTTAGAATAAGTACGCTTGCATAGGAACTTATATGATTATTTCTTCATATGCTCATGTATTATACGTGGCCTCATTAGGAAACTTTTCTTGCATACGTGTTTCTCTTCCGTCTATAGTCTAGGTTTATAAACATGTGTTTTTATTTTTCTTAATCCAAAAATCAAATCTCTCTAATAATAAAAGAAAACACAAATCTCAAAAGATCCTACTTCCCCATAAAAACTGTTAGGTTCCCATATTAGTAACACAAACATCAATATAAGAAATAGAAAGAAGTAATCGGATGAACTAAACACACACACACAGAGGTATGAATAAAGAAGGATTATGCGTAGAGAATGAGTGTATGAATTGAACAACCAACCTTCAATAGAAGGTTTACAAGAGGTATTTATAGGCAAGGAGCTAGGGCAACACTTCTAGACTCCTTTCCTTCTTATGGGCTTGCGCCAAGGCTTATGGGCCTTCTACATAAGCCTTAGCTTAATAACAAACATAAAGGCCATATTAAGCTAACTATTACATATGAATCACTAACACTTGAATTAAGGTTTAGGAGTGATTCCAACAATCTCCCCCTAAGTGTTGGTGATGAATGAAAGAGTGATAAACGTTGTAGGAGCTGATGTAATAGTAGCTTTGACGTCTTCTGACATTCTTCTTTCTTGTGAGAAGAAGTGTCTTGATTCGAACAATCTCCCCAGTGTGGAGAAATTGTTTTCTTTGAAGTATTCAGCTTTGACGTCATCATTTTATTTGTTCTTTGATCTTTGTTCTTTGTGATGGTAGTGATAGTATGTTGTTGTTGTCTGCATCTGGTCTGCATCAGGTCTGCTTCGTTGCTCCAGTGTCTCCACGTCTTTCTTCAACATGCTCACACGCTCTTTGACGTTGGATTTCGATCTTGATGTAGTTCTCTTAGTCTTTAAACTTTTAGATTCCTTGACATGATGAAGAATCATTCTTTGTTTGTTGCCTTTTGATAGGACTTCCATTAGTGATGTTGTTGGTATGAGCATGTGAAGAATCTGCACGATCAGTCCGCTCGAGAGCTTCCATAAGAAGAAAACATAAGAATTGTTAGTGATAAGCGGATTCCAGCACTTACAAGTTTGAACCGAGAGTTTAACAAAGCATAGTGTGAAAACACGACTCTAATTCTCACAAAGGTCGTTCCTGAATTGGAGTCCCACAAGTGAGATAACGCGATGTACCGAAGTACACCTACAGTTCAGATGAGTCACTGAGGTACACCGAAGCATCACCTCACGATCAGACCGTTTGAGACACACTAAGCGTAATCCACGGGAGTTACCGAAGTGACCTGCTGTCGGGCGTTTGATGTTGACCACGGCAGAGTTTCCATTCAATCATTAAGGATCACAATTGTGAACCTCTCATAAATGTTCTCGACAGATTGCTAAGATCTGTGAAGGACACGATAATGTATCACTTGCGTTCTTATTGTTGAACGACAAGAGATGAATTGTCAAGTGTTCCTAAGAGATCTTTTGATGAATCTCGTGGCTCTAGACTCAATAGTGCGCTTTGGTTTTCATGAGCGGAGACTAGGGAGAGGGTCTCCTTCTTCAATACCAGCAATCTCTAAGAGAAAGCCGATAGTTTACGTAGGGTTCCCTGTGAGAATGAAACAAGCTTCTGTTGAGAGAAACTTGAGTGGCTAAGAAGGTTTAGTGCATGCGTCACTGGGTCCATGACGACTTTGATCTTCAATACCGATGTCATCAAGTGACAACCAGTAGCATATGAATTGAACCCGGTGTCTGCCCTAAGTTGAATAATCTGGATGGCTATTTCTTTTCACCCTTTTCTTTGCAATTATTTTTAATTCTTCAACTCCTTCTTTCTCCGATTCTCATTTTCTCCTTTTATAATCATACCTAAGGACTTCTAATTCTAACTATTAGAAGTGTCCTTGGGTAGATCCCTTCGGCTCTGGCGGATCATAGGACGGTTATTTCTAACCTTAATCACCTTATAACTCCATTGCCATAAAACCATTTTCACGAAAATCTCTCAAAGTGCTTATGAGTAAAACCATTTTGAACCACTTGTGAGAGTTTAAGATTTTGCAGAAATACTCCCCCTCCACACATGCTTGAGTGTTTTGACAGAAATTTGCATGGTGAGAGAAGAGCGCGCACTTTTTGAATTGATCAACTCAAGATAGACAATCCCCCGCGAGACACAGTTACGTTGCATAGTTAAAGAGTTACATTGTCAGCTTTTAGGTGACAACTAGCTCTAATAACTATCTTGAAGGTGTGGACAAGCCTCGAAAGGTTGTCAAACCCGTCAAAGTTCATGTCTACCAAGAGTTTCTCGAATGGTACATTCTACTCGGACAAGTCCTTTGCGAGACACGTTTACATCACTAGCGAACTAGCTTGAAATTATTACCCGTCCCGGACAAGTCTTTTCGAGTTACTAACATTTAAGATCTCATCAATTCGTTGGTTAAGTCTATAGCACAAAGATTCATTTGCAGTTTCACAACATATTTCTTATCAAATAATTTTTCTCTCCCTTAAAAATGGCATATAAATATGTTATTTTTGAAGAAATGTTGAGATTAAATATGACCATTTTGAGTTTTGTGAGAAGATTACAACAAAGAATAATTTGTGAACAAAGTTTTTCAGAAATACTCCCCCTCAACAAGTGATATTAACGGTTGAGGTTTTGAAAATCATAAGGGGAAGTACTTGTTCTTTTGAGCAAAACCTTTTTAAAAAAATGAAAGGTTTGATAAGTTTTACTCAAAAGTAAGAAGCTTTCGCTCCTTTTATAAGGATTGTGGCACTGAAGCGTACCACAAGGTCCTTTCATTACAAGAACGGGTTGTACACTGTTATTTGTGCACAAGCCATATTCATAATATAATCACACATCCAAATCAATATGAAAATGAAACAGTTTAAGGGGTACCAGGGGAATCAGGTAGTCCAGCAATGTCTCCAGGAATGCGAACTGGGCGTTGATAGCCTGTGAGAGTAATCCTGGAACGACCACCTACAAAGCTCTCCAAAGTTCTGAACTGATCCCTTCTGAACAACCTTTCATCAATCCGCGTGATGATTCTCTTCACATTCCGTCTCTCCTGAGAATTCCATCTCTTCGGTGACCCAATGTCTTGTTGTATCGCCTTTAACCGATAAGCTAAGCCGTCCACGACTTTCTTCATGTGTGATCTCCAAACTTATGAAGATCTCTACATGCCATCAAGCAGTTGCGATGTAGTTCACTACGGTAGACTACTCCAAACGGTTTGCTGATGAGAGTGTATTGAGGAAGATGATTGATGTCAGGAAGTTCTAGCTGAGTGATCCGTGCCAAACCGTCAAGTTTTATCACTCAAGCCTGCCACTTGTGAATGGCCGACCGTAACAAACTTAAAACAGTTTAAGCACAAATGCAATGAAGATCAGGAGAGTATAGTGTTTCCCCAGGTCGTTAAGTCCCAACGAGCTGTGCGAGAATAGTCAAACGTTTAGTGATCGAGAGGATTTGAACGGGAAAGGATTGTGATAATTATAACTACAGAAAGGGTACATAAACTACAAGGGCTTAAATGCAAATTAAAGGAAATTAAAAGGATAAAAAATATTAAATAAACGCTATCACTATTTTTACACTGATGTTTTTGATTTTATATTTTTATAAAACTGAATTAAAAACTACGTTACGTACAAATGAAAATGTGAAACTTACACAATATTAATCCTAAAAATATGAAAATGATATTTTTACAAACCTAATGATAAAATAAAATTTATAGAAAAATAAAATTATTTTTAAAACTATTTATCTAATTATTATTAATTAAAAACTATTTTTAACTATTAAATAATAGCCTAAAATACAAGAAAATATGAAACAAAGCTAGAAAAATAAAATTTTGACTTAGAAAAATCTAAAATAACAAAATAGAATTTTCAAAACTATTTTTGTATTTTTCTGATTATTTTTCTATTTTTTTGGATTTTAAACTATTAAAAACTAACTAAATTACTAAAAATTACAAAATAAACTATGAAAAATCTGGAAAATTACTTTTTTTACTTTTTATATTTATCTAAACCTAAGAAAATTGAAAAATTATTTTTTTGAACTTTTTCTGATTTAATTGTATTAAAAGCTATTTAAAATTACCTAAAAACTGTTTTTAATTAAGAAAAATAGTAAACTGACTTGGAAAAATGTGAAAAATTCAGGAAAACTCTAAATTAATGTTATGAATCTAAGAAAAATAGAAAAACATGTGCTTGTGTGGTGGAAATTGAAACTGCAGTTTTAAGTACTTATTTATAAGCACTTGAATAAGCACAAGTGTACCAAATGGAAACCAACTGAACACAGAAGCTTTGTTATGCTAAAAATAGCCAAATGCAACTTATTTAAACTACCCTTAACCTCTTTTAAGCTGATTACCAAGATTTGGTTGTTTTGATCACAAGTGTTAAAAACAGTGGTGAGGGTATTACTTTAAGCCAAGCAATAAGCCACACAATAAGCTGAATTTGAAAACCACAAATTGGAACCTCAAGAGGACCTGGGTGGCTAACTATAAGCTAAAGATGAGACCTAGTTGAGCTCAACTGAGCAATGTGCAAAGGCTGCACAAAGCTGAGAAACACTCAGCTTTGACTGAGTTTTGGTGAACAGGGCAACTGAGCCATGTTTGACAAGCTTATGTAGAGCTTATAAAAATTACTAAAAATCTACTAAAATAACAATAAGAAAGTAGACCTGTTGAACTTTAAAAACCCAGAGTTTCATTTGATTTGGTCCAAGAATGAACCCAAGAAAAATCCTTCTAGTTGGCCAAAAACTGCCTTTTGCATGTTTTGACTTTTGACACAGTTGATAAAATTGACTTTCTTGAATTTTAATCCTAATTTGTTGATTGAATATGATGTTATATGGTTAAATGAAACTAGTACAAGCTATGCTACTGATTTCCAAACATGAAACAAGCTTTTGATTATTGAAAAATTCCAACAGTTAATGATTTAAGCCAGTTAACAAGAGATTTTGACTATGAGTGTTTTGCAGGCACTAGTTCAAGACAGATATGAGTGTATATGGTCTTAACAAGCATGAACCAACAGAAATCCACTTTTAAACAAACCTCAAGCATAGCTTAACTGCATAATCCAAACACCCTATTTGAAACTGTTTTGCAAATTTAAACTACACTAACCACTGTTTTAACTCATTTAACCATATAAACTAACTCTAGCATCCTTATTACTACTAATTAAACATGTTTAAACTAGTTGGTGACCACAGAATTCAAATATGAGCACAACATGAAAACTGCATATAAAATGGAAAATGAGATACCAACTTACAAGTGTCCAGCTTATATGCAGCTTAAAACCGCACCATACACTACCCTATACTAAGCTAATTCCAACCCAATTCCATCTCTGCAATACCCATTATCCAATTTCAAGCCTGCTTAACCAAATTTTCTTCTTTGTTGACTTTTGTTGATCTTCAATGGAACTTGATTGAAACTGATTTCCCAAGCTTACAAAAAGCTATATAGAGCTTAAATAAGCCTGTTTGAGTATTAAATAAGCTTATTGAAGCTTGGTTTTAGCACACTTATACTTGAAATGGTAACAGTGATTATAAAATTTGAAAAACATAATAATACTTTGAATTAAAACTGGAAACTGAGTTACAATGACTAAATGTATTAGTCTTAGTACACTAAAGCTTGATATTACAGAATTGTGAACTAATTAAGAGATTTAAAGAAAAAACGACATACAAGAATTTAAAAAAACTAAGTACTACTTTGCTTCTCTGTCTTCCTCCTCTTTTATACTTCAAATGGCTCTCCACGTGTCTTCTGAGCCAATCCCACCTCTCAATTTGACCAATGGTTGAGTTTTGAGTATTCTAGGCCATTTTATCAATTTGGCGGGAAAAGGGATTTGACTTGTGGGGCTCTGAAACTAGCACTAGGGGGGGTGGCATTTAATGCAGTGGTTTGTGATGATGAGGGGGTGGTGGGAAAGGAGAAAAGGTGATGGGAGAGGAGTTGCAGGGTGTAGCAGGCAAGTTGGAGAGGGAAGCAGGAGGTGGAGGGAAAGGTGTTTGGGACTGTTTGTTTGGTTTGGTTTGACCAGGGTTCAAAAAGGGAAGTGACAGGGGTCAAAGGTTTAAAGTGGCAGGGGTCTAAAAGGTTTTGACAAGGCTTGTAAGTTAATAATAAAAGGACTAAACTTGTATTTCTGAAATCTTGAAGGACCAGGCCTGCCATTTTTCCAAAGTTCTCACAAGGGTTACTTTTGACAAGTTTTGAAAGTACAAGTACCATTTTGACATTTTCAAATTCTCAAAGGACTAAACTTGACAATTTTGAAAGTTAAAGGACCTAAGTTGTAATTTTGTGAATTTAAATCTCAAGGACCAATTTTGACAACTTAGGAATCCCTAGGGACTTGAAATGATATTTTTCTTTATTTAGATTTACCAGGGACTGTTTTTGACAATTTTTGAAACTTGGGGGACTAAAACTGCCAATTATGCAAACTTGATACGTTTTTCACCAGATTTTGATATTTTTGCATTTAAAACACATAAAACACTTATTTGTGATATTTTTATCATTTTGATGCATTTTTGAGTGTTTTCAGATGTTTTTGCAGTTTAATTGGTACAAAAATGATGAGTATTTACACACTCATCAATCCCCCACACTAAGATATTGCTAGTCCCTAGCAATGTTTTGAGAAAAATTAATGGATTTGAATTTCTTTACCAAAAGCCATTACTTCTGGAGTAGCCAAATGTTTCAGTTCAAGTAAGAACCTTGGTACACCGATAACCAAATGATTTTGAGCAAATCACCAGCTTCCAACGGATTTGATTTGTCTTTACTAAAAGCCGTTTGCTTCTGGACTAGCCAACTCTTAGATAAAATATCTTTGGTGAGCTGATTACCAATTATGGTTTTTCCACTGCCTTTACCACAAGCCATAAACTTGCGGGCTAGCCAACTCTTCACTTTTAAGGATATGGTGAGCTGAATACCATACAATTTTGGGCAAATTGCAAGCCGTCAACGGATTTGATATATCTTTACCAAGAGCCGTTTGCTCCTGGATTAGCCAATCCTTATGTGGGTTAGACATGGTGGACTGATTACCATTTGTTGTGTTTAGTACATAGTACTTCCACTACAAAAAATTTTAAAATTTGGCCATTTTGGGGAAAAGGGGACTAAAAGGGTACATTTATGATCAAATTTAGCGAAATTTCCCCCACACTTAGAAATGAATATTGTCCTCAATATTCAAAGTATCGGCTGTTATGCCGAAACTTAGAACGTAAAAAGATAACATTACTAGCTAAGTGTAGAAACACAACAATTATTCTCTTTTTAATATTTACAATTTTCATTCATTTTTAAGATCTATATACAACATGTGGGGTATCTCCCCCACACTAGGGTGGTACACACGGGTGAAAACCCATGTTTAACTCTTGTTTTTGATTACCGAGTCGCTAGCTTGACTCGACCCGAATTAATTTGTTCATGGGGAAGTAAGTGGAAGAGACAATCTCCATCGGACTTTCATTCAAGATGTTTGGATAAACATTGAAGTACGTGAAAGTTCCACACCGATGATATACAGAGACAGACAGACCCGGCTCATAAGTGGTACATGGAAATGCCTGGGTCAAAGATAATGTCTTCATTCCCGAAGGAGTGAAGAACAGGGGAAGTCACGGGATATATGAAGAAAAGAAAGAAAATCATGATAAAAATCATGACTAACTCTTCATCCTCAATAGGAGAATTCATAGTTTCATGAATCTCCTCAGTTAAGTTCACTTGATCAAGACATATTATGGGTGTGTCTAGATCAAAGTAGAAATTATCATACTCCGGCGGAGATATGATATGAGTGAGTTCACAGGAGAACTCCTCGAAGGTAAATGAATCATATTCAATTGGTATCGTGGGTTCACTGGTGAACTCCTCCAATGTAAATGATTCATAATCAGGGAGAGAATTATGAGAATGAAAAGTGGTACTGCCACTAATCTTCTCTCCCATATTATCAAAACAGAAGGCTTCCATTTCGGGAATAGAATCATCGGAAAAAATGTCACTATCCTTAATGGGGATAGGAGATGAAATAGGTTTTTCATTGAAAGCCTCGATTTTAGAAATGAGAAGACTGACATTCAATAATGTTGCACGAAGTGCTTCATCTTTGATTTCAATGTCAGTAACTTTATCATTCTCTTCTTCTAAGCTAACAAGCTCAGAAGGTAATTCTTCCATATAACTGATGTCTCCACAAGATAACGAATTGTCATCAATAGAATCGGAGCACATCTCAACATGATTACTTTGGAAGACAAGAGGAGGAGGGATATCACACACATGATCAAGAATTCCTGTGACTCTCTTGGGATTGGGACAAGGTTCTCAACACTAGACTTTATGAATTCTTCCGATTCCTTTTCAGGAACAGTGTCAAGATGCTCATCCCCATGTTCGAGAGTGGCGGGAATATCGGTGTGATAGCAGTTGTTTGAGAATGAATCTCAACTGTTGGGATATCAACTGATGAATTTGATGAGTCTTCAAGTGTATCCTCATCATCACTGTCATCGGGAATAAAACGAAATTGAGAGCTAGATCTGGCTGCTTTTTCTTTTGCAATTGATTCCTTAATAGCTTTTTCAAAGGCAATTTGGGAATTTATTTTAGCAACCTGCTCTTCAGCTAGCAATTCTTCCATGGATTTCTCATGTGAATTTTGAATGACGGGACATTGTGGGAGTGGAGATTTGTCAAAACCGGAAGGTTGACATTGATAATCATCATGAGGACCCCCACAATATACACAAGAAAAACTGGGAACATTATGAAATGTTGTTTTATTGAACTCCTCACTTCTTTTCACTAACTCCAGAAGCTCTAGATAAGTGTCTTGTTGGGTTTGTTGAGGAGTTTGAGTTATTTGGCACTGTGGAGGTTGGTTGTGATATGGATAGTCGTAATTGTTACAAGGAAATGGATTCCGTGTTTGACAATCAGAGCTGAAATGGGGACCTCCACAGTTCTCACAACAAAATGATTGTTGTGGTGGTCATGTGAATAATATGGAATTTGGTCATTTCAAAGTCTCGAGTGTTACCGAAAACTGTTCGTAGACAAATGTGTTTTCGGATTGACACTCAAATCCTTGGTGAGGACCTCCACAAAATTCACAGCAGTTATGTTGATTATATGAAGATGAGTCGGGCTGTGGTGGGTACTTGGAAAAGTTTGAGGGGTCGTTAAATGAGTTCGGATTAGGATCATAATCAAATGAATTCCTCGAACCACAAAACAAACAACTCCCGTTACGAATATCATTACCACATTGTACACACGTACACCAACGACATGGTGAACCAAAAAGAGGTTCACCACAACCGACACAAGGAATAAACGATTTCATTTGAGAGTCATGAGAAGGAATCGGTTTATTCAAAGAATCAACAAAACCAACATGGTGATCAGAATGACTATCAAGTCTCGAAGAACATTTTGAAAAATCAGGAGGTGGGATAAGTGGTGTGCTCTGAGAGCTAGCAATTTCCACCACTTCCGTTATGGTCTCTGGTTCTGGTTCTTGAGAAGCGTGAAGATTAGGCAAGTCATTCTTGCTAGTCACCGGTCTAAATTCTGCATGTTTACTTTTAACCGTAAATCGTGAAAGTTTAGGATCAATTCTAGACGGCTTAGGAGCAATTGAGGGATTAGATCTTTGGATAACCGTAGGTTGGACGTATTTAGCACTTCCATTATCATAGGGAAGTACCTGGTCCTTTGTCACCCCGGTTTCTCGTTCCATTTCCCTACGCAGAATTAATGGATCATCACGAACGACACGAATTCTTGACATTTGTGATAAAGTCTGAAGTTTTTCAGCTTCGTCCCAGAATTCGTTGCAGTCGAGAGATTCCATGAGAATTAGAATCAAATGGATAGAGGGTAAAGAGATAAAGAATCAAAAAGGGTAAGAGGGTAAAGATGAATATTTTTGGGTTTTTGATTTTTATAAGAAGATATAAATATATAGATGGTATAAACAAGGAGTGAATATTCAAATCACTAATCTGCTAAACGTAAGACTATTAGCACTGCTCCCCGGCAGCGGTGCCAAAATTTGATCCGTACCAAACCGTCAAGTTTTATCACTCAAGCCTGCCACTTGTGAATGGCCGACCGTAACAAACTTAAAACAGTTTAAGCACAAATGCAATGAAGATCAGGAGAGTATAGTGTTTCCCCAGGTCGTTAAGTCCCAACGAGCTGTGCGAGAATAGTCAAACGTTTAGTGATCGAGAGGATTTGAACGGGAAAGGATTGTGATAATTATAACTACAGAAAGGGTACATAAACTACAAGGGCTTAAATGCAAATTAAAGGAAATTAAAAGGATAAAAAATATTAAATAAACGCTATCACTATTTTTACACTGATGTTTTTGATTTTATGTTTTTATAAAACTGAATTAAAAACTACGTTACGTACAAATGAAAATGTGAAACTTACACAATATTAATCCTAAAAATATGAAAATGATATTTTTACAAACCTAATGATAAAAGAAAATTTATAGAAAAAGAAAATTATTTTTAAAACTATTTATCTAATTATTATTAATTAAAAACTATTTTTAACTATTAAATAATAGCCTAAAATACAAGAAAATATGAAACAAAGCTAGAAAAATAAAATTTTGACTTAGAAAAATCTAAAATAACAAAATAGAATTTTCAAAACTATTTTTGTATTTTTCTGATTATTTTTCTATTTTTTTGGATTTTAAACTATTAAAAACTAACTAAATTACTAAAAATTACAAAATAAACTATGAAAAATCTGGAAAATTACTTTTTTTACTTTTTATATTTATCTAAACCTAAGAAAATTTAAAAATTATTTTTTTGAACTTTTTCTGATTTAATTGTATTAAAAGCTATTTAAAATTACCTAAAAACTGTTTTTAATTAAGAAAAATAGTAAACTGACTTGGAAAAATGTGAAAAATTCAGGAAAAGTCTAAATTAATGTTATGAATATAAGAAAAATAGAAAAACATATGCTTGTGTGGTGGAAATTGAAACTGCAGTTTTAAGTACTTATTTATAAGCACTTGAATAAGCACAAGCGTACCAAATGGAAACCAACTGAACACAGAAGCTTTGTTATGCTAAAAATAGCCAAATGCAACTTATTTAAACTACCCTTAACCTCTTTTAAGCTGATTGCCAAGATTTGGTTGTTTTGATCACAAGTGTTAAAAACAGTGGTGAGGGTATTACTTTAAGCCAAGCAATAAGCCACACAATAAGCTGAATTTGAAAACCACAAATTGGAACCTCAAGAGGACCTGGGTGGCTAACTATAAGCTAAAGATGAGACCTAGTTGAGCTCAACTGAGCAATGTGCAAAGGCTGCACAAAGCTGAGAAACACTCAGCTTTGACTGAGTTTTGGTGAACAGGGCAACTGAGCCCTGTTTGACAAGCTTATGTAGAGCTTATAAAAATTACTAAAAATCTACTAAAATAACAATAAGAAAGTAGACCTGTTGAACTTTAAAAACCCAGAGTTTCATTTGATTTGGTCCAAGAATGAACCCAAGAAAAATCCTTCTAGTTGGCCAAAAACTGCCTTTTGCATGTTTTGACTTTTGACACAGTTGATAAAATTGACTTTCTTGAATTTTAATCCTAATTTGTTGATTGAATATGATGTTATATGGTTAAATGAAACTAGTACAAGCTATGCTACTGATTTCCAAACATGAAACAAGCTTTTGATTATTGAAAAATTCCAACAGTTAATGATTTAAGCCAGTTAACAAGAGATTTTGACTATGAGTGTTTTGCAGGCACTAGTTCAAGACAGATATGAGTGTATATGGTCTTAACAAGCATGAACCAACAGAAATCCACTTTTAAACAAACCTCAAGCATAGCTTAACTACATAATCCAAACACCCTATTTGAAACTGTTTTGCAAATTTAAACTACACTAACCACTGTTTTAACTCATTTAACCATATAAACTAACTCTAGCATCCTTATTACTACTAATTAAACATGTTTAAACTAGTTGGTGACCACAGAATTCAAATATGAGCACAACATGAAAACTGCATATAAAATGGAAAATGAGATACCAACTTACAAGTGTCCAGCTTATATGCAGCTTAAAACCAGACCATACACTACCCTATACTAAGCTAATTCCAACCCAATTCCATCTCTGCAATACCCATTATCCAATTTCAAGCCTGCTTAACCAAATTTTCTTCTTTGTTGACTTTTGTTGACCTTCAATGGAACTTGATTGAAACTGATTTCCCAAGCTTACAAAAAGCTATATAGAGCTTAAATAAGCCTGTTTGAGTATTAAATAAGCTTATTGAAGCTTGGTTTTAGCACACTTATACTTGAAATGGTAACAGTGATTATAAAATTTGAAAAACATAATAATACTTTGAATTAAAACTGGAAACTGAGTTACAATGACTAAATGTATTAGTCTTAGTACACTAAAGCTTGATATTACAGAATTGTGAACTAATTAAGAGATTTAAAAAAAAACGACATACAAGAATTTAAAAAAAACTAAGTACTACTTTGCTTCTCTGTCTTCCTCCTCTTTTATACTTCAAATGGCTCTCCACGTGTCTTCTGAGCCAATCCCACCTCTCAATTTGACCAATGGTTGAGTTCTGAGTATTCTAGGCCATTTTATCAATTTGGCGGGAAAAGGGATTTGACTTGTGGGGCTCTGAAACTAGCACTAGGGGGGGTGGCATTTAATGCAGTGGTTTGTGATGATGAGGGGGTGGTGGGAAAGGAGAAAAGGTGATGGGAGAGGAGTTGCAGGGTGTAGCAGGCAAGTTGGAGAGGGAAGCAGGAGGTGGAGGGAAAGGTGTTTGGGACTGTTTGTTTGGTTTGGTTTGACCAGGGTTCAAAAAGGGAAGTGACAGGGGTCAAAGGTTTAAAGTGGCAGGGGTCTAAAAGGTTTTGACAAGGCTTGTAAGTTAATAATACAAGGACTAAACTTGTATTTCTGAAATCTTGAAGGACCAGGCCTGCCATTTTTCCAAAGTTCTCACAAGGGTTACTTTTGACAAGTTTTGAAAGTACAAGTACCATTTTTGACATTTTCAAATTCTCAAAGGACTAAACTTGACAATTTTGAAAGTTAAAGGACCTAAGTTGTAATTTTGTGAATTTAAATCTCAAGGACCAATTTTGACAACTTAGGAATCCCTAGGGACTTGAAATGATATTTTTCTTTATTTAGATTTACCAGGGACTGTTTTAGACAATTTTTGAAACTGGGGACTAAAACGCCAATTATGCAAATTTGATACGTTTTTCACCAGATTTTGATATTTTTGCATTTAAAATACATAAAACACTTATTTGTGATATTTTTATCATTTTGATGCATTTCTGAGTGTTTTCAGATGTTTTTGCAGTTTAATTGGTACAAAAATGATGAGTATTTACACACTCATCACTGAGGTCTGGTGAAGTTGACGCGTGTCTGATAAGATTCAACGGCAAGTTGCAAGTCTTCTACACGTTCTTGGATTACAATGCTTCTGATGAAGATGAGCAAGGACTTGATGTATTCACGTTCGATTTTAGTCGAGAATTGTCTCATTCTTCCCTGTACCTTGGCAAGATACAGATCTTCAATGTCGTTGAGAGACATATTCTGAAAGTCCGCTTCACATAACTCATAGTCCCTTTCGTCTTGTCTTTTGACCATGATTTTCTGGAGGAAAGTGTAATCCCATTTAGATGAGAGAGCCACATGCTTAACAGCAACGATCCCTTTATCACTGTACACTTCATGTTTATACTTTCGAACCTGGCAGATTTTGTAGTAGATTCTTCGGCGTTCGGGCCAATGGTGAATCCCATACATTGCATCGATGTCATACCGTTCCACGTTGTTGGTAAACATGTGGTTAGCCTTTTCCTCGATGGCTATACAGTTGGAGTATATGGCTGCCGGTAACGGAAGTGTAAGTGCGGTAGCGTATTTCCTTGAACCATCGCTACTGTGTAGAAGAAATTCCAGGTCTTTGTTGAAAAAGTAGCGAAATGGAATCTTAGGTTGATCTGGTTGACCAATAGTTAGTAAAGGTCTGGTCCAGTCGGTGTAGTATGGAGCATTGTCTTTTCGTGTGAAGTCAATGTTAGCTTTAGGGTTGAGCCAATCGATGTTGTTAGACATGGCTCGTGCTATGTTTTCAAGATGGTATTCAACTTCGATAGCACTTTCTGAGCTGTCTTTGAGCAATTGAAAGGCTTCATTCTTGATACGTTTTAACTCTGACTTGGTCATCTTCTTCACTCGAAACTTCTCTTGAAGTAACTTAGCATGCTCCAATGTTCGACCTTCTACCAAATCCTGATCATCAGTTAGGGCGGGAGTAGCATCAACAAGTGTAGAGAACCATTCAAACTCGGTGTCATCTTCGTCTAGCCATGAGACGACATCAGCCTTAGGTGACTTCTTCTTCTTCTTTGGCCTAGATGAGGATGCTGGTTTCTTTGTTGAAGCTGGAGAGGTGGGTTGTTGTTGGGGCTCAGGTATCTCTTCATCGTTACCACCAGTGTATTCGAAGTGATCACCGGTTTTCTCGTCGAGGTGGTAACTCGAGTCCCGAGGTTTGTCGCCAGAAGAGCGTGGAGGAGATCGTTGTTGAGCCGAGTCCTTTGGGGTGGAGGAGGCATGAAGGAAGATTCACCAGACTTCTTTGGACGTTTAGGTGCAGAGTCCTTGTTCTTATCATCGTCATCTCTTGGTCGCTTTAGGTTGGTCTCACGATTCTTTGCATGATCATCCGAGTTGATAATCTAGTAGACCTTTAAAAAATTTAGCTTCATCCGAAGTAAAAGTTGCATATCGTTTTGACATTTGCATCACCAATTTAGCAATTAACCGGTTCGAGAGATCGATTCTTTGGCCATTATATGTTTAACCAATGCGACGATATTTGGAGTAAGTTGTGCGGAAAATACTTCTCTTGTCAAACCAGGGGACGTGTCGAGAAGAAACTTGTAAGTATATTCTCTTGCCGTCTTCTCCAATTCCTTTTGGAAATCTCCTTTGATAAACTTCTGGATTTGTTCCCTTTCTTTCAACAACTCGTTTATCCCGTTTTGAAGCTAGTTGATTCTGTCAGCGAGTTGATTCATCTTTTTGTTGGTTACATCCTTCTTCTGTACTTGCTTGACAGCTTTGACAATCTTGGTTTTAGCCCAGGATATCCAAGAGTCAGTTGGTTTCTTCACAGATTTGGATGTGGATCTTGTTGTTCCTTTGGATGGTGGAAGTGAAGAGTGAGAAGATGAGTCTAATGAAGAGGAGACGTGAGGTGGCTCAGGGTCCTTGGTTGGCTCAGAAGTGTCCTCCTTGGAGCGTGCGGGACTGTCTAGAAGAAAATTATCATAATCAGTTTCTTCATCATTTCCAGACTTAGCCGTTTCATCAGCCTTAGTATCTTCACCAGAATTTTTCTCAGTCTTTTCCGTGTCTGGTTCCTTTATGTCAAAGTCGATGGAATCCTCAATCTGCCTTTGCTGTTGTTCGTGGGTGATGGTGGTACCAGTTCCCTTATCGGGTTGATTAACCGCATCGGGAACTGGTGTGGCTTGTGTTCCACCACTTGACCCTCCGGGGCCACGAGTTTGATCCTTTACAAATTCATCAGCAAGGTATTTGAGTCTGAGGTTCTTCAACTTCTTTTGATATTCTCTTTCCTCATCAACTGGTTCTTCTTCAGAACTTTCCTTATCATGCTCAAGCACAGGAGTTTTTCCTTTGCCTTTTTCAGCTATTGGACTGGGAGGTTTAGCTACTGTTGGAGTGTCATCGATTGCGTTTGAGTAGGTGACCTCTTCGTCGATTCAGCTTTCTCGAGTTTTCATCCAGTAGCTTTCGTTGCGGTTCAGGCTTGGGAATAGGAATAGGAACAACTTTCTTAGAGGGAATTTTCCTTTTGAGTGCGGTGTTCCTCTTAGGGAACTTTCTTTGACTCTCGTGCTTGTAACACTTCCTGCCTCTCCTTGTTTTCCTAGTAGGTGTACCGGAGGACTTTTCATCAATAAAACCGACTTTGCCTTCATCAACCGCTACCAGATACCTTTTGTATGAATAGAGTTGTTTGACCGCATCGGTTAGAAGGTGATCCGCAACACGCACCCGGTTTCTTTGTTGTAGATTCCTTAAATCACCGTGAGTGTAGGCTCATAAAACATGGAGTGATTGTTGGGGTCATTGGTTCTCAAGGGGATATCAGGATTATACCCTAAAGCTCTTTGGATCAACAGTTTTGTATATCTGATGTATGGGATTTTGGAGCCAAGCTTTTTGAGGAATGACATCATGTCGTCCCATATCAGAGCTTCAACTTCAATGTGTTTCATGTTGACCAAAGCCCAAAAGATCTGTAGTTCAACGAGCTTGGGATGCTCATAACCACTATCACGCCCGAAATGGATTTGGTGATGATGATGTAGAGGTTCTCCATGGTCAAGAATATTCTTAAGATCCACGTATAAATGCTTTGTGATTACTCCTGAAGCTTCGTCATAACCAATGTCGATCATGAACTGCAGAACCTCTTCACTTGGTGTGGCGGTATTCGGTTGGCTCGATGATAGGTATGAGAAGAACGGCCCTTAAGTCTGCCGGTGTGATGGTGACTTGTTTGTGGTTGAGCGTCACCGTCCACAAAGCATTTTGACCTTTGATCTTTCGGATTGTATGCCAAAACCGGTGAATGTAGATCTCCCAGACCGTAGCGTAATTGGTGAGCATGTTCGATAAGGGTGATTCTTCGAAAGTCCACAGCTATTAAGCAAGAAGACTCGAGCGGTGAGACTATCAAAATCATCACGAAGGTTGTTCTTTCCTATCTTCATCGGATAGCCATTAGGAAAGATATCTTCAACGGTGAGAACGTTTGGTGCTTCCACGTTTTGCATTCGAGCGTCCATGTCGTGATCTGAAAGATATTTAGCAAAAAGAACCAACATATCGAAAGACATTACGTTAGTCAACAGTTGATTTTATTGTCTATTATTTGAATGTGATATGTCGAAGATTGTTACGAGTCCAATGTCACTTTTTTGTCCAATAGTCCAAAGACGTCGTGATAAGTTTTATGAGTTGGTTAACTTTTAAAGTCTAAGTTTTCACTTATATTTCACAACTTATTAAACGTTTAAGCTTATTGGTGACATTATTGGTTTCGTGGCGTTATGATTTATTTATTTACAAGTTTGCACGCGTAACAATTCATAATTAAGGTTAAAACAAGGCTTAGGCGTAGAAATGGCAAGCTTATGCGTAAACAGAAGTGATTATACGCGTAAACGTAAACTTATGCGTAGGTTATTGACTTACGCGTAGGAAAAGAGGGCCTTATGCATAGAGCTTACGCGTAAGACTTACTCGTAAGAGTCAACCTTATGCGTAGAGGTTACTGTTTACGCATATCCTTCACACGATACGCGTAGTCCCCAATGTAGAACCTTAGGCGTAAACGTTACGCGTAAGATTTCTCTTACGCATAACATGCTACGCGTAAGGTGATCCTTATGCGTAGATGGCAAGTAACCTTGATTCTGAATTTTCGCGCGTAGAAAACCTGAAATAAGTTCATCATATCACCAATCTTAATACACACATTCAATCTTTATATGTTCAAACCATGAATACTCATTAAACAGTTATGCGCAGAAACAGGTTACGCGTAAGCTTAAACCCTAAAGTTCAATTTCTACGAGTAAGTTATCTAGCCATAGGAATTGCACCAAAATGATTCTTGGATGTCTAGGAAGCCTATTGAGTTGTTCTATGCAAGTTTTAACATCAAACTCTTAGCGAATCAAAAATACCCAAATTTCAAGAACATAAACCCTAATTCTTAATAAACTAGAAATTAATGTTACTGGGTTGATTCTGAGCCTAGATATGATCAATTCAACATGAACACAACCTCATTCAACTACCTATTTAACCAGAAACACTCTCATATGAAAATACCCAATTTCACGCATAAACCCTAGTTTTCAAAATCAATCAATTCGTGTATTTGGGTGATGTTTAATGATAAAAATGGTTTCAATGATGTTAGATAAACGTTTTGACACACTCATTTTATCCACAAACACACAACCTTGATTAGATGTTCATACGCTTATGCGTAGAACATTAAATCACCTCTAAGTTAAAATCTAACCGTTGGATTTCAAAAATATTTAAAACCTTTGTTTAGATGATAACAAAGAACATATAATCACTTACAAATTGATGATCAAGACTAAGGATTTGAATATTGATTTTAGGCGTAGGATTGGTTTGGTGAGATAATAAATGTAGTGAAGTTAATGAGTTAGGTGGAAGCTTTTGTTAAAAATAACTTTGAACATTTGACACAATTAGTCCATCCACCTGTATCATTTACATCCAATGCCCTTAACTTCCATTTTGGTTACCAAACGAAAAATATTTGGATATAAATTTGACGACACTCCCCCTCGACTTAAGAAATAATGAAGTTTTATAAATTTTAGTCCGAGAAGTGTCAGTAAACCAAAAATATGACCACCATTATTAAAGAAACAACCGGGATAAGATAACATGCAAGTACAAGGTTTTTATGAAACCGTAAAATATTTGTTTTCTCCCCCTCAACACTTGATCGAAAAAATACTGAATTTTGAAAGATTAGAGTGTTGACGGAAGAATTGTACTTGCCATGTGAAAAGAATTATAGATAGAAGAATATTTTAATTGTTTTATCAGATTTTATATTTTTGTATTTTGTTTTTGAAAAATATTTACAAAAGAGGTTTTGGTGTTTGACTGGTTTTAAGAATGTTTTAAGAGTTCATTGAGTTCCTCTTGAGTCAAACACCGCATACCAATCCGGTGGACCAACTCATTAAACCTAGCAGGAGCTAAGGCTTTGGTGAGGAGATCTGCCAATTGGTATTCGGTACCCACAAAGTATAATTCAATAGTACCTGCTCCACGTGGTCCTTGATGAAATGATATCGAAGATCGATGTGCTTTGATTTCAAATGTTGAACTGAGTTGCACGAGATCGCAATAGCACTCGATTGTCGCAGATACATCGATTTTGTCAAATCGTAACCATAGTCTTTGAGTTGTGTTCTCATCCAAATGACTTGAGCACAACACGCACATGGCTACATATTCTACTTCGGTTGAGGACAGCGATGTACAATCCTGCTTCTTCGATTTCCATGACACTAGTTTATCACCAAGAAATTGTAATGCTCCTGAAGTACTTTTCCGTGAATCTAAGCATCCTGCGAGATCGTCGAAAAAGCTATTAGTTCAAAACCGAATCCTTCGGATACCAGTTTCCCAAATTAATGGTTCCCTTGATGTATCGGAGGATTCTTTTAGCCTCAGAGAGGTGGGTTTCATTGGTCTCGACCGATAACGGGAGCAGAGATATACGACAAAAACAATATCAGGCCTGCTAGCTGTTAGATACATGGGAGACCCAATAATACTATGATATTTGGTAGGGTCCACCAATTTCCCATGTAAATCAGCGTCTAGCTTCTTGGTATGAGCCATTGGTGTGGCATATGTGTCACAATTTTGCATTCCAAATTTGTTTAAAAGTTCAAGGGCATATTTGGAATGACTTAAAAAATACCACGAGGTGATTGATGAACTTGCATTCCTAGAAAGAATGTGAGTTCACCCATCATTGACATTTCAAAATGTTTTGTCATAAGTTTTGCAAAAGCATTTGAATATTTTAAATGTGTTGACCTAAAAATGATGTCATCCACATAGATTTGAACGATTAAAATGTGAGCCCCGTGATATTGTATGAAAAGTGTAGGATCGACCGAGCCTTTGGTGAACTTATTGGAAATTAGGAAGGATGATAACCTATCGTACCACGCCCGAGGAGCTTGTTTGAGACCGTAGAGAGCTTTGTTCAGTTTGTAGACATGGTTCGGGAACTCGGGATCAACGAATCCTTCTGGCTGGCTGACATAAACCGTTTCTTTCGGTTGCCCATTCGAAAAGCGCTTTTGACGTCCATCTAAAAGACCGTTATATTCATATGAGCCGCGAACGCTAAAAATATCCGAACAGCCTCAAGATGAGCAACCGGATCGAATGATTCTTCGAAGTCTATACCCTCTTCCTGTCTATAACCCTTAGCCACCAGACGTGACTTGTTTCTGATTACGGTTCCTTCAGCATCCAATTTGTTTTTCCAAATCCATTTTAGACCAATGACGTAGACCCTTGTTGGTCTTTCAACCAGTTCCCAAACTTCAAGACGTTTGAATTGGTTGAGTTCTTCTTGCATGGATTCAATCCAGTTGTCCTTTGTCATTGCGTCTTTAAAGTTTTTAGGCTCAGATTGGCAGACAGCGAGTGCATAAATGCAATGTTCACCATCTGTGTGAAGACGTTGTCTCGTTACAACTAGTTGATTTGGGTTACCAATAATATTCTCAAGAGGATGGTCTTTTGTCCAACGATGTGTCGAGGGTTGATGTTGGTATACATTGTGCAGATTTTGAGGATTCAAATGGCTTGTAGATGATTCCGCAACATCGTGCGGCAGTTTCATTAGCAAAAGGGTTAAAGAACGCATTTGGATCAAAATCTGCAAGTGGGGGTACTTCATTGTTCGAACATCATCACTGGTTCAGTCATTGGAAGCATTTGTTCAATTGTTGTTGTAGAGTCAACCGATGGTGCTTCTTCAACAAGTTGTTGTTGCGGTGTATCGGTATTGGAATATGATTAGGTTGAGCAACTGAAACATCGGATACACCTGGAGCACGTTCATCAATGTCATCACCAAACAACGGAGCAAATAACTTTTCCATTTGTTGACGAGTAAGCTGGGGGCTTGGTTCAGCTGATGATTGGGTTTGAGAGATGTTTAAACGGTTGTGACCGGGTTCCAAGCTGTTATGCTCAGAAGCCATATCTGTAAGCTCATCGAAATTTGCATGAATCGTTTCCATAACCTGCTTTGTTCGACGATTCCAGATCCGGTAACCTTTAGAATTCTCACAATATCCAATAAAGACTCCAATGTCAGCTTTGGCTTTGAGCTTACCAAAGTCATCCCAATCATTATTCGGATAGCAAAGGGATCCAAATACATGAAAGTGTTTGAGATTCGGTTTTCGGTTGTGGGTAAGCTCAAATGGTGTTTTGTTGTAGCGTTTTGTAATCATTGAGCGATTCTGAGTGTAGCATGCAGTTGAGACAGCTTGAGCCCACAAGTAATCTGGAAGTTTAGCATTGATTAACATCGCTCGGCAGCCTTCCACTAACGTACGGTTTCGTCTTTCAACAACTCCGTTTTGTTCTGGTGTACGTACAATAGATGTCTGATGCTCAATTCCCACTTTCTCATAAAATTCTCGAAGATTTTGGTTTACAAATTCAGTTCCTTTGTCTGTTCTCATTTGGCGGACGGTATTCCGAAGCTGAACTTGAATTTTCGTGAGAAAGGTGATGATCATCTGTGGAGCTTGATCTTTGCTTCGAAGGAAGTATACCCAAGTCCATCTTGAGTAGTCATCTACAATTACCAGGATGTAGCGTTTGCCATTAATCGTTTGCACGCGCATCGGGCCACACAAATCCATGTGAAAAAGATGAAGCACATGCTGAGAGCTGTGTTCCACCTTTGAAGGAAAATGAGCACGAGTGCTTTTCCCTTGTTCACAAGCTGAGCAGAGGTCATCTTTAGAATACCGGAATCACGGGAGACCTTCAACAAGTTTTTGTCGAGCAAAGTTGGTGATGGTTTGAAATTTTAGATGTGAAAGACGACGGTGCCATAGCCAAGATTTTGTAGATGTAGCCTTTGAGAGTAAACAGATGGGAGATGAAGCAACCATGTCTTGCATTGAGATTGTATCTGAGACTAGAATTGCGTGAGCCAGACATAAGATCGTTTCCTTGTAGATCACGAATGAAACAAGTTTTGTCACGAAAAGCAACTTCCAAATCTCCATCACAGAATTGACCGACTGAAAAGAGATTGTGACCGAGGCCTTCCACATAATAAACCCTGCTAATTTTGATATTACCATTGATATAATCTCCGTAGCCCATTGATGAGTGTCTAAATACTCATCATTTTTGTACAATCTAGACTGCAAAAACATCTGAAAACACTTAGAAATGCATCAAAATGATGAAAATATCACAAATAAGTGTTTTATGTGTTTTCAATGCAAAAATACCAAAAACAGGTGAAAAACGTATCAAGTTTGCATAATTGGCAGTTTTAGTCCCTCAAGTTTTAAAAATTGTCAAAACCAGTCCCTAGTAATTCAAAAACTTGTAAAATATCATTTAAGGTCCATGGGATTAAAAATTTGTCAAAATAAACCTTTTACAGTTTAAAATTTACAAAATGACAACTTTAGTCCCTCAACTTTGAAAAATGTCATAAATAGTCCTTGGTGAATTTAAAAATGGAAATTTATCAAAAAAATAAACCATGTACTATTCAATTGTGGCATAATTGGTACTTTATGATAACTTTTGGAAAATTGCATATTTGGTCCCTCAAGTTTCAAACTTGACAGTTTTGGTCCTTGGACATTTAAAAATGGAAAATAATTACATGTATGGTCCTTGGTTTATCATATTTGGCATAATAGGTCCTTGGAATAACTTTGGCAGAATTACACATTTGGTCCTTGGGCTTGTATTAATAATAAACCAAACCGGACCCTATATATTATCCAAATCCAATCCAAATCCATCCCAGTTGGCCCAAAAATACAACCCGCCCAATTTTAAATTCAAAATACCGCCAAAGACTTTGTTCCTCTATCTCTTCCCCACTGCAAACCTGAAACCAGTGGTTTCACCACCACTTTCCACCTCACCTTATCCCCCAGCTGTCTATCCACATCCCTCCACCTCCACAACATCCCAAAACCAATTAATATCCCTATTATTGCTTTACTCAACCCCAACATCCACAAGACTTTTGGCGTAATTTGCAAATCAATGGTGAGATATGTTACGAGATCCAATGGTGGTGGGAATAACTCAGAAGCTTATGAGGAGTCTCAAAATGCTATAAAGAGAGAAGGAAAAGCAGTGGAGAAAAAGTAGTAGTGTAAATTAGTTTAGGTAGTGTCGTATTAGTTAATATTTCCTTTCAAGTGTAATTTAAAGCTTTCAAGCAATCTGTTTTAAGTATTCATAGTGTACAATAACTCTTTTGCAGTTATCAATTTCAGTTTTAATGCAAGTTTTTAGTTTATGCAAAATCTTACTTTTGTTCCAAAATCTCAAATTATGCAAATGTTGTTATTTGTTGTTATTAAAGACTGAAATAGATCACATAAGCTCCTATATAGCTTATTAAAGCTATTAGTTACTTTAAAAGTCAGTTTAGAAGCAAAAATTAAAAATCACCAAAAATATAAATAAATAGTTGAAAAATAAAAATCCATGGTGAAAGATGCAAGAAAGCTGGAGCAAGGTAGATTCTGGATGGCCTTGGTATAGAGCTTATTGGTAAGCTTTAGGAAGTGTTTACAAGTCCTCGGTTCTCGTCTTGTGCATGAATCCACTTGTAAGCTTTTTGATTCATTTTGGCATTTTACTATGTAATACAGTCAATAGCTCAAATCTTTGTGTTTTCATGTTCATTAGTTATAGTTAAGTGTAATCAAACCATAAAACCAGTTATTTGTTCTTTTAAATTTGTAGTTAGCAAAAATATCATTTTCACAGTTAAAAGATCATAGTTGTCATACCTCAGTTTTATGATGTTAATACTGTTGTTTAGTGTCTATTTAGTCCTAGTAATTGATATTATAAGGTCTGTTATCTATGGCATGGTTTCAATCTTTGATTTGCTTTGAAAATTTCCAAATCAGTTTAGTTAAGGTGTGTTTGGTTTACTTTGTTTAACTGTGATAAAGGTTGTTCTAGTCATTGTCTTTGTTAATACAAGTCTCATTAGTTCTTAGTAACTCATCTCAGTAAAGAAAACCAGTGCTCTTTTGGTTAAAAGTCAAAATACCTTTTAATTTCATTTCTATAGTTAACTGTTAGATTTTAGGAAGTAAAACTCATCATAGCTGTTTAGATCTTGGTGATTCAGCTTATTATAGTTTTATTATACCTTAACTTAACATAATCAGTCATTAGCTTTGATTTAAAGTTCATAAAAGTCAACCTACTAGTTTATTTCAAAAGTCAAAAATGTGCCACTTACGCAGTTTTAAGCTCAAATCACAAGCTTGCAAAAAGCTCATTAGTTAATCATAGCTTGTGATTCTTGGCTTTTTGTGAAGCTAACATGGCCATCTTTGAGTTCCAAGTTTAATATTTCAGTTTGTAGCTTTTTAGATAGGGTCGCTAGTGCTTATTAGTTTGTCCCATTCTATTAAGCATACACGAGTCATATTGATGTATTTCGACTTTTTAATAAGCTCACCAAAAGCTCTCTAGTGGACCCCACTCGTTAAAGCTTTAGCTTTTGGATAGCTTATCCGTTCATCTTGCTAATCCAAGTATTTGTTTTAAGTTTCTAGCTTATTTAAGTGCTTAAAAATAAGTTAGAAGGTGCCTAGTGATTCATTAAAGTGTCTGTTTAATCATTTATATTAGTGCTTATTTTAGCTTATTTGGTGCTTAATTCTAAGTTCTTTTGCTTATTCAGTTGTAATAATAGCTTACTATCCTTTGACTAGCTTATTTTCAGTTTAGCTTTTGCTTATTCATTAGCTTAATAACCATTTAGCTAACACTTGTGCTTATTTTCCATTTTCTTATTCCTTTGTTGAGATAAATAAGCTATTTCGAGCTTATCGATTGCTTTTCATAAAAGTGGTAGTTGTAAAAATTGCTTATTTTCTTGTGCTTAATAAGTTTCAAAAGTAAAAATCCAAAAATAAAATGTTTTGCAAAAAGGTGGGGAGGCGGTTCGAACACGAGACCTCCCACCTTTGAGAGTGATAGTGTGTACCTGTATAGCCAGTTGCTCTTGGGTCTTTGACTGGTTATATCACGCACAATTTAATACATAAGTCTTCCTTGTTCATTTAGCTTATACGAACATATTAGCTTATTTCTAGCTTATTTCAACTAGCTTTTGCAACTTTTTTATTTTTTTATTTTTCTTTAGTTTGTATTAGTATTAAGTATTTTACAAAAAAGTTTCAGATTTTTCTCAATAGTTTTAGTATTTTTAAACATTTAATTAGTGTAAAATCTTATTTAATTCATAATAAAAAATATAAAAGTCAAAAAAATATAATTCTTTTTTCTAAAATTTTCTTTTGTCATATAGTACGTAATAAAATTGTTTTTACACTTGTAGGACTTTTATTTCATAAATTTTACGTTTTTGCTTATGACTCGCAATTTTTATTAATAACGTACGTTTTCATTTTAAATCAAGTTTTTAGGTAATTTAAGTTTAAGTTTTAATTAAAATAGTTTATTTAAGTTATTTTATTTTATAAAATCACAAAACATCATTGTAAAAATAGTGATAGCGTTTATTTAATATATTTTAACTTTTAATTTCCTTTAATTTGCATTTAAGTCGCTGTAATTTATAGATCTTTTCTTTAGGTATAATTATTCGTCAAAATTCTTACTGATCACTATCCTTAGTGATTATTCGACATCTGACTGTGTTAAACACCAATTCATCCTCCGTGGGACTTAACGACCCAGGAATCCACTATATTCCTCTGATCTAAATTGCATTTGGTTTACGAAAGCGGTTTAAGTTTATTACGGTTGGTCATTCACAAGTGGCTAGCTTGAGTGATTAAACTTGACGGTTCGGGACCAATCAAATTTTGGCGCCGCTGCCGGGGAGGCTGTAAGCGTGTTTTAAGCGTTTTTAGATCCATACTTGCACATATACCATCGTTTGTAAATAGTTTTTTGTAAAGTTATATAAATCAAAAAGTTCATTAACACTTTTCCTAAAGTGTTAACAACGCCAAAAATATTTTTATTCTTTGTTTTTATAAAATGTTTTTCAAAAATACCAAAAATATTCCTCTTTACCCTCTTACCCTTTTGATTCTTCATTTCTTACCCTCTGGAACCCTTTGATTCTTTCTATGTCTTATCCTCACCCTCTTGGTTGTCAATGGTGTGGTGGTCCTTATAATGGTGGCAATTGCCCCAGTTGTAGCATGGTGGAATCGGGAAACGGGTCTGCTCTATAACAAGGATCCCTATTCCTACCATAACACAAGCGATTTATTCCATCGGCTACCACCTTTGTGAGACTTCAGCAGCTTTCTTGTTGAAGTACCGTGGTGGTTCACACTCCGATTCGATTGTCAATCGAAACACGCTTGTCTATGAGCGGTTCCTGATAACAATTATGACTACCACACATACAACTTCGCAGCCACATCGGTTTTCGTTGTGAGTATTGTGGAGGCCCACACTTTGTAGCTCGATTGTCAAACAAGGAATCCAATTCCTTGTAACAATTATGACTCTTCGTATCATAACCAACCTCCACAAGATCAAATGAATCGGCACCACCTCGGCTGACCCACTTCTCAAAATCTTCTCCTTGATCTTTTGGATTTAGTGGAAGATTTGAAGGAATGTAAACATTCCCAAGATAATCCAAATCAAAAATCCATGGAAGTTTTGTTAGTCGAAGAGCGAGCGCTAAATTAGATTCCCAGATTTCCTTTGAAAAATCTGTTAGGGAATCAATTGCAAAGGAAAAAGCAGCCAAATCTAGCTCGATTCCGTTTCATTCCTGATGACGATGATGATGAAGTTACCCTTGATATTAGTCAATTTTGTACAGGTTCATCAAGTTCATCATTTGAAATTCCTTCCATGAAAAATCAGGGAGAAAAGACTATGATGGAATTACTAGCGGAAGAACAAATGGAAAGTATAAAACATATGTATGCTAGTCCTTCTCAACTCCCTCATTCTGTTGTTATCACACCCGATATTCCCACTCACTCTCTGAGCATGGGGGACGAGCATCTTGACACTTGTTTCGAAAAGGAATCGGACGAATTCATAAAGTCTAGTATTGAGAACCTTGTCCCAATCCCTAGAGAGTCACAGGGAATTCTTGATCATGTATGTGATATCCCTCCTCCTCTTGTCTTCCAAAATGATCATATTGAGATGTTCTCTGATTCTGATGAGGACTATTCTTTATCTTGTGGAGACATAAGTTATGTGGGGAATTGCCTTAAGAGCTTGTCGACTTAGGAGAAGAGAATAAGGAAGAAATAATCCAAGACGAAGCTCTTCGTCTTACATTATTGAATGTTAATCTTCTCATTTCTAGAATCGAGGCTTTTAATGAAAAGCCTACTTCATATCTTATCCCCTTTGAGGATAGTGAACTTTTGTTCAATGATTCTATTCCGGAATTGCAAACGTTCCATTTTGATCATATGGGAGAGAAGATTAGTGGTATTACCACTTCTCATAATTCTCTCCCCGATTATGAATCATTCACTTTTGAGGAGTTCCCCAGTGAACTCAGTCAAATCAATCCTGAATATGAATCATTCTCCTTTGAGGAGTTCTCCTGTGAACTCACTCATATCATATCTCTACCGGAGTATGATAACTTCTACTTTGATCTAGACACACTCGGGATATGTCTAGACCAATTGAGCTTAAAAGATGAAATTCATGCTATCATGAATTCTCCTTCTGATGATGATGAGTTAGTCAAGATTATTATCATGACTTTCTTTCTCTTCTTCACCTATTGATGAGTGTCTAAATACTCATCATTTTTGTACTGTTAGAATGCCAAAAACATCTGAAAACACTCAGAAATGCTTCAAAATGATAAAAATATCACAAACAAGTGTTTTATATGTTTTAAATGCAAAAACATCAAAATCTGGTGAAAACCGTATCAAGTTTGCATAATTGGCGGTTTAGTCCCCTGTTACAAAAGTTGTCAAATCTAGTCCCTGGTAATTCAAAAACTTGTAAAATGTCATTAAAGGTCCTTGGGATTCAAAAGTTGTCAAAATAAACCCTTCAAAGTTTAAAAATCACAACTTGACCACTTTAGTCCTTTAACTTTGAAAATTGTCAAAAATAGTCCTTGGTTAATTTAAAAAGTGAAAATTATCAAATATTAACCTTGTACTATTCATAAATGAAAAAATTGGTCCTTATGGTAAACTTTGGAGAAAATTACATGTTTGGTCCCTCAAGTTTCAAACTTGACAGTTTTGGTCCCTGGATTTACAAAAATGGAAATTATCAATATAGGTCCTTGTACTAATCTTACTTGGCAGGTTTGACCCTTGTGAAAAGCTTTGGAAAATGTTCAAATTCAAACCTTCAACTTTGGCTAAATTGCATAATTGGTCCTTATTGTTAAACCAAACCAAACGGACCTTATTAGTATTACAGGTTAAGCCCAATCCAACCCAAACATGACCCGCCCAAAATTTGAAATCAAATAAACCGGCTTCATCAGAGCTTTGTCTCTCCCCTTGGTTTAGCCAAAACCAGTGGTGGTTTCACCTCCACCTCACCATTTCCACCTCATTTTCCCACTTGATTACACTTTCCTTCCACCTCCACACCAATCCAACCCCAATTAATGAGAAAAACACGCTCATTGAAAATTACGCCAAAATCACCACTTGGCAAAATCTGAATATCTGGCTCAAATCAATGGTCAAGATGTGGTGGGATTAATTCGAGGTGGACAAGAGATATTTGAAGTCAATAAATACAGAGAAAGAAGCAGAGGAAAAAGATAATTAGAATAGGTAGTGTAATTTAGTGTCGATATAGTGTAGTTTTCAATTTCAGTTTACTTTAAGTCTTTCAAATACTTTGTTAAAGTTATTTAAGTGTATGTGAATCTTTTTCAGTTTCAATTTCAGTTCTAATTCAAGTTTTCATGTTATGCAATTTTTTGCATTATCCAAAAATCTCAATATGGTGAATGTTGTTACTTAACTGTTAGTTTGGACTCATAAGCCACATAAGCTCCCTATATAGCTTATTGAAGCTATTAGATACTCTTAAAAGCAGTTTATTAGCCAAAATCAGAAATTCATAAAAATACCAAATAAATTAGTGAAAATAAAAAATCCATGGTGCAAGGTTCAAGAAAATGGGCAGGGGTATATAGTGGATGGCCTTGGGATTAGTGGCTTAGTGGTAAGCCTGTAGGATCTGTTCTTTGTGTCTTGTTCTCGGTTTTCGTTGGAATCAGCTTGTAAGCTCTTTTAAGCTATTTTGGTATTTTACTGTTTGACTTGTTCACTAGCTTAAATCTCTGTGTGTTTATGATCTTTACTTATAATTAAGTATAATTAAGCCTTTAAAGCAGTCCTTTGTTCTTTTGAATTTGTAGTTTATAAAAATCTCATTTTAACAGTTAATATAGCATACTTTGTATTTCTTAGTTTTATACTATTAGTGTTGTTGTTTTATGCTTATATAGTCCCCTTATATGATAATCTAAGGTTTTTAATCAAGTGCATGTTCTAATCTGACAAACTCTTTGAAAAAAAAATTCAAATCAGTTCTATAAAGGCTTGTTTGGATTTCTTTCATTAACTGTGTTAGAGCTTGTTTGTATTGTTGTTCTTGGTTGTTTTATATTCCACTAGTGTCACAATTCTCATTTTCCGGTCATTTCTCATACTCCATATTCATCATTTCATAACGGTTCATTCATGATTTTTGCATTTCACATTAAACGCGTAAATTTTATATTAAATAAACGTTATCGCGTGAGTTATTATTTTGAACATTTAATCCGTTAATTTTAAAATGATCCTAACATATTTTTATACTTACATTTAGTTTATAAAAACTATAATTTGAGTTTACCTAGTGTTTTAAATTTATTTCATATATAAATTGTTAAATTTATATTATTACGCGTTTTTCCTAAAAACTATACGATAATTATTTTATCACTCAAATTTCACAAAGAATGTATTTTTACAATTTATATAACCTCAATACATTTTACTTGGATCCATTAAAATTTATTTTGAGCTAAAACTACCTTAGATGCACAATTGTATATAAAAGCTACAAGTTACAACTTACACTTATTTAACTTATACATTTTACCTACACTATACACTATAAAAAAAAAATAATAATAATAATATTGAGAAACATCCCCCAAAACCGCCTAGGGGAAGGTGGATGCATTAATTGGTTGGTGTATTTTTCTCCCTTGATTGTATATATCCATACACTAAGTAAAAGTTCACTCATTCCTCAAATAATTCACATAGTAGCAAAAAGTTTTCTTTCTCTTGTTTTTCTTCATCATAACCGGCCTTCAAGAGTTCACAAAGGGATCATCATTTTTTTTCTCAAGCACAAGCATTAACAATCTAGATCACACTCTTTATAAGGTTTTGAAATAAAAACCTAGGGTGTTTAGGTTTAATCCTTGGTTCTAATCACCTCATCATAATACTTGTAAGCATGTTTCTTTCATTTTTCATGTTTCCTTATCATCTCATATTTATCTTTTCATTTTGGAGCAAGCATGCATGATTTGAGTTGTTTATACCATTTTACATGATTTTTAGAGATATATATATATAAAGTCATCCTATAATTATCCCCTTGGTATATGTTGGCCTTGATGATGTTTAGGAACCCATGACACCCTAAGAAGGTGTATGGTAGGATTAGATTAGTTTTGGAGTTGATTTGAAGGGATTGGAATAGGTTTAGTACGAGAAAAACTATTTTCGACAAGTATATAAAGTGGTCTGTCCTTATTTTGATTTTCTGGAAAATCCGACAGTAGGCACGAATTTTTGGCCTTGATATTTAGAAAATATACTTTAAAACGAATCCGTGGCCGCTTGAACGGATTAAAACGGAGTTATAACGAAGAAGTTATGAATTTTTCAAGTTTGACGACGATATATATATTTTCTAAAAATTTCAGCATACTATTTTTACTCTATTCGAGTCAAAAACGAGTCCTAAGCTTTATAAATTATTTCGACTTGTCAAAAATATATTAGTTTACTTCGATACGAAGCTAAGGACGTATATATGTAGAAAACGGATTTAAAACGACAAATATATGCACGTTTTCATAAACTTGCCGTAACTATTATTTTTAGAAAAACTATATTATTTTTACGAGATAAGTGTTACGGTAACTAAAATCACCATATTTAACCTCTATTATCTTTATGTTCGAGACCTTTATGACAAAAAATCCTGAACTGAAACTTCTAGATTTCGATACAAACTTTCCAAAACCGTCGAGTTCGTTTCTTAACGATCGACGTACACCATTTTACGACTAGTTTTTCAAAGCCATTTTTGTCACTTTTATGAAAATTCCGGTACATTGTTTTACGACGCAAAGTGATAATTTCACCATAAATCATTATAAAACCATTGTAGGATGACATTTTGACGTAAAAACTTGTAAAGTCATTTTTTTTAATGGTCAAGACGTCAAAAGAGTATTTTTCGACGATAAGTATTATTTTCAAAACTCACAAATGGTATAAATATCATCCGAATTGCGTGCATAACATTACATCATGGCTTATTTCATATCATATCATTCATAATAGGTCAGCCAGACTCACGCTACATTTCGGTGTAACCACTTTTGTCGTCACATCCTGCTCATCAAGTGAGTATTCACTCCCTTTTAAATGCTTTAAATTGTTTTGGGGTGGAATGCATGATTTATACTTGAATTAAACTATCTATGTTTTATGAACTTATTGAACATTTTATGCTAGTGAGTAATCACATCCCCTTTTACCGCTTTTACTATATTTTTGGGGCTGAATGCATGAACTATACTTGAATTAAATTGATTCTTACTTTGTGAACTCTTTTGACTAGAACTTGTGAACTCGAATCAAATCCTTGAACTTAATTACTAAATTATGACTTATTTGAACTTATTGAATCGTACGTGTTATGACCTTGTCCTAAAGTCTCCTATGTTCGGAGCATCACTATAAAGTCTCCCTTGTTCGGAGCATCACTATAATTCTCACCTTGTCGGTGGAGTGTTCACAATAATTCTCCTTGTCGGAGTGTTCACAATAATTCTCGCTTTGTCGGTGGAGTGTTCTCAATAATTCTCGCCTAAATGGTGGAGTGTTCTCAATAATTCTCGCCTAGGTGGTCGAGTGACAAAGGAGTCTCCCTTGTTGGAGCAGCGCAAAGTCTCCCATGTTCGGAGCATCCCCTAATTATTATATGCGTGGTACTATATTATGAACCATTATGATCACTTATACTTGACTACTTAATACGCTTTATTTTGTGCAATGGGTTGTGTACACACAGGTTGCAAGTTTTGTATGGGCGGAACTTGGAACTGAGTGGATATACAATGCCTTTGCTTTGGGAACTATTTCCGATGACCGAACCATTGAATATTTCTTGCGAGCTTTCTTATTTTGCTAAACGTGTTTACTCACCAACTATTTTCATAGTTGACCCGTTTTTCTCTCATGCATTTCAGGTGATCGTTAGTAAGCTTTTTCTACCAAGTCTTGCATAATGAAGTTTTCAATTGTCACTACAAATCATTATGTAATAGAACGCAATATTTTGGGAACTAAACTTTGTAATATATTTGCCGATGACGGCTAAACCGGTATTGTAATGGTGTATTATTTCTTTTAATCTTAACGTTGGTATGTTCTATTATCTTGTGCTTATGTTCCCTTCCGTTACACCTCGTATTTCAGCCTCCAGTGAGGTGTGATTGGTACCAGAGCCAAAGGTTATAGAGAATGCCGATTTTTCAAAAATAAAAATCACCTATAACCGGAAAATTTTTATTTTATTTTATTAAACATTGAACATCATCCGAGTCATCTAGTCCTATCGTTGCATTGTTAATCATAAATTATACATAGCCTGATCAACTATGTCTAATTTATGAAGAACCATCACAATGATAAGAGTGGTAGTTTTAAATCATGTTTAGTCGAGTCTTTTGAGTCGGTCACCAAGTTGCATTGGTCGAGTGGGTATGCATAGCATGTTTTACGTTCACGTCTACATTACCGTACCTTGTTCATATCTTCTCTTTTCCATCTTTCGACTTTTTAGACATAGCATGTCTCTGTTCCTGTCATGTTTCAATCACTATAACACATTACCACCGCTTACGCACCTCATCCGCTTCGTTAGAATGTCGTTTACTCAACCCGATGTTTTGGTCCACTGTAGGATCATGGCTGCAAGAAACACACGCCGGGAGGTAACAACAACGGCAACCCAAACAACAATGACAATCCAGAAAACAACGCTGATGGAATAGCGGATCTACTCACCCAAATTATAACACATCTCGATGCTAGACGAACCAACAACGGAGAAGGTACTTCAAACGCTGGTCAAGGATGCAGCTACAAAACTTTCATGACATGCAAGCCAATGGAATTTCATGGTAACGAGGGTGCCATTGGACTGCTAACCTGGTTCGATAATGTTGAGTCGAAGCTTAGTATCACGAAATGTCTTTGAAGAAAATAAGGTTGAGTTCTCTGCCGGTCTACTACAGGGGCGAGCTTTGACCCGGTGGAACAACCAAATGCGATTAGAGGAAGAGGCGAGCAGAATGCGTTATCTTGGGAAGCATTTAAGAAACTACTAACCGATGAGTACTGCAGAAAAGATGAAGTGCAGAAACTGGAAGAAGAATTTTGGAACCACTTGATGGTAGGAGTAGAGATCGACAAGTACACGATCCGTTTCCACGAGTTAGCTAGGATGGTTCCTCACATGGTTTCCACTGTGGAGAAGTTGATTGACCGATATATATGGGGATTGATACCGGAAATTAGGAGGGACGTCACCTCATCAAACCCAACCACTCGTAGTGCAAGCATTTGTGAGTATGGCGATCGCTTAACAAATGATGTGATCAGTGTCGGAGAACTAACAAAAGCAAACGACAATGGACGAAAGCGGGGAGGATCACCGGAAACCGAGACCGTCAACAAAACAAGAGGCAGCGAATAACCCAGAACTATGGGGCGACCACCCAGGAGCGCAAAGGATATACAGGTCCACATCCTTTGTGCACTCGATGTAATTATCATCACTTAGGAGACTGAAGGTGCAACAAATGTGGACAGACGGGCCACTTCCGCGCGAAATTGCTCAAAGCAACCGGGAATCAAGGGCAGAAAGGCATGTTACGAGTGTGGAAGTCTAGATCACCTTCGCAATACCGTCCAAAGTCTGAAAAGAACTCCCAATCAAGGAGGTAATCGTCCAAACTTGGCATTGGCAATAGAAGGTCCACCAGAACCGAACATTGAAATTCCTCCCGCACGTGGTCGAGCATTCTATCTGGGTACCGAGGAAGCCCGCAACGCTTAACGGGTACATTCTTTCGAACAACTACCTTATTTCTGTACGACATGATTTTGAGTGCATAACTTCCTTCCAATCTTTACCACGTTCACGACCTTGATTAATTTGAGACCTATTGATATCGACCTTAGTTGTTATATATTTTGTTGATTGGATTTGATTGTGTAAGCAAATCGAATATCGAGCGAATCTTTCAAAAGACTTCATTCAAGGATGTTGATTCCTACCTTTCTAACAACTTGTTTCCTAGCTTGATCTAGTGACTTGTTTGATGAGTTGCGAAAATCAAGCTAAGAGACAAGTTTACTCAAGTCGGTTTAGTTTAATCTCATGACAGTTCTTGTTTGATGAGTTGTGAGATTAGATTAGAATCGACCACCTAAAGGTCTTTTGAGAGCTACGTTCGATATTGGGTAAGGTTACACTATCAAATCTAATCACGGGCACGTACTTAGTTGAATGGGGAACCTGTACGCATGGGCATTGATATGATCATTTAGACTGTTCGTACGAGCATGAACTTTTAGAACTCTTGTCGAGGTTCGGACCATAGTATCGTTAATCGAATCACGAGGACGTGATTCCGCTGACATGGGAAGAATGTCACAATTCTCATTTTCCGGTCATTTCTCATACTCCATATTCATCATTTCATAACGGTTCATTCATGATTTTTGCATTTCACATTAAACGCGTAAATTTTATATTAAATAAACGTTATCGCGTGAGTTATTATTTTGAACATTTAATCCGTTACTTTTAAAAATGATCCCGACATATTTTTATACTTACATTTAGTTTATAAAAACTATAATTTGAGTTTACCTAGTGTTTTAAATTTATTTCATATATAAATTGTTAAATTTATATTATTACGCGTTTTTCCTAAAAACTATACGATAATTATTTTATCACTCAAATTTCACAAAGAATGTATTTTTACAATTTATATAACCTCAATACATTTTACTTGGATCCATTAAAATTTATTTTGAGCTAAAACTACCTTAGATGCACAATTGTATATAAAAGCTACAAGTTACAACTTACACTTATTTAACTTATACATTTTACCTACACTATACACTATAAAAAAAAATAATAATAATAATATTGAGAAACATCCCCCCCAAAACCGGCCTAGGGGGGGGGGAAGGTGGATGCATTAATTGGTTGGTGTATTTTTCTCCCTTGATTGTATATATCCATACACTAAGTAAAAGTTCACTCATTCCTCAAATAATTCACATAGTAGCAAAAAGTTTTCTTTCTCTTGTTTTTCTTCATCATAACCGGCCTTCAAGAGTTCACAAAGGGATCATCATTTTTTTTCTCAAGCACAAGCATTAACAATCTAGATCACACTCTTTATAAGGTTTTGAAATAAAAACCTAGGGTGTTTAGGTTTAATCCTTGGTTCTAATCACCTCATCATAATACTTGTAAGCATGTTTCTTTCATTTTTCATGTTTCCTTATCATCTCATATTTATCTTTTCATTTTTGGAGCAAGCATGCATGATTTGAGTTGTTTATACCATTTTACATGATTTTTTAGAGATATATATATATAAAGTCATCCTATAATTATCCCCTTGGTATATGTTGGTCTTGATGATGTTTAGGAACCCATGACACCCTAAGAAGGTGTATGGTAGGATTAGATTAGTTTTGGAGTTGATTTGAAGGGATTGGAATAGGTTTAGTACGAGAAAACTATTTTCGACAAGTATATAAAGTGGTCTGTCCTTATTTTGATTTTCTGGAAAATCCGACAGTAGGCACGAATTTTTGGCCTTGATATTTAGAAAATATACTTTAAAACGAATCCGTGGCGGCTTGAACGGATTAAAACGGAGTTATAACGAAGAAGTTATGAATTTTTCAAGTTTGACGACGATATATATATTTTCTAAAAATTTCAGCATACTATTTTTACTCTATTCGAGTCAAAAACGAGTCCTAAGCTTTATAAATTATTTCGACTTGTCAAAAATATATTAGTTTACTTCGATACGAAGCTAAGGACGTATTATACATAGAAAACGGATTTGAAACGACAAATATATGCACGTTTTCATAAACTTGCCGTAACTATTATTTTTAGAAAAACTATATTATTTTTACGAGATAAGTGTTACGGTAACTAAAATCACCATATTTAACCTCTATTATCTTTATGTTCGAGACCTTTATGACAAAACTCGAACTGAAACTTCTAGATATCGATACAAACTTTCCAAAACCGTCGAGTTCGTTCTCTAACGATCGACGTACACCATTTTACGACTAGTTTTTCAAAGCCATTTTGTCACTTTTATGAAAATTCCGACGACATTGCTTTACGACGAAAAGTGATAATTTCACCATAAATCATTATAAAACCATTGTAGGATGACATTTTGACGTAAAAACTTGTAAAGTCATTTTTTTTAATGGTCAAGACGTCAAAAGAGTATTTTTCGACGATAAGTATTATTTTCAAAACTCACAAATGGTATAAATATCATCCAATTGGTGCATAACATTACATCATGACTTATTTCATATCATATCATTCATAATAGGTCGTTTCGGCCAGACTCACGCTACATTTCGGTGTAACCACTTTTGTCGTCACATCTGTTCATCAAGTGAGTATTCACAGACTCCCCTTTTTAAATGCTTTAAATTGTTTTGGGGTGGAATGCATGATTTATACTTGAATTAAACTATCTATGTTTTATGAACTTATTGAACATTTTATGCTAGTGAGTAATCACATCCCCTTTTTACCGTTTTACTATATTTTTGGGGCTGAATGCATGAACTATACTTGAATTAAATTGATTCTTACTTTGTGAACTCTTTTGACTAGAACTCGTGAACTCGAATCAAATCCTTGAACTTAATTACAAAATTATGACTTATTTGAACTTATTGAATCGTACGTGTTATGACCTTGTCCTAAAGTCTCCTATGTTCGGAGCATCACTATAAAGTCTCCCTTGTTCGGAGCATCACTATAATTCTCGCCTTGTCGTTGGAGTGTTCACAATAATTCTCGCCTTGTCGGTGGAGTGTTCACAATAATTCTCGCCTTGTGGGTGGAGTGTTCTCAATAATTCGCCTAAATGGTGGAGTGTTCTCAATAATTCTCCTAGGTGGTCGAGTGACAAAGGAGTCTCCCTTGTTGGAGCAGTGCAAAGTCTCCCATGTTCGAGCATCCTGAATTATTATATGCGTGGTACTATATTATGAACCATTATGATCACTTATACTTGACTACTTAATACGCTTTATTTTGTGCAATGGGTTGTGTACACACAGGTTGCAAGTTTTGTATGGGCGAACTTGGAACTGAGTGGATACACAATGCCTTTGCTTTGGGAACTATTTCCATGACCGAACCATTGAATATTTCTTGAAGCTTTCTTATTTTGCTACACGTGTTTACTCACCAACTATTTTCATAGTTGACCCGTTTTTCTCTCATGCATTTCGGGTGATCGTTAGTAAGCTTTTTCTACCAAGTCTTGCATAATGAAGTTTTCAATTGTCACTACAAATCATTATGTAATAGAACGCAATATTTTGGGAACTAAACTTTGTAATATATTTGCCGATGACGGCTAAACTGGTATTGTAATGGAGTATTATTTCTTTTTAATCTTAACGTTGGTATGTTCTATTATCTTGTGCTTATGTTCCCTTCCGTTACACCTCGTATTTCCGCCTCCGGCGAGGGTGTGACAACTAGGTCCTAATATCTCATTGCAACAAGAAAAACCAGTGCCTGTTACATTAAAAAGTCAAATTTTCTTTTAATCTTATCTTACTGTGTAACTGTTAGAATCTAGAGTGTCAAATTCATCAAATTAGCTTATAACTCAGTACTATAGCTTAAATCAGTTTTATTACATCTTAATATAACATATTCAGTCAATTAGAGGTAATCAAAACTCACTTAAGTCAAACTTTAGTGTTCTTGATAAAAGTCAAATTTTCAAATAGCCATTTTTGAATAAAATGTATAATTTTGTGTAGGGTTCAATATTAGGATTTAGCTTATATGCTTTTGGGATAGTAAAGATCAGTTGCTCAACAAAATTAGAAAAATAATAGCTTACTCTTATTCAGCTTATTAACTGCTTATCTATTAGCTTCTTTTGGATACCTTTTCTGAAAGCTCCCCTGTTCACAGTTTAGATAGGCAATTTCTTAAGCTCTCACAGAGCTTATTGATGAGCTTTAACTTGTGAAATTTATCTTTTTAAGTAGCCAACCTAGCTGTCTAAAGGTACCAATGTTCATTTTTCATTTTTTAGCTTATTTGATAAGCCTGCTTAAGGCTTATTGTTTTGTCCATCTTAACTAAGTATAAAAACCATTTAGTGTTTTCAAGTTTTTCAAAAGCTCCTCATAAGCTCATTAGTAAATTCTACAGTTAGCTTTTTAGCTTTTTGGAAAGCTTAACTGGTGAGCTTGATGTTTCCAAGGATCATTTTTATTTTTAGCTTATTTGCTTAAAATAAGTTAAGAAAGTGCCTAGTGATTCAAAACAGTTACCTTTGCAAAACAGTGGTGACTTGTGCTTATTTACAACTTAATTAGTGCTTATTAGTGGTTATTGTGCTTATTCAAGATTCATGTTAGCTTATAAACATTAGTTTAGCTTATTTCCAGTTTTATTTTGCTTATTAAGTAGCTTAAATAGCCAAATGGCTTAAGCCTTGTGCTTATTTTAAATCTTAGTCAACTGTTGAGATTAATAAGCTATTACAGAGCTTATTATTAGTTTTTAGAAAAAGTTTTAGTTTTAGAAAATGCTTATTTTAATGTGCTTAAATAGTTTGCAAAAAGAAAAATCGAAAAAAATGTTTTGCAAAAGGAAGCAGGGGTCAACCCGAACACAGACCTCTCCCTCATATGGGTGTTAGCGTGTGTACAGTACCAATAGCCCTTGGGTCTTTCTTGTTATCATTTGCATAATCAAATACATAAGCCCTCTTGTCTCATTTAGCTTAACGAACATTTAAGCTTATTTCTAGCTTATTCAAAGTAGCTTTTTCAATTTTTCTATTTTTCTTAAATCTGTATTAGTATAAAGTATTTTCTATAAAAGTTTCAGATTTTTCTACTTAGTTTTAGTATTTTTAAACATTTAATTAGTGTTTTATAGTAATTAATTCATAATAAAAATATAAAAGTCTAAAAAATATAATTATTTTTTGTAAAATTTTCTTTTATCATATAGTACGTAATAAAATTAGTTTTACACTTGTAGGCCTTTTATTTCAATAATTTTACGTTTTGCTTGCGCTCCGTTATTTTTACGTAACGCTTCGTTTCCATTTTAAGTAACGTTTTAAGTTAATTTAAGGTTACGTTTTAGTTAAAATAGTTTATTTAAGTTATTTTGTTTTATAAAATAAACGTTCATCGATCTGTAAAAATAGTGATAGCGTTTATTTAATAGATTTTAACTTTTTAATTTCTTTTAATTTGCATTTAAGTCATTGTAATTTGTAGATCTTTTCTTTAGGTATAATTATCCATTCAAACCTTCCGATCACTATCCTTAGTGATCATTCTATCATCTGAAGTTGTTTAACACCAATTCATCCTCCGTGGGACTTAACGACCCAGGAATCCACTTGTATTCCTCGATCTTAAATTGCATTCGTGCTTGAGCTTTTAAGTTGATTACGGCCATTCACAAGTGGCGGTTTGAGTGATTTAGCTTGACCGCTTTTTGCGAGATCAAATTTTGGCGCCGCTGCCGGGGAGGCTGTAAGCGTGTTTTAAGCATTTCCAGACCCGTACTTGCACATATACCATCGTTTGTAAACAGTTTTTTTTTGTAAAGTTTTTCAAAATCAAAAAAAGTTCATTAACACTTTTCCTAAAGTGTTAACAAACCCAAAAATATTTTCATTCTTTGTTTTTATGTTTTTCAAAAATCCAAAAATATTCCTCTTTACCCTCTTACCCTTTTTGATTCTTTATCCCTTTACCCTCTATCCATTTGATTCTAACTTCTTCTATTCTCATGGAATCTCTCGAGGACGAATTCTGGGACGAAGTTGAAAAACTTCCTACTTTATCACAAATGTCAAAAATTCGTGTTGTTCGTGATGATCCATTAATTCTGCGTAGGGAAATGGAACGAGAAACCGGGGTGACAAAGGACCGGTACTTTCCTCACGATAATGGAGGTGCTAAATATGTCCAGCCTACGGTTATCCAAAGATCTAACCCCTCGATTGCTCCTAAGTCGTCTAAAATTGATTCTACACTTTCACGATTTACGGTTAAAAGCAAACATGCAGAATTCAGACCGGTGACTAGCAAGAATGACTTCCCTAATCTTCACGTTTCTCAAGAACCAAAACCGGAGACCATAACGGAAGTGGTGGAAATTGCTAGCTCTCAGAGCACACCACTTGTCCCACCTCCGGATTTTTCAAAATGTTCTTTGAGTTTTATTAGTCATTCAGATCACCATGTTGGTTTTGTTGATTCTTTGAATGAACGGATTCCTTCTCATAACTCTCAAATAGAATCGTTTATTCCTTGTGTCGGTTGTGGTGAGCCTCTCTATGGTTCACCCTCATTGGTGTACGTGTATGTGGTAATGATATTCAAAACAGGAGTTGTTTGTTTTGTGGTTCGAGGAATTCATTTGATTATGATCCTAATCCGAACTCATTTAATGACCCCTCAAATTTTTCCATCTACCCACCACAGTCCGACTCATCTTCATATAATCAACAATACTGCTATGAATTTTGTGGAGGTCCTCACCAAGGATTTGAGTGTCAATCCGAAAACACGATTGTCTATGAACAGTTTTCCGATGATGCTGAACTTTGGATATGACCAATATCCATATGATTCACCTATCCAGGCTCAACAGCTTTTCTGTTGTGAGAACTGTGGAGGTCCTCATTTCACTCGATTGTCAAACAGGGAATTCATTTCCTTGTAACAATTATGACTATCCAGATCACGACCAATCTCCACAGTGCCAAATGACTCAAACTCCTCAGCAAATCCAACAAGACACTTATCTAGAGCTTCTGAGTCGAAAAGAACTGAGGAGTTGAGTAAGACAAAGATTTCATAATGTTCCTAGTTTTTCTTGTGTATATTGTGGGGGTCCTCATGATGATTATCAATGTCAACCTTCCGGTTTTGACAAATCTCCACTCCCACAATGTCCCGTCATTCAAAATTCACATGAGAAATCCATGGAAGAATTGCTAGCTGAAGAGCAGGCTGCTAAAATAAATTCCCAAATTGCTTTTGAAAAGTCTATTAGGGAATTAATTGCAAATGAAAAAGCAGCCAGATCTAGCTCTCAATTTCATTTTATTCCTGATGATAGTGATGATGATGATACACTTGATTCATCAAGTTCATCAGTTGACATCCCAGCAATTGAGATTCATTCTCAGACAACTGCTATCACACCCGAGGTTCACACTCACTCTCTGAACATGGGGGATGAACTTCTTGACACTGTTCCTGAAAAGGAATCGGACGAATTTATAAAGTCTAGTGTTGAGGACCTTGTCCCAATCCCAAGAGAGTCACAGGGAATTCTCGAGCATTTGTGTGATATCCCTACTCCTCTTGTCTTCCAAAGTAATCATGTTGAGATGTGCTCCGATTCTATTGATGACGATTCGTTATCTTGTGGAGACATCAGTTATATGGAAGAATTACCTTCTGAGTTTGTTAGCTTAGAAGAAGAGAATGATGAAGTTACTGACACTGAAATCAAAGATGAAGCACTTCGTGCAACATTACTGAAGGTCAGTCTTCTCATTTCTAAAATCGAGGCTTTCAATGAAAAACCCATTTCATCTCCTATCCCCAAAAAGGATAGTGACATTTTTTCCGATGATTCTATTCCGGAAATGGAAGCCTTCTGTTTTGATCAGATGGGAGAGAAGATTAGTGGTATTACCACTTCTCATTCTCATAATTCTCCCCCCGATTATGAATCATTTACTTTTGAGGAGTTCGCCAATGAACTCACTCACATCAAACCAGAATATGATTCATTCACCTTCGAGGAGTTCTCCGATGAACTCACTCATATCATATCTCCGCCGGAGTATGATAATTTCTACTTTGATCTAGACACACCCATAATATGTCTTGATCAAGCGAGCTTAACTGAGGAGATTCATGAAACTATGAATTCTCCTATTGAGGATGAAGAGTTAGTCATGATTTGTATCATGATTTTCTTTCTTTTCTTCATATATCCCGTGACTTCTCCTGTTCTTCACTCCTTCGGGAATGAAGACATTATCTTTGACCCCGGCATTTCCATGCACCATTTGTAAGCCGGGTCTGTCTTTCTATGTATATCTCATCGGTGTGGAACTTTCACGTGCTTCAAATGTTTGTCCAAACATCTTGAATGAAAGTCCGATGGAGATTGTCTATTCCACTTACTTCCCCATGAACAAATTAATTCGGGGTCGAGTCAAGCTAGCGACTCGGTAACCAAAAACAGTAGCACACGCCATATGGGTTTTCACCCATATTTCTGTCTTCTTTCTATTTTCTACCACCCTAGTGTGGGGGGGTTGCCCCACATGTTGTGTATATATGCAAGTTTCAAAAAAAAAAAAAAAAAAAAAATCTTCTTCTTTCTAAATAATGGCCGTAGTATTTCCCTTTTACGTTCTTTGTTTCGGCATAACCGCCGGTACTTTGAATATTGAGGGCAATATTCATTTCTAAGTGTGGGGAATTCTCACTAATTTCATATATTATCTACCCAATTCCCCCGTTTTTGGCCAAAATTTTTTTTTGGAGTAAGTGTTTTTCACTTACTCATTTGGTTATCAGTCCGCCATGTTTGATAAACTAAAGGATTGGCTAATCCAGGAGCAAACGGCTCTTGGTAAAGATTTCTCAAATCCGTTTATATGGCTTGCAATTTGCCCAAAATTGTATGGTTCTCAACTCACCATATCCTAAAAAGTGAAGAGTTGGCTAGCCCACAAGTTTATGGCTTGTGGTAAAGGCAGTGGAAAACCCATAATTGGTAATCAGCTCACCAAAGATAATTCTGATAATTTATCTAAGAGTTGGCTAGTCCAGAAGGGTACGGCTTCTGTTAAAGACACATCAAATCCGTTATACAGCTGGTGGTTTGCTCAAAATCACATGGTTATCAGTGTACCATGGTTCTTGCTTGAACTGAAACATTTGGCTACTCCAGAAGTAATGGCTTTTGGTAAAGAGTTTTTAAAATCCATTAAAGCTTCAAATCATTGCTAGGGACTAGCAATATCTCAGTGTGGGGGATTGATGAGTGTCTAAATACTCATCATTTTTGTTAGAATGCCAAAACCATCTGAAAACACTCAGAAATGCTTCAAAATGATAAAAATATCACAAACAAGTGTTTTATATGTTTTAAATGCAAAAACATCAAAATCTGGTGAAAACGTATCAAGTTTGCATAATTGGCAGTTTTAGTCCCCCAAGTTACAAAAGTTGTCAAATCTAGTCCCTGGTAATTCAAAAATTTGTAAAATGTCATTAAAGGTCCTTGGGATTCAAAAGTTGTCAAAATAAACCCTTCAAAGTTTAAAAATCACAAATTGACAACTTTAGTCCTTTAACTTTGAAAATTGTCAAAAATAGTCCTTGGTTAATTTAAAAAGTGAAAATTATCAAATATTAACCTTGTACTATTCATAAATGAAAAAATTGGTCCTTATGGTAAACTTTGGAGAAAATTACATGTTTGGTCCCTCAAGTTTCAAACTTGACAGTTTTGGTCCCTAGATTTACAAAAATGGAAATTATCAATATAGGTCCTTGTACTAATCTTACTTGGCAGGTTTGACCCTTGTAAAAAGCTTTGGAAAATGTTCAAATTCAAACCTTCAACTTTGGCTAAATTGCATAATTGGTCCTTATTGTTAAACCAAACCAAACGGACCTTATTAGTATTACCCGGTTAAGCCCAATCCAACCCAAACATGACCCGGCCCAAAATTTGAAATCAAATAAACCGCGTCTACTGTAGCTTTGTCTCTCCCACACTGGTTTAGCCAAAACCAGTGGTGGTTTCACCTCCACCTCACCATTTCCACCTCATTTTCCCACTTGATTACACTTTCCTTCCACCTCCACACCAATCCAACCCCAATTAATGAGAAAAACCTGCTCATTGAAAATTGGCGCCAAAAATCACCACTTGGCAAAATCTGAATATCTGGCTCAAATCAATGGTCAAGATGTGGTGGGATTAATTCAGAGGTCGACAAGAGATATTTGAAGTCAATAAATACAGAGAAAGAAGCAGAGGAAAAAGATAATTAGAATAGGTAGTGTAATTTAGTGTCGATATAGTGTAGTTTTCAATTTCAGTTTACTTTAAGTCTTTCAAATACTTTGTTAAAGTTATTTAAGTGTATGTGAATCTTTTTCAGTTTCAATTTCAGTTCTAATTCAAGTTTTCATGTTATGCAATTTTTTGCATTATCCAAAAATCTCAATATGGTGAATGTTGTTACTTAACTGTTAGTTTGGACTCATAAGCCACATAAGCTCCCTATATAGCTTATTGAAGCTATTAGATACTCTTAAAAGCAGTTTATTAGCCAAAATCAGAAATTCATAAAAATACCAAATAAATTAGTGAAAATAAAAAATCCATGGTGCAAGGTTCAAGAAGGCTGGAGCAGGGTATATAGTGGATGGCCTTGGGATTAGTGGCTTAGTGGTAAGCCTATAGGATCTGTTCTTTGTGTCTTGTTCTCAGTTTTCAGTTGGAATCAGTTGTAAGCTCTTTTAAGCTATTTTGGTATTTTACTGTTTGACTTGTTCACTAGCTTAAATCTCTGTGTGTTTATGATCTTTACTTATAATTAAGTATAATTAAGCCTTTAAAGCAGTCCTTTGTTCTTTTGAATTTGTAGTTTATAAAAATCTCATTTTAACAGTTAATATAGCATACTTTGTATTTCTTAGTTTTATACTATTAGTGTTGTTGTTTTATGCTTATATAGTCCCCTTATATGATAATCTAAGGTTTTTAATCAAGTGCATGTTCTAATCTGACAAACTCTTTGAAAAAATTCAAATCAGTTCTATAAAGGCTTGTTTGGATTTGCTGCATTAACTGTGTTAGAGCTTGTTTGTATTGTTGTTCTTGGTTGTTTTATATTCCACTAGTGTCACAATTCTCATTTTCCGGTCATTTCTCATACTCCATATTCATCATTTCATAACGGTTCATTCATGATTTTTGCATTTCACATTAAACGCGTAAATTTTATATTAAATAAACGTTATCGCGTGAGTTATTATTTTGAACATTTAATCCGTTACTTTTAAAAATGATCCCGACATATTTTTATACTTACATTTAGTTTATAAAAACTATAATTTGAGTTTACCTAGTGTTTTAAATTTATTTCGTATATAAATTGTTAAATTTATATTATTACGCGTTTTTCCTAAAAACTATACGATAATTATTTTATCACTCAAATTTCACAAAGAATGTATTTTTACAATTTATATAACCTCAATACATTTTACTTGGATCCATTAAAAATTATTTTGAGCTAAAACTACTTTAGATGCACAATTGTATATAAAAGCTACAAGTTACAACTTACACTTATTTAACTTATACATTTTACCTACACTATACACTATAAAAAAAAAAATAATAATAATATTGAGAAACATCCCCCCCAAAACCGGCCTAGGGGGGGGAAGGTGGATGCATTAATTGGTTGGTGTATTTTTCTCCCTTGATTGTATATATCCATACACTAAGTAAAAGTTCACTCATTCCTCAAATAATTCACATAGTAGCAAAAAGTTTTCTTTCTCTTGTTTTTCTTCATCATAACCGGCCTTCAAGAGTTCACAAAGGGATCATCATTTTTTTTTTCTCAAGCACAAGCATTAACAATCTAGATCACACTCTTTATAAGGTTTTGAAATAAAAACCTAGGGTGTTTAGGTTTAATCCTTGGTTCTAATCACCTCATCATAATACTTGTAAGCATGTTTCTTTCATTTTTCATGTTTCCTTATCATCTCATATTTATCTTTTCATTTTTGGAGCAAGCATGCATGATTTGAGTTGTTTATACCATTTTACATGATTTTTTAGAGATATATATATATAAAGTCATCCTATAATTATCCCCTTGGTATATGTTGGTCTTGATGATGTTTAGGAACCCATGACACCCTAAGAAGGTGTATGGTAGGATTAGATTAGTTTTGGAGTTGATTTGAAGGGATTGGAATAGGTTTAGTACGAGAAAAACTATTTTCGACAAGTATATAAAGTGGTCTGTCCTTATTTTGATTTTCTGGAAAATCCGACAGTAGGCACGAATTTTTGGCCTTGATATTTAGAAAATATACTTTAAAACGAATCCGTGGCCGCTTGAACGGATTAAAACGGAGTTATAACGAAGAAGTTATGAATTTTTCAAGTTTGACGACGATATATATATTTTCTAAAAATTTCAGCATACTATTTTTACTCTATTCGAGTCAAAAACGAGTCCTAAGCTTTATAAATTATTTCGACTTGTCAAAAATATATTAGTTTACTTCGATACGAAGCTAAGGACGTATTATACGTAGAAAACGGATTTGAAACGACAAATATATGCACGTTTTCATAAACTTGCCGTAACTATTATTTTTAGAAAAACTATATTATTTTTACGAGATAAGTGTTACGGTAACTAAAATCACCATATTTAACCTCTATTATCTTTATGTTCGAGACCTTTATGACAAAAAATCCTGAACTGAAACTTCTAGATTTCGATACAAACTTTCCAAAACCGTCGAGTTCGTTCTCTAACGATCGACGTACACCATTTTACGACTAGTTTTTCAAAGCCATTTTGTCACTTTTATGAAAATTCCGACGACATTGCTTTACGACGAAAAGTGATAATTTCACCATAAATCATTATAAAACCATTGTAGGATGACATTTTGACGTAAAAACTTGTAAAGTCATTTTTTTTAATGGTCAAGACGTCAAAAGAGTATTTTTCGACGATAAGTATTATTTTCAAAACTCACAAATGGTATAAATATCATCCGAATTGCGTGCATAACATTACATCATGGCTTATTTCATATCATATCATTCATAATAGGTCAGTTTCGAGACTCACGCTACATTTCGGTGTAACCACTTTTGTCGTCACATCTGTTCATCAAGTGAGTATTCACAGACTCCCCTTTTTAAATGCTTTAAATTGTTTTGGGGTGGAATGCATGATTTATACTTGAATTAAACTATCTATGTTTTATGAACTTATTGAACATTTTAGCCAAAATCAGAAATTCATAAAAATACCAAATAAATTAGTGAAAATAAAAAATCCATGGTGCAAGGTTCAAGAAGGCTGGAGCAGGGTTTATAGTGGATGGCCTTGGGATTAGTGGCTTAGTGGTAAGCCTATAGGATCTGTTCTTTGTGTCTTGTTCTCAGTTTTCAGTTGGAATCAGTTGTAAGCTCTTTTAAGCTATTTTGGTATTTTACTGTTTGACTTGTTCACTAGCTTAAATCTTTGTGTGTTTATGATCTTTACTTATAATTAAGTATAATTAAGCCTTTAAAGCAGTCCTTTGTTCTTTTGAATTTGTAGTTTATAAAAATCTCATTTTAACAGTTAATATAGCATACTTTGTATTTCTTAGTTTTATACTATTAGTGTTGTTGTTTTATGCTTATATAGTCCCCTTATATGATAATCTAAGGTTTTTAATCAAGTGCATGTTCTAATCTGACAAACTCTTTGAAAAAATTCAAATCAGTTCTATAAAGGCTTGTTTGGATTTGCTGCATTAACTGTGTTAGAGCTTGTTTGTATTGTTGTTCTTGGTTGTTTTATATTCCACTAGGTCCTAATATCTCATTTCAACAAGAAAAACCAGTGCCTGTTACATTAAAAAGTCAAATTTTCTTTTAATCTTATCTTACTGTGTAACTGTTAGAATCTAGAGTGTCAAATTCATCAAATTAGCTTATAACTCAGTACTATAGCTTAAATCAGTTTTATTACATCTTAATATAACATATTCAGTCAATTAGAGGTAATCAAAACTCACTTAAGTCAAACTTTAGTGTTCTTGATAAAAGTCAAATTTTCAAATAGCCATTTTTGAATAAAATGTATAATTTTGTGTAGGGTTCAATATTAGGATTTAGCTTATATGCTTTTGGGATAGTAAAGATCAGTTGCTCAACAAAATTAGAAAAATAATAGCTTACTCTTATTCAGCTTTTATTAACGCTTATCTATTAGCTTCTTTTGGATACCTTTTAAAGCTCCCCGTTCACAGTTTAGATAGGAAATTTCTTAAGCTCTCACAGAGCTTATTGATGAGCTTTAACTTGTGAAATTTATCTTTTTAAGTAGCCAACCTAGCTGTCTAAAGGTACCAATGTTCATTTTTCATTTTTAGCTTATTTGATAAGCCTGCTTAAGGCTTATTGTTTTGTCCATCTTAACTAAGTATAAAAACCATTTAGTGTTTTCAAGTTTTTCAAAAGCTCCTCATAAGCTCATTAGTAAATTCTACAGTTAGCTTTTTAGCTTTTTGGAAAGCTTAACTGGTGAGCTTGATGTTTCCAGTGATCATTTTTATTTTTTAGCTTATTCAGTGCTTAAAAATAAGTTAAGAAAGTGCCTAGTGATTCAAAACAGTTACCTTTGCAAAACAGTGGTGACTTGTGCTTATTTACAGCTTAATTAGTGCTTATTAGTGGTTATTGTGCTTATTCAGTATTCATGTTAGCTTATAAACATTAGTTTAGCTTATTTCCAGTTTTATTTTGCTTATTAAGTAGCTTAAATAGCCAAATGGCTTAAGCCTTGTGCTTATTTTAAATCTTAGTCAACTGTTGAGATTAATAAGCTATTACAGAGCTTATTGTTAGTTTTTAGAAAAAGTTTTAGTTTTAGAAAATGCTTATTTTAATGTGCTTAAATAGTTTGCAAAAAGAAAAATCGAAAAAAAAATGTTTTGCAAAAAGGGAGAGGCAGGGGTCGAACCTGAGACCTCTCCCTCATATGGGTGTTAGCGTGTGTACCTGTACCAATAGCGCCCTTGGGTCTTTCTTGTTATCATTTGCATAATCAAATACATAAGCCCTCTTGTCTCATTTAGCTTAACGAACATTTAAGCTTATTTCTAGCTTATTCAAAGTAGCTTTTTCAATTTTTCTATTTTTCTTAAATCTGTATTAGTATAAAGTATTTTCTATAAAAGTTTCAGATTTTTCTACTTAGTTTTAGTATTTTTAAACATTTAATTAGTGTTTTATAGTAATTAATTCATAATAAAAAATATAAAAGTCTAAAAAATATAATTATTTTTTGTAAAATTTTCTTTTATCATATAGTACGTAATAAAATTAGTTTTACACTTGTAGGCCTTTTATTTCAATAATTTTACGTTTTTGCTTGCGCTCCAGCGTTATTTTTACACGTAACGCTCGTTTCCATTTTAAGTAACGTTTTTAGATAATTTAAGGTTACGTTTTAGTTAAAATAGTTTATTTAAGTTATTTTGTTTTATAAAATAAACGTTCATCGATCTGTAAAAATAGTGATAGCGTTTATTTAATAGATTTTAACTTTTTAATTTCTTTTAATTTGCATTTAAGTCGCTGTAATTTGTAGATCTTTTCTTTAGGTATAATTATCCATTCAAAACCTTCCTGATCACTATCCTTAGTGATCATTCTATCATCTGAAGTTGTTTAAACACCAATTCATCCTCCGTGGGACTTAACGACCCAGGAATCCACTGTATTCCTCTGATCTTAAATTGCATTCGTGCTTGAGCAGTTTTAAGCTGATTACGGTCGGCCATTCACAAGTGGCAGGTTTGAGTGATTTAGCTTGACTGTTTTGCGCAGATCACCTATCCCGTGGCTTCTCCTGTTCTTCACTCCTTCGGGAATGAAGACATTATCTTTGACCCCGGCATTTTCAATTATCATTTGTGAGCCGGTTCTATGTATATCTCATCGGTATGGAACTTTCACGTACTTCAATGTTTATACAAACATTTTGAATGAAAGTTCGATGGAGATTGTTTCTTCCACTTTGCTTCCCCATGAACCAATTAATTCGGGGTCGAGTCAAGCTAGCGACTCGGTAATCAAAAACAATAGTTAAACATGGGTTTTCACCCGTGTGTACCACCCTAGTGTGGGGGAGTTGCCCCCCGCTGTTGTATATAAACCTCTAAAAATATATATATATATATATATATATATATATATATATATATATATATATATATATAGAGAATAATTGTTGTGTTTCCACACTTGGCTAGTAATGTTATCTTTTTACGTTCTAAGTTTCGACATAACATTGCGTACTTTGAATATTGAGGACAATATTCATTTCTAAGTGCGGGGGGGAAATTCTGGCGAATTTGATCATAAATATACCCTTTTAGTCCCTTTTTTCCCCAAAATGGCCAAATTTTAAAAAATGTTTATTTAGTGGAAGTACTATGTACTAAACACAATAAATGGTAATCAGTCCACCATGTCTAACCCACATAAGGATTGGCTAATCCAGGAGCAAACGGCTCTTGGTAAAGATATCTCAAATCCGTTTATGGCTTGCAATTTGCCCAAAATAGTATGGTGTTCAGCTCGCCATATCTTTAAACTAGTGAAAAGTTGGCTAGCCCGCAAGTTTATGGCTTGTGGTAAAGGCAGTGGAAAAACCATAATTGGTAATCGGCTCACCAAAGATAATATTGATAATTTATCTAAGAGTTGGCTAGTCCAGAAGCAAACGGCTTCTGGTAAAGACAAATCAAAACCGTTTACAGCTGGTGATTTGCTCAAAATCATTTGGTTATCATTGTACCAAGGTTCTTACTTGAACTGAAACAATTGGCTACTCCAGAAGTAATGGCTTTTGGTAAAGAGATAAAATCCATTAATTTTTCTCAAATCATTGCTAGGGACTAGCAATATCTTAGTGTGGGGGATTGATGAGTGTCTAAATACTCATCATTTTTGTACAATCTAGACTGCAAAAACATCTGAAAACACTCAGAAATGCATCAAAATGATGAAAATATCACAAATAAGTGTTTTATGTGTTTTAAATGCAAAAATACCAAAAACAGGTGAAAAACGTATCAAGTTTGCATAATTGGCAGTTTTAGTCCCTCAAGTTTTAAAAATTGTCAAAACCAGTCCCTGGTAATTCAAAAACTTGTAAAATGTCATTTAAGGTCCATGGGATTCAAAAGTTGTCAAAATAAACATTTTAAAGTTTAAAATTTACAAAATGACAACTTTAGTCCCTCAACTTTGAAAAATGTCATAAATAGTCCTTGGTGAATTTAAAAATGGAAATTTATCAAAAAAATAAACCCTGTACTATTCAATTGTGGCATAATTGGTACTTTATGATAAGTTTTGGAAAATTACATATTTGGTCCCTCAAGTTTCAAACTTGACAGTTTTGGTCCTTGGACATTTAAAAATGGAAAATAATTACATGTATGGTCCTTGGTTTATCATATTTGACATAATAGGTCCTTGGAATAACTTTTGCAGAATTACACATTTGGTCCTTGGGCTTGTATTAATAATAAACCAAACCGGACCCTATATATTATCCAAATCCAATCCAAATCCATCCCAGCTGGCCCAAAAATACAACCCGGCCCAATTTTTAAATTCAAAATACCGCCCGACGTTCCTCTATCTCTTCCCCACTGCAAACACTGAAACCAGTGGTTTCACCACCACTTTCCACCTCACCTTATCCCCGTTATCCACATCCCTCCACCTCCACAACATCCCAAAACCAATTAATATCCCTATTATTGCTTTACTCAACCCCAACAGTCCACAAGACTTTTTGGCGCCAATTTGCAAATCAATGGCTGAGATATGTTACAGAGATCCAATGGTGGTGGGAATAACTCAGAAGCTTATGGGGAGTCTCAAAATGCTATAAAGAGATAAGGAAAAGCAGTGGAGAAAATAAGTAGTGTAAATTAGTTTAGGTAGTGTCGTATTAGTTAATTTTACCTTTCCAGTGTAATTTAAAGCTTTCAAGTACTGTTTTAAGTATTCACAGTGTACAATAACTCTTTTGCAGTTATCAATTTCAGTTTTAATGCAAGTTTTTAGTTTATGCAAAATCTTACTTTTGTTCCAAAATCTCAAATTATGCAAATGTTGTTATTTGTTGTTATTAAGGACTGAAATAGATCACATAAGCTCCTATATAGCTTATTAAAGCTATTAGTTACTTTAAAAGTCAGTTTAGAAGCAAAAATTAAAAATCACCAAAAATATAAATAAATAGTTGAAAAATAAAAATCCATGGTGAAAGATGCAAGAAAGCTGGAGCAAGGTAGATTCTGGATGGCCTTGGTATAGAGCTTATTGGTAAGCTTTAGGAAGTGTTTACAAGTCCTCAGTTCTCAGTCTTGTGCTTGAATCCACTTGTAAGCTTTTTGATTCATTTTGGCATTTTACTATGTAATACAGTCAATAGCTCAAATCTTTGTGTTTTCATGTTCATTAGTTATAGTTAAGTGTAATCAAACCATAAAACCAGTTATTTGTTCTTTTAAATTTGTAGTTAGCAAAAATATCATTTTCACAGTTAAAAGATCATAGTTGTCATACCTCAGTTTTATGATGTTAATACTGTTGTTTAGTGTCTATTTAGTCCTAGTAATTGATATTATAAGGTCATTATCTATGGCATGGTTTCAATCTTTGATTTGCTTTGAAAATTTCCAAATCAGTTTAGTTAAGGTGTGTTTGGTTTACTTTGTTTAACTGTGATAAAGGTTGTTCTAGTCATTGTCTTTGTTAATACAAGTCTCATTAGTTCTTAGTAACTCATCTCAGTAAAGAAAACCAGTGCTCTTTTGGTTAAAAGTCAAAATACCTTTTAATTTCATTTCTATAGTTAACTGTTAGATTTTAGGAAGTAAAACTCATCATAGCTGTTTAGATCTTGGTGATTCAGCTTATTATAGTTTTATTATACCTTAACTTAACATAATCAGTCATTAGCTTTGATTTAAAGTTCATTAAAGTCAACATACTAGTTTAATAAAAAAGTCAAAAATGTGCCCTGTGCACAGTTTTAAGCTCAGAATCACAAGCTTGCAAAAAGCTCATTAGTTCATCATAGCTTTTGATTCTTGGCTTTTTGTGAAGCTAACCTGGCCATCTTTGAGTTCCAAGTTTAATATTTCAGTTTGTAGCTTTTTAGATAGGGCTGCTAGTGCTTATTAGTTTGTCCCATTCTATTAAGCATACACTGAGTCATATTCAGTGTTTTTCAGCTTTTTAATAAGCTCACCAAAAGCTCTCTAGTGGACCCCACTGTTAAAGCTTTAGCTTTTTGGATAGCTTATCTGGTCATCTTGCTAATCCAAGTGTTTGTTTTAAGTTTCTAGCTTATTTAAGTGCTTAAAAATAAGTTAGAAGGTGCCTAGTGATTCATTAAAGTGTCATGTTTAATCATTTATATTAGTGCTTATTTTAGCTTATTTGGTGCTTAATTCTAAGTTCTTTTGCTTATTCAGTTGTAATAATAGCTTACTATCCTTTGACTAGCTTATTTTCAGTTTAGCTTTTGCTTATTCATTAGCTTAATAACCATTTAGCTAACACTTGTGCTTATTTTCCATTTTCTTATTCACTGTTGAGATAAATAAGCTATTTCTGAGCTTATCAGTGCTTTTCATAAAAAGTGGTAGTTGTAAAAATTGCTTATTTTCTTGTGCTTAATAAGTTTCAAAAGTAAAAATCCAAAAATAAAATGTTTTGCAAAAAGGTGGGGAGGCATGCTCGAACCTGAGACCTCCCACCTTTGAGAGTGATAGTGTGTACCTGTATAGCCAGTTGCCCTTGGGTCTTTGACTGGTTATATCACGCACAATTTAATACATAAGTCTTCCTTGTTCATTTAGCTTATACGAACATATTAGCTTATTTCTAGCTTATTTCAACTAGCTTTTGCAACTTTTTTATTTTTTTATTTTTCTTTAGTTTGTATTAGTATTAAGTATTTTACAAAAAAGTTTCAGATTTTTCTCAATAGTTTTAGTATTTTTAAACATTTAATTAGTGTAAAATCTTATTTAATTCATAATAAAAAATATAAAAGTCAAAAAAATATAATTCTTTTTTCTAAAATTTTCTTTTGTCATATAGTACGTAATAAAATTGTTTTTACACTTGTAGGACTTTTATTTCATAAATTTTACGTTTTTGCTTGCGCACTCGCGTAATTTTTATTAATAACGTACGTTTTCATTTTAAATCAAGTTTTTAGGTAATTTAAGTTTAAGTTTTAATTAAAATAGTTTATTTAAGTTATTTTATTTTATAAAATCACAAAAACATCATTGTAAAAATAGTGATAGCGTTTATTTAATATATTTTAACTTTTTAATTTCCTTTAATTTGCATTTAAGTCGCTGTAATTTATAGATCTTTTCTTTAGGTATAATTATTCATCAAAATCCTTACTGATCACTATCCTTAGTGATTATTCGACATCTGACTGTGTTAAACACCAATTCATCCTCCGTGGGACTTAACGACCCAGGAATCCACTATATTCCTCTGATCTAAATTGCATTTGGTTTCTGAGCAGTTTTAAGTTTATTACGGTTAGCCATTCACAAGTGGCTAGCTTGAGTGATTAAACTTGACGGTTCGGGACCAATCACCCATGACAGTGCCAATGAACTTTGCAACAAAGTTTGATAACAGTTTAAGGTTTCCTGTCATATGTCGGGAACATCCACTATCAACAATCCAAAGGATGATATGCATCACCTGTATTACACACAGACGACACAGATGGAATAGAAGTAGATTTGGAACCCAAAGAGTTAGAGGGTTCCGACGCAGTTATAGTCGAAATACATACATCAATGATTTTAGGCATCCATTTAAATCCTAGTGTATTATGAATCCATTTCTGCCATCTCCAACTAGTCCTTGCTTTAGTCTTAGTGAATGCACTAGGTGGTACTACATTCCTTGGAGGTGATACTGGAACTACGGGGACATCAATGCGTGTAAGATCTTGGTTTGTTAAATAAGAGGTGCGACGCCGTTTAGGTTAAGGGTTTAGATAGAGAAAGTGGGAGAGAATGGGAACCCTAGAGAGACAAAGAAAAATGTATTATGAAGCTCCAACCCTTTGCCTTGGAGGGCAAAGGGTATTTATAGGGTACAAGCTTAGACGCCTCTATTAGGCTGTGGATCAGGCATACAGTGGGTAAAGACCCGTCCGTCCTCCACGGTGTTACAAAGTATTCTAAATACTAACACTGAATTACTACGACTACGAGCTTCCCAACGAGTATACATACTTGAGGTGACCGACACTTTAAGTACTGGATTTACTAAATCCCAACAATCTCCCCCAAAGGGAGGTCACCTTAACTTACAATGATTACAAACTGATATAACATTTCGTTGTTCTTGGTTTCTTTGATTAAGCACTTTTGTTCTTTAGCTCGTAGTCTTTGAATCGTCATGTACTCCATATTTTGAGATTTCGAGTGGAGGTATTAAACTGATCCACGTGATGTTTGAGTCTTTGAACCAGCTTTGAGATTATCAACAACCATAAATCTCTGACTCTTCCATTGTGGTGTTGATAGTATGTGATGTTGTGACTTAAGGACCGACATGCTCATATTCTGGATCATGATATCTTTTTATTAGAGTAGCAGAAGCTTTAATTGATTCATGATATTGGCAATAGCGTAGCAGAAGCATGGAGTGATAATATCTGAGTCTTTGATGCTTTTATCATGATTTCTTTAGAAATGAATGTGTTGTGTGAGCATGCGGCTATGGATTGACCGCTCCATTCTTATCAGCTGCAAACGTCGGGTGTTCCTGCATAAAACAGTTAGCAATAAAGCGCACAAGAGTGTCTTTGATCACTTTTGTTGAATTGAGGTACACGGCCCACGGTTCCCCGTTGATCAGTACAAGTATTGCCTGTGATCAGGTATAATTCCGAAGAATCTCCTTGACAGGGTTTTGCAGCTGCTCTAGCCGTTCTCAAACCGGAGCGACTCAAAAGACAACACGGGTGAGTGAACCAGCAAACAGAGATTCACTGATTGATGGAAAATGATTTGAAAGCAATCGTGTATTTAGTATAAAGTGTTTTGAAATACAACGAAGGATTTATGGAAAATCAATTTATCAATCATAAATATCTTTTGACTTTGAAATCACAGTATGCAGTCGACGTCTTTGAAGAAAAGAATTTTGAGCACACCGACTGGTTTTTCAAAGATATCCGTCAATCCATTTTGCTGGACAAGGAACAATTCACTAATGAACCGCTCCATTGATGAAGTCCAGATGACACAACAAGTCTTTAGCAATACCACAAGGATATTGCGTAGGACTCTCAAAAATATATTCTCACATTCCACATTGTGTGAAACTGTGAGTCTTCAGGAATTAAGTGTCCTAATGAGATTTATATGATGATCTCATGGCTCTAGACTCAATTAGTGCTCTTTTGGTTTCCTGTGCCGGAGACTAGGGAGAGGGTCTCCTTCTTCAATATCAACAATCTCCAAGAGAAAGTCGATAGATAATGTTGGTTCCCCGTGAGAATGAAACAAGCCCTTTTAATAGGAACTTGAGTAGCTTGGGAAGTTTTAGTGCAGTGCATCACTGGGTCCATGACGTCTTGTCTTCAATACCGGCGTTACCTTAGTAACCACCAGTAGCATATGTATTGAACCCGGTTTCTTCCCTAAGGTTGAATTATTGGAGGGCTATTTCTTTTTACCCTTTTCTCATTCAATTCTTTTTCATTCTTCAACCCCTTCAGTGCTTACCGAGACTTCATAGCTAGAACCTTGTTGGGTTAATTCCAGTACTAGCTTAGTCTCAGTCCGCACTCTTCCCATATCTCATTTTTCTCCTTTTATCATCATACCTAAGATCTCTACACTAACTAGTGGATTGTCCCTGGGTAGATCCCTCCGGTTCTGGCGGATCATGGGAACAAATACCTAACCTTATCATCCTTATATCACCATACATAAAATAAAGTTGGTCGGTCTATTTGGTATTGTTCATCTGCCATTGGAACCAATTGAAAACCATTTGAAAATCAATCCAGATACTTGTGATATATTATCAAAGCATTTTGTACCTGAATTGTTTTTGATATATTTAGAAAAAGAGCTCCCCCTCAACGTGTGCTTCATGTATTTGAAATCGTTTGGCACACGGAGGCAAGAGGAAGAAATAACTTTCATGATTACCATTTTCTAAAAGATATCATCATCACTTCCCAAATCAAATAGATAAAGTATTTTGGGGAAGGATGAGATTTTCAAAAGATTGCTCCCCCTCAATGTGTGCCTCGTGGTTTAAAAGAGTTTTGCACGAACTAGAGGGAACCTGCACTTTAAGACAAATTAATCATGTTTCAATTCTTAGTGGTTTAAGATAGATGCTCCCCCTCAACATGTACATGGAAAATTTGAAATCGTTTGTCACATGTGGGGAGGACGACTTGCTAATCACTTTATGAAACCATTCTTGAATTATCAGTTTAAATCCAATTTAAATCACAAATTCTCCCCCGATCATAATTATCAAATCATTTGAGATTTGTGATCTCTTGTAGATTTAAATCGATTTTGAAAGCATTTAAGGAGAATTGTGACTTGATTATGAAAACATTTTCACTGATAAGGATCAGATTTTGAGACTTTAAACTCCATTGATTAAACATGCATGAATATCTTTTGAAAACAATTGAATAACAAATAACCTTTTAATTTAATATGGATGTTTTGACAAAACTTTTAAGACCAGATGATTTTCAAAAATAGAATCCAAGTCATTTAACAAAGCAATTAGTTTTCAGCAGATAAATGTTTATAGAATCAGAGCATGAGATTTGAAAAATTACGATAAGGCATGGCTCTGTTCTTTCTTTGAAAAGCGGGTTACTGCCTGAGATGACAATAAACCAACATTTTTCTCCATCTCATTTTTTTTTAAGATTCGAACTTCATCTAGAGACCCGTGCCATTATTTGAGTGGCAACTCAAAGTCCGTAGATGTTATCGAACCGACAAGTAAAACATGATAAATAAACAATATTTTTTGAAGATTTTCAAGATTTTCTGATTTTTTATGGATTTTGAAAAATTTTGTATTTTTCTATTTTCGTTTTGTTGGTTTTATATTTTTGTATTAGGTTTTTGAAAAGATATATACAAAGAATAGATAGAGTCGAACACCTTTACTCCTCGACGTCTTCCTGAAGACATTTGAGCGTTTCTGGTTGAAGGCTCTTTAAGCCTAGTCGTGGAAGAATGAACTCAAAGCGTTCTCGAGAAAGAGCTTTTGTGAAGATGTCTGCTATTTGATATTCAGTCCTTACGAAGTATAGTTCAACCACGCCATTTTCAACTTGTTCCCTGATGAAGTGATGTCGAATGTCGATGTGCTTTGCTCTAGAGTGTTGAACATTGTTGCAGCAGAGAGCAATGGCACTTTTGTTATCACAGTACATAGGAACTTTGTTGAATACAAAGCCATAGTCAGATAGTTGGGATCTCATCCATAAGATTTGAGCACAACACGATGACATGGCTATGTATTCAGCCTCGGTAGATGATATGGAAGTGCTCATCTGTTTCTTTGAAGACCAGCTGACAAGCTTATCACCTAAGAATTGAGCACCACCTGACGTACTTCGACGTGTATCTTGACATCCTGCATGGTCAGCATCTGCATAGGCCGTTAGTGACATACCGGAGTCCTTCGGATACCAAAGACCCATGTGAATAGTTCCTTGGAGATACCGAAAGACCCGTTTAACTGCTTCAAGGTGCTTTTTGGTAGGCTTAGCCGGGTATCTAGCACACATGCATACAGCGAACAAAATGTCTGGTCTGCTGGCTGTGAGGTACATCAGGGATCCAATCATACTACGATATTTCGTTTGATCTACTATGATCCCTGAGTGGTCCTCATCCAGTTTTGTACGTTCCACCATAGGAGTGTCAACAGGGTCACTGGAGGTAAATCCAAATTTATTTAATATTTCATTAGCGTATTTAGATTGATTTATAAAAATGCCTCTGAGACTTTGTGAAATTTGTAATCCCAAGAAAAATGACATTTGTCCCATCATTGACATTTGAAATTTGGAGCCCATCTCCATAGAAAAACGGTCACATTCATTTGGGTCAGTCGAGGCAAAAATAATATCATCAACATAAATTTGAACGTGAATTAAATGTTTGCCTGACTTTCTGGTGAACAATGTTGGATCAACTGCTCCTTTGCTGAATCCGGTGGATAGAAGAAATTTTGATAGCGTATCATACCATGCCCTTGGAGCTTGCTTCAAACCGTAAAGGACCTTTTTCAAGCGATAGATATGAGTAGGATGCTCTGGATTCACAAAACCTTCTGGCTGGCTGACGAATACCACTTCTTTAAGATCTCCATTAAGAAAGGCGGTTTTCACATCCATCTGATAAACTATCATGTTTTTGCTAGCAGCATTAGCCAAGAAGATTCTGATGGCTTCAATACGTGCAACAGGAGCAAAAGATTCCTCAAAGTCGATACCTTCTTCCTGACGATAGCCTTTTGCCACTAATCGTGCCTTATTTTTCAGAACATCACCGTGCTCATCAAGCTTCACTTTGAAGATCCACTTGAGAGCAATGATCATTGCACAATCAGGAGCAGGTACTAATTCCCATACATCTAGACGATCAAACTCATGAATTTCTTCTTGCATTGCATTAAACCAGCTGTCCTCAGACATTGCAGTTTTAACATCTTTTGGTTCGATCTTAGAGAGTACTGAGTTGAAGAAGCACCATAAGGCATCAGAAGCTAGTTGTTTTCGAGTTGATACAGGACGAGAAGGATTCCCAATGATGTTATCCAATGGATGGTCATGTGTCCATTTTCTAAGATGTTCGTGTGGTTGTTGTTGAGGGACTGAAGTAGCAGAGTTTAGATCCCTTGATGAAGATGGTTCAGGTGTTGATCCAGGGGTGAAGATGTTTTCAAATGGATCATCTTCGGGAGTAGCAAAGGGATTAACTTCTTCATTCGTGTCAGAAACAATTCCATGATGTACATTCGATGATTGATGATTTGTTGATGAGACAGAGTTATCAGCAGCATGCGCTTCTTGACTTAATGATATTGAAACTGAAGAGTTGACTTCATTGACAGGGATAGAAGCAGCCTCTGTTGTTGGAATTGACATGTCATTAGCACTTGGCTCATAATGTTCATCAAACATTGGGTCAAATAATTTCTTCAAATCATCTTCAGATGGAGGTACATATGGAGTTGCTGGAGAGGAAATTGGTACAAGGGATGAACCAATTGGACTCATTTGAAGTGCGGGTCCAGAACCGGATTGTCCTGGAGCCATTTGCCCGAACATCTCATCGAACGTAACGTGAATAGTTTCCATGATATCTCGAGTTCTTTTGTTGTAGATTCGGTAACCCTTCTTGTTTGGTGCATAACCTACAAAAACTCCAATGTCTGCTTTAACTCTTAATTTACCTAAATCTTGACCGCCATTTGTTAGATAGCACAAAGCACCAAACACACGAAGATAGGATAAATCAAGTTTTCGTTTATGGACAAGTTCATATGGAGTTTTGTCATGAGAGGTGTGAATGAGGGAACGATTTTGGGTGTAGCAAGCAGTGGCAATGGCTTCAGCCCATAGAAACATTAGAACCTTTGAGTAAATAAGCATTGTTCTTGCAGCTTCCACAAGAGTTCGATTTCGTCTTTCAACTACACCGTTCTGTTGAGGAGTTCGTGGAACACTTCTTTGATGACTGATTCCAATACTTTCATAAAATTGACTTAAGTCTTGGTTAACGAACTTTGTGCCATTTTCAATTCGAACAATTCTAACCGTGTTGTTAAGACGAACCTGAAGTTGCTTGATAAGTTTGATGATGACAGCTGGAGTTTCATCCTTAGTCCTCAAAAACTTTACCCAAGTAAATCTAGAGTAGTCATCAAGAACGACTAAAATATATTTCTTCCCATTAATCGTTTGCACTCTCATTGGTCCGCACAGATCCATATGAAGGGTATGAAGAACTTCCATTACAGAGTTTGTGGGTTTTGGTTTGTGGGCATATTTTGTGCTTTTTCCCAATTGACAGGCTGAGCAAAGATGATCTTTCTCATATTTTAATCTGGGTAAGCCTCTGACAAGATCCTTTCTGGCAAGGTTATTAATGGTGCCGAAGTTCAAGTGATTGAGACGATGATGCCATAACCATGACTTTGTTTTTGAAGCCTTTGACAATAAGCAGATTGGAGAGGACTTCATCATATCATCGATAGAGATGGTGTATAAGTTAGAACCTCGAGAACCTCTTAATAATTCTACACCGTCAATTTCTCTAACAAAGCAAGTATGTTTTCGAAAAGCCACTTCAAGATCGGAATCACAGAATTGACCAACAGAAAACAAGTTATGACCAAGTCCTTCCACATAATATACCCGGGAAATTACACTATCTCCGACCACATAATCACCATGTCCCATAATAGCTCCAAAATGGTCGTTTCCGAATCTAACAGTTCCAATAAATTTACTCACGAAGTTCATGAGCCGCGACCGGTCACCAGTCATATGCTTTGAACAGCCTGAGTCCAAATACTAGAGGACGATTTGTACGAAATGCATTTGAACACAGACAAGAATGGATAACTGGATAATTTGGAACCCCATGAACGATTGGGTTCCGTTTGGTTAGTACACATTATTGGAGCACCCACATCAGTAATAGGAGATATGACCTCATTAGTATTGGTTGCAACACTAGTAGTGACAGTGGACCTGTGTGAGGTGTGTTCACTTCTTAAAGGTATGATTCTACCAATGGGCTTCCACTTCTTAGAGGGCATAAATCTAGAAGTCCTAGGACAAGCTTCATTCAATTTGAATTTTCGGCCAGTAGGTTTCCATTGATAACCCACATTGCTAAATTTTCTTCCTGTAGGCATCCAACAGTTTCTAACCTTTTTCCTTTTAGGCTTCCAGATCTCCTTAACCTGTTTAGCATTTTTTATACTCTTGACTGGAGTATTCACAACATAAAACACTTCATTCTTAGTACAATCATGATTAAGACCAGAAATCAAGCATTCATTACATGTCTTGCAAACGGTAGTAGAATTCGAATTAATTACAGTGCGCTTATAGCTAATACTAGAATCAACACGATTCGTTTTATTCAGCTCAAACTTATTCTTCCTAGGGTGTTCTTCTACTAGCTTTTCTTCAACACTTTTGGCTGGCAAGATCCTATTTCGCATTGTATTGCCTGAAGGCTTTGACCCGCTAACCTTAGTATTGCCGATTACTCTTGTAGAAGGAACAACAGGAATATTAGTTGGTGATACTACACTTTGCCTTGGTGGTCTAGAATTGTTGGGTTCTGAAGTTTTGTGAGTTACATTAAACGTCACATTTTTATCCTTAGGCATAGAACTAGGTGCGACTACTCTATCTCGCCTATTGCTAAATTTCGGACATGTGACAATTACGTACTCTAAGAGTTCCTGAGATCGTTTGGCATCCATGCAAGCATAGGCAATGGTACTATCAAGAGGTTTTTCTAATCTTTCATCTTCTACAATCTCACGGAGACCCTTTAAACTTTCCTTAAAATATGATAGATATGCTTTATGTGCAAGTTCATTATTCCTAATGGGCGGGGGAATATATCACATATCAATAGCATACTTATCACAATCAGAGACTTTAGGAACAGAGTACTTGCAATTGGGGATTGGCAACTTTCCTTTCACCTCACGCTTAAGATCATCAATATCATTAAGTAAAGAAGTTATCTTTTCAATTTGTTTATCATGTGTAACTTTAAATGAATCACATAACTCTTTGTTTTGATCATTAACCTTTGAAATTTCAGTTTTAAAACAAGCATTTTCCTTTTGTAAGTTATAAATGATGTTTTGAAGTTGGAAATTCTGAGAATCTAAAGGTGGAGGCATATGGGAACCAGTTACATCCCTCTTTTCACCTTTCAGTTGTGAAATTTGAGCTTTCAACCTTTTGATCGTGTTATACTGAGCTCGAGTTTGTTCATCACGTTTGTTGATTTCAAAAAATGCATCAAACTCAGGAGCATCAGACGATGTCTTGATATTTGAGGTTTTAACATTTTCTTTGAGATGTTGATATTTTAATTGCAAAGCAAAATGTTCAACTTCTAATTTTGAAAGATGTTTAACGAGATCATCATGATCATCCTACTCAATTTTCTCATGCAATTTTGAATTCGTTTTTTCAAGCTCAATGACACGATCATGGGAAACTTTCAAAGCAGCAGATAATTCATGAAATTGAGATGTAGTAATAGAAGAATTCGTAGCAACATAGAACACATCTTGAGCAACACATTGATAGATCAAGTTCTCATTTAGTATATGCAGATTCTTCCTTTCAATTTCATTGTATTTTAGTTCCTGTTCATAATCATTGACTTCAACTATCATTGCATCGAATTCCTTTTTCATTTCTTTAATATCAGTGTTTATTCCAATTTTAAGACTCTCAAATTGACCTTTTAACTGTTTAAAGAAAGGCATGACCTCGGTTAAATAACATTCTTTGGTTTGCTCAAAGCCCCTTTCCCCCTCAGTTATCCCTGTAGGTGTGATTCTCTTCTTACACGTTTTCTCAAAATCAACAAACAGTTGATAAACAACATATAGGCTGATTAAGGTCCTGCTATTAGTGGCAATAGATCTAGGAACTAGGTTCATTGGTGTATTCGGAGGATACACAGTTGCTTTTGACAATCTCCTACAAGGGGAATTCGTTTCAACAAGATTTTCAGCTTTTTGCATATCCATATCCCTTTTCCAGAACACTTGTTCAGGTGTTAGAAGTGTCTGAGGCTTAAACTTGTTTAAGGAGATCCAGTTTTCCTTAGTGTAATCATGAGGTTTTAACGTTATGTTATTCTTTTTACACTCAGGATTTTCTAGCTTCTTGTTCAATATCTCCCTAGTAACTTCATCTGATTTCTTATCTTCCTCAGTGCACTCAACACAACTAGGTTTCTGCCTAGGCTTAAGGATTTCATTACCATCATAAAGTACCTTATGAGCAGCTCTTGCCTTTTTAATAACCTCTGGACTTGGTTTCTCAACAAGGGGAACGCTATGCTTATCGCTTAAGACTCTATGCTTAGTGATCATGTGAGCAGTCTGAATGGTATTCCCTTGTACGTACAACTTATTCTTAAGTTTGTTTTTCAAAGTTTTTAGATTGGAAAAATCATTCAAAAGTTTTGATTCCTTAGCATTGAATTCTTGCTTAAGCATTTTCACATTTTCTTGAAGTTCTTGTTTTTGCTTAGCAGTTTTAGAAAGCTTTTCTTGTAAGGAGTTTAACTCTTGTTTTAATACTTCTTCTCTAAAATTACTTTTTCTAATAATTGTACGCATTTGGTTATCCATATCCTGCTCACGGGTAGTTAACTCAAACTTAGCACGCTGTTCATAAATAGCAACTTGTTCCTTATAGGTATTGAGCTCAGTGGTCTAGGAATCATCAGCCACAAATACAGTGTATTCATCAGGCATGCATTCATTGTTAATTGCAGACGATTCATCACTAGGTACAACAAGACTGTCATCTTGTTTCACATATTGTTCATATGGGATAACATTGTTATTACCCATATTATCAATATCTGACTCAATGACTTCAGTAGATTGTACTTCATGGTGAATCTTTTGCTCATCAACCACATCATATAGTTTGAGTACCTCTTTAATGATAGATTCCTAGGATGAACTGGCTTGTTGAGATGAAGAGGTTATTGGAGAAATCTTAGCCATGAAGATTGTTTGTGCACATGGTTCATCATCAACGTCTGAGTCAAATGCATCACAGTCTGCAACTTGAAAGGCGTTGGGATTGTTCTGAGCAGCATGCACTGGTTGTTCGTCCACATCTCCATCATATGTTCTAGCATTCCCATCACCAAGAACAACAACTCCTTTTCATTCAACATTACACCATTATCTTGTGCTTGAACCAACAACATCTTGTCTCTGAAGTAATCTGCGTTATGAGGGCGTTTTGGTTGAGTACAGTTCCTAGCAATGTGCCCTTCTCCACCACAGTTGTAGCACTTGATTGGTTTTAATTGACCCTGAACTACATTCCTTCCACGATTCTGATTTCCAACATATCCACCACCAACACCAGCATTCCCATAACCTACATTACCTTGTTCATTGTGTGGAGGATAAGCATTCTGTCTTCCTTGCACATTTTCCACCACAATCTTTCCGTCTCTCACAGTGGCATGATTTTGACGATTGGATGCAGTTCTGATAAAGTTGTTAGTGTGAGGGGTGAGATTCAGGTTTTGCTTGACCATAAGAGCCACTTGATTGATAAAGTGCTCCATGACTGCATCAGAACTAGGTTGCTTATATCCCGAATCAGGAACGGGCTTGTGATTATCATTTCCAGTGGGTGTGACTTGTGATGCTTTGGTGAAGAATGCAGTTGTATCATTTGATGAGCTTGTTTCTCCTGGTTGAGATTTGAACTGTTCAAGAATCCTTCTTTCAAACATAGCATGTTTCTCATTCTGAAGAAGGAAGGCATACAATTGCTCATAGTTGGTGTTCTTTAGTCCTTTTGTAAGCTTCACAGAAGTGACAAACTTGTGCCATTCGGGATTCATATTGTTTACGAATTTTGAGTTCAGCTGAATGTTTGGCATAGTCATCTTGATATTCCTCATATCATTCACTAGCTTGTGGAATCTCACGTAATATTCATAAACACCTTCTTCATGTTTCATCTTAAAGTGCTCGAATTCATCATACAGCTGTGATTCTCTGTCTTCGATAGTCAATTCAGAACCCGAGAGAAGCATCTTGACATTATCCCAAACTGCCTTGGCTTCTGTGTTGTGATTGATAAGCTTGTAGATATCTTTTGGAAGACCTTGAAGAATAATATTTGAAGACCTGATATCAGCATAGAATCTCTTTTTCTCTTTATCAGTGAGTTCATCATACATCTTAGGTCTATCCGTTCCATAAACTATTGTTCCATCTGCAGCAGTATCAATCATGTCTCTAGTAGTCTCAACCTGATACGGTCCTTCATCAATAGACTTAAGGATGTTAACCCCATTCTCCTTTCCTAAGCAGCAGCGATTCTTTGTGACCATGACTCATAGTCAGTTCTGTCAAGCATGGGAGGACGAGTATCAGATCCTGCAGCTTGCACATCATCAACAACGGAAGACATGTTTAAATTCTACGGGATTTTACAAATCTTTGACTTAACCGGGAAATAGATACTTTCACGGGATTTTACAAAATCAAGAGATAAACCGTAAAACTTATGCGTAGACAGCAGAGTTACGCGTAGGAACTTAAGCGTAGAAGCTTATGCGTAGATGAAGGGCTTATGCGTAGGCAGCAGCTTAGGCGTAACAACAAACTTACGAGTAGACACAAGCTTACGCGTAGACAGAATTTACGCGTAGACTAGAGCTTACGCGTAGAGTTTTTAGGGTAAAAAGATTAAGTTTATGCGTAAACCAAAACTTAGGCGTAAGAACCTTATGCGTAACTTTCCCTTAGGCGTAAGACAAGCTTATGCGTAAGAAAAAGCTTATGCGTAAGAATTGTTACGCGTAAGATTTATGCTTATGCGTAAAATTAGGGTTTTACCCACAAAGATCTCTTACACTTCACAGTGTACGAGATATCCAAAGTCGAAGTGTTTTTCAGGCTTATCCAAGCAAGAAGAACACTGAGTAACCACTAGAAATGAAGATCAAGTGACAAATACCTTACGCGTAGGATTAGGGTTTCGTTATGCGTAGAAAGTACAAATTTTGCCAAACACGTTTTTATGATCAAAACCTTTTACTAAACTTGATTATGAAGATGAAAAAACCTTAAAAACACCAAAACAACAAAGCTTGAGGATCAAAACCACCTTTCTCTCTTACACGTAGTACCGTACACACGTATCCAAACACACTTAAAAACCAAGAAAAACTTGTAAAGTTTGAACCTTTTTGCAAGAAACTGAAAGTTTAACACTCAATAAACCTTAACCCATAAGAATCTTGGATTAAAAAGTGTAAAATTTAAACCTTTAAGGATTCAAAAACTCGTAAACGAGACCACCCTTTTTACGCGTAAAACAAAAACTAAACCTTAACCCAAACAATAACTATCAAACCAAGAACATGAGAGATGGATGATCAAACCATGGCTCTTGATACCATTTGTAAGATCTTGGTTTGTTAAACAAGAGGTGCGGCGCCGTTTAGGTTAAGGGTTTAGATAGAGAAAGTGGGAGAGAATGAGAACCCTAGAGAGACAACGAAAAATGTATTATGAAGCTCCAACCCTTTGCCTTGGAGGGCAAAGGGTATTTATAGGGTACAAGCTTAGACGCCTCTATTAGGCTGTGGATCAGGCATACAGTGGGTAAAGACCCGTCCGTCCTCCACGGTGTTACAAAGTATTCTAAATACTAACACTAAATTACTACGACTACGAGCTTCCCAACGAGTATACATACTTGAGGTGACCGACACTTTAAGTACTGGATTTACTAAATCCCAACAATGCGTTTCTTAGAATCTAAAGAGGGCGGTTTACCAAGCACAGACTTAGAAGCATTAGTGGGCCTAGAGGTATTCCGTTTCTTAGGATTCCGTAAACGAGACAAGATAGCTTTAGCAACACATTTATCATGACAATCAGAAAGCATACTTTTACGACATATAACACAAGAAGCTTCAGACTTAATATCAAAAATACTTACAGGTTCAACATTCGTTACAACACTTTTTCCATTACATTTGTCAGACGCAATATCTAAAGTGGGTGAAACTCAGGTCTTATTCAAAGTCCTAGGGTGTTCTTCTACTTCAGCATTCTTTATTGTTCTTTTCTTAGGTCGCAACTTCCTATTCTTCCTTGTATTGCTCCTAGGCTGTGAAGTGCGGACGTTGGGAAAAGAGGCCACTATTCCTGTTTCAGTAGAGGGAAGCACATTAGTATTTTGTGTTTTGTCAGTAGGCATTCTGGGGTCACGTTTGCTAAGTGTTACAAGTGCAATTTTCTTAATGATGCTAGGCTGAACTTGTTCATATTTTCCTAACATCTCCCTTAACTTAATGATAGTGTGCACCAAATCTTGATTTTCAGAACGAAGATTTCCAGAAAAGTTCATGACTTCTTTAGTCTGTGCAAGATAATGATCAAGTTCGTTTGATGCTTCATCACGAGTCTGTTTGAGTAAAAAAATATGACACCATATTCCTTTTTAACTTTTTCAAGTTCTTGTTCATATTTTGTGATTTGACATTTCAAAGACGCGTTTTGATCATCCAGTTGCTCAACTTTTGGATTAAACGTTTTGGAATGCAACTGGTTGATTTTGTTTTGCAAAGCAAGTTCACGATTTTGACAATCTTTTTGACACCATTGAAGACGACGTTTTGCATTTGAAAGTTCGTTTAATAGTCGTTCATTTTCAACTTTTAAAGACTCGATCTGATGCACATTATCAGTATTCTCAACATTTGCAACAGAATCAACAGTCAAGATAACATCTTCCAAGAGTCGATCAACATCTTTTCGTAACATTTTCTTTTTACGTTTTGTATTAGAAATAGATGTTTCTGTTTTCTCGAAAATGACTTTCATCAATCCAAGTTCCTTATGAAATTCCCTTTCCCAATACAATGCACAATTTTTCAAATTTTTAACATGGGGTAAAAGTCTTTTCTGAAAAAATATCTCTTTTTTCTCGCGCCTGAGGCGATTGAAAATGTTCAACTTTTATTTCAGAATGAAATTCAATCTCACGTTCTAAAAGTTTGATGTCAGAGGTGAAAATGTCAAAATATCTAAGAATTTGACGATTTTCTGGTTTTGATTTTACTTCACTGATTGAAGGTAAAGGGCTATAAATTTGTGCATGATTTGGTTGGGGAGCAACATTAGAAGACTCAGACGTTTTTGTGATAATCCTTTGTGTGTTAGAAGAATCCTGTGGTGTGACGAAAGTGACCCCTTTTGAATAGTTAAATGGTTTGTTATAAACAACATTTTCTAATTTCTATCGACTCTCGTCTTCTGCATCTAATTCCTCTTGACGATGATATTCCACAACACTCATAACAGAATCATCAATTTTATATTCTGCACTGGAAACTTCAGGATTTGGTTTGAATGCTTTGGTTGAAAGCTTTGGTTTGCAATTAGCAAGATTTGGTCCATATCCATCTGGATTGGGTTTTAAAGTAAACTTTTGAATAGTTGTGATTGACTCACCATGTTTGTAAACAACATTTCGAAACTCTTTAAGTTTGTTTTGTAAGCCAACAATTTCTTCAAGATGGTCATCTATTCGTTTCGTTGAATGCTTTTTGTACGCAAAGAACTGTTTTTGACAAGTTAACAACTCAGCCTTGGCTTTTTGAGTTTCCAAAGTAAGAGCGTTAAGTTGTTTTTTATGTTCATGTTTCAGTTGTTCTATTTGAGACAACAAAGCATTTTTCGATGCGGCTAGATCACGAATATGTCGTTCTAAAGATTTTTCGTTTTGATGTGATTTAGCAAAAGCGGCTTCAAAACCTTTTTCACGGTTTTCTTGAGTTTTGAAAAAATTGAGTTGCCGTTTTAAGCATTCAATATCCCTGGTTAACAGTGCATTTTTACTATGTAAGTTCTGATTTAATGCATAACATTCATCCATTCGGGATTGTTGGTCTTTAAGTAAGAGATCAATATCTGGACTAAGCAAAAGTTCAGCGTGTTCAACGTGAGTCACAACATGATCACTATTCAGATCCTCAAGTATAACCACGGAGTCAATTAGAGAATCAAAGGTAACCATAAGATCATCTTGATCGTCAAATGTAACTACAGGGTCTAGTTGAGAATCGTCAGAATGAGATGTGGACGACTCATGTTGAACATTCTGAGCCTCGCCGGATTCAGATGTTGGCTGAGATATTAGATCAGTGATGAATATGGTTTGTTCGGGTACCTGAGACAAGCCATCAGTGTCATACACTGGGCCTGTGTCACTCATGTGTAGCTCGTGCATATTAGCCATCAACATAACTGCTGCATTGGCCTGCAAGTCTTCCATATCATCATCTGAGTCTGCATCTGCCATAAAGCTCTGTTCTTTGTCTGTGAGAGTTCCACCAGCTTCATCTTTAAGAGCCAAAAGTAAAGCCTCCTTGTGATAAGCACTACCCCTAGTCCTCGGCATTGGGCATGCATTAGCCAGGTGTCCCTTCTCATTACAGTTGTAGCAGCGAAGACCATTTATCCCATTCTGAGCATTACCCTGTTCAACCACTTGAGCTCTCTGTTGTTGTGGAGCACCCATGTTATTCCTACCCATAGCATTAAACCCTTGACCACCTCCCATCTGACGACCATAACCACGATTTTGAACTTCAACTCATCCATTGTTCACAACAGCCTGATTCCTTGTGTTTGATGAGGAACGAATGCGATTGTTGGATTTGTTTGTATAACGGCCAAAAGCTTTAGCGATCATAACAAATCCTTGTTGCAATGCATCAAAAGCATCTGAGTCCTCATTAGCTTCACTGTAAAGTGCTTGATCATTGTTGTTGTTGTATGGAACCAATTGATTTTGTTGAATTTGTTGCTGTGATGGATCATATGGTGTAATTGTTGCAGTTGGTTGAGGAGCGGGTTGAGGAGGATAATTAGTTTGAGCCCACAAAGCAAGTTGTTGATTATCCGGAAGTGACGGTGAAACAGTTTGGCCACGGATAACCCTTTCCTTATCAACTTCTTTTTGATGAGGCTTCAAATAGTCGTACAACAATCCATATGAAGCATGATGAAGATTCTTCGCTTGACGGAGGAAAATGACATACTTCTCCCAATCAGGACCAAGACTACTTAGGAACTTTGTATTGACTGCAATTCTTGGCATGATGATGTTGTGTTTATCCAAATCATTGATGATGTCTGAGAATCGATGATGATAAGACTCTAGTGTCTCTCTAGGTTCAATCATGAAGTGTTCATAAGCCAAGTAAATTTTGGATTCCATATCCTCTTGATTGAGTGCAGTGCCTTCCATGAGAAGATGAATATGTTCCCACATTGATTTTGCGGTCTTTTGAGCATCAACACTTCGAAGAATTGGGTTTGGTAATCCTAAAACGATATATTGCATTGCTAGCTCATCAGCTTCATAGTGTAGAAGTTCATCACCAGAAAGGTCAGTAACAGTTGCAATGTTTGTGAGATCATCTCTTGGTGGAACAGCATTAGGATCTCCGAGTGTAACGACAATAGGCATCTGGAATGGACCTTCCAAGATAACCTTCTTTAAGAACTTTCCATGTGGCTTCTTTAGATCACAAAACCTAAAGAACCTAATTACCCATTGATCATAGTTGCCGGGAATGAGCATTGGAGGTCTATCAAGTGATCCTGCCTCATGAATTGATTGTTGGCTACTTAAAGCTTCACACATCTTTGCAAACCAAGTAGGTTCCTTCATAGTATTCCTTGATGGATGTTGATTGTAAACGTTTGTGTAAGGTTGTACTTGAAGACTAGGTGGTGGTTGAACCATTTGAGGTGGAGTTGCTCCTTGTTTTGGATAATGTTGTTGATTAAATTGTTGTTGATAAATTTGTTGTTGTTTATTAAATTGTTGATGTTGTAGACTTAGTTGTTGTTGTTGTTGTTGTTGATTATAAGTGTAAGGAAAATAGCTAGAGTATGGTGGTTGTGACATGTTGAAAACTTGTGTTGTTAAATGGATCTTTGTAGTCGAATGAAACGTTGTTGATGAAGTATCCTTAGGCGTAGAAAAACCAAGTTTAGACAAAGCAACACTTAGGCGTAAAAACACCAAACTTACGCATAAACGCAAGAGTTACGCGTAGGATTAGCTTACGCTTAAGAATTGAGAAACACTAAAGTTATGCGTAAATCGAAAGTTAGGCGTAGAAGACTTAGGCGTAAGACATAGCTTAAGCGTAAGAAAAATCTTATGCGGAAAGAGTTCTACGCATAAGTTTGAGCTCATGCGTAAGATTAGGGTTTCGCCCAAAAAATCTTTTACACTATCACAGTGTAAAGGATATCCAAAGTCGAAGTGTTTTCAGGCTTATCCAAGCAAGAAAACACTGAGTAAACCACGAAAACTGAAGATCGATCCAAGGAAAAGTTACGCGTAAAAATAGGGTTTTGATACGCGTAAAACTTGACCAAAACTGATTTTATAGCCCAAAGTGATTCTAAACCAGATTTTTGTGATGAAACAGCTTCAATATCACCAAAATAATACAAAAGTGTGAAACCTGATGATCCAAAACTTCTAAACACGTTATGCGTAGAAATGATCCCACGTTTAAAATCAAGCTTAAAAACAATGATCCACACGTAAAGTTTGAAATTTTTTCCTAAAAACAGATATTTTAACACCTTAAAACGTTGAAAGTACAAGAATCTTTGATTGAAAAGTGAAAAAATATGTTTTTAAGCGTGACAAAGTATGAAAACCGTATTACGCGTAAGACCAAAAACTTCAAAAAAACAAAGCCTTTTCACCCAACTATTTGGCGAATGATACCACTGTTAGGTTCCCATATTAGTAACACAAGCATCAATATAAGAAATAGAAAGAAGTCATCGGATGAACTAAACACACACATACACACACACGTATGAATAAAGAAGGATTATGCGTAGAGAATGAGTGTATGAATTGAACAACCAACCTTCAATAGAAGGTTTACAAGAGGTATTTATAGGCAAGGAGCTAGGGCAACACTTCTAGACTCCTTCCCTTCTTATGGGCTTGGGCCAAGGCTTATGGGCCTTCTACATAAGCCTTAGCTTAATAACAAACATAAAGGCCATATTAAGCTAACTATTACATATGAATCACTAACACTTGAATTAAGGTTTAGGAGTGATTCCAACAAAAACCCCTTCCGCTCGTCAACTCCACCAAAACCTCACTTTTCAAATCTTCCACTTTCAAAAATTACCTCTCATTCAAACTTCATCTTCCCTCTCATCTTATCTCATCTCAAATCAAAACCAAGGAAGAATTTCATCATCATGGTTTATATCGCCTTCGTGATCATCGTCTTAAAACTCATCGCTCTCGTGTATCCCATGATCAAGTTTTCTCATAGAGACATGTACTTTGTGTTGTTAATCTACATTTGTATCATATATCCAATCCTTTGTATCGCTCTTAGCATTGAAATGAAATATTACTAATGTCTTAGTTTATCTCATTTGTTTTTCATAATGTGTTTATCATTTTCTTTTCATTCGTATCTTTCACCTTAACATACTTTCGAAACCTTCAATGCATGCTTAACTAGTAAATATTGGCTAGAACACACCTCCTTTTTATAAACTTAAAAGTTGAAAAAATCTATTTTACGTCAAGACCATTTTTGTGTCACTTCAGATCCACGGATCCCTAATGTTCAACTAGCCGGATCCCTCTTAGAAGGGAACCGTGAGAACCGTGGAACTGGGAAACAGAATCTCATGCAACATAAAAACCATTTCATAAAAATCTACCATAAAAAGAAAAATTCCACTAGAATGTTAGTACAAAGTAAGTTAACTGTCATTGTTAATAGAAATCAAGTAAAAACATTAGGAGATTATTTTCATCTATCCTCTTCTTTGATGCATCTCTTCATATTAACTTGCTCATACAAACTATTCACTTCCATAGGTCTCGTCATGACTCATGAGTATGAATTCGACTTTCAACTCACTTATGTCTACATTCCTAATATCTCCCTTGAGCCCAACACACCTGGCAATCGTGTCTGTGGGTTCAATAATCTTGAAACTCGCCACTTCCATGAAGGACGTATTGTTGACACACCTCTACTATACGAAGAAGGTATCAATACCTCTTTCCGAACCATAGGACTAGAAGGCCTTCTCGGAATTAACGAAAAGATTTGTCCACGGTTTGTGTTGGAATTCTTCCGTCAAGTCGAACTCGTTCGCAACGAGGATCGATCTCTATCACTATGGTTTTGGATCAAAAACCAAAAGTTTGTCTTAACTCTTGGGCAATTTGCTCACATTCTCCGAATTCCAAATCATGGACAATGTGCCTTCACTGAAGATTGGTCTCTTGATTCTCTCTTAAGCTATCGTGAAGAAAATAGTCCATATTGTTCACACATACCTTCCCCTCAAGAATTAACCCGCATGTTATACAAACCTCGACCCTATTACTCTGATCCAAACATAATCTATACACGTGATATCTGAGATGATCTTAAACCTCTCGCAGTCATTCTACGTGAAAATGTTTGGAGTCTTAGGAGAAATCGAGAAATTCTTCCCGCTTGTTGTGCTCACATAATGTATTGTCTGCTAACCCAACAACCATACAATCTCGCCTATTTCTTTGCAAGACGAATTGTAAACCTTCAAGGCAACAAGAACAAGCTAATCCCATATGGAATGTTCCTGACACGCCTTTATCATCATATCATGTACTTTCATCCTCAATTTCAAAGTCCGTTATACGTACTTGTGAATAAGATTATGGAACCTCTTAACACATCTCACATCAAGTCAGTCTTCGTCCCTGAATCGGCAAATACTCATCATCCATTGGACGATCCATCTAGTGAAAACGCTCAAGAAACCTAGTTTTCTTTCCAAATAGGATCAATCCTTAAATTTCATCTTTTATCTTTGTAATGTGATCATTCTCATGGAATAAAACATTTAACATTTGATGTCTCGCTTATATAGTTCTTTAGAAAACACTGGCTTTATAATACGATACATTGTGCAAGTTTTGCACACTTTCTGTAATGCTACTGATCTGCAGGAGCCGGATCCCTCAACTTATATTAGACGGGTCCCTCCATTTAGGGATCCGTGGGATCCGGGCTGACAGAAATGCAATTGCAGACCTCCACACATCAAACCATTCCACTAGACCACTTCATACTAGCTAAACATAATGCCTTAGGACCATTTAAGTCTTCCTCAAGCTCAATAGGCCTCACACTCACACATAGCTAATTTAGGATCACACTCAAGGTGCTTTTTGATTTATCATTTCACCAAAAATAATCATCCTTCCGCTCTAATACCCACACATCATTTCTCACATATCAACACATATAGTTTTATAATTCTCTCAATTTTAGCAAATTGATTTTAGTCATCCTTACCTCAAAATGGGTCAAAAACTAGTTTTTCATTTCTTATAATTTTTAAGGAATTTTCCAAATTTATCCTAAGTTGCCATCTGATCTCTAGGATCATTTAACACCACTTGACACTCTCAAATCTCCTAGTGTCATCTTTGATCACCCATTGATGCTCATAAAGTCCCATTTTCTTCCATAAAAGGAAATCATTAGCTACCATCACTCATTGCCCTTGATCATTTAAGTCCCCTTTCATTTAAGACACTTAAGAAGACTGAAACACTCAAGATGTATAGGTACTAGACCTTACAAAACGTCATTTTTCTATTTTCTTGGCTGCTGAGAACCGGATCCCTAGGATTAGCCTAGACAGATCCCTCATTGGAGGGAACCGTGGGAACCGGCTGACAGATTCAGCTAATCCGAGTTAAAACAATCATTCCAAGCTCTCCTTGCTAACTTGAACACTCCATCTTGTCTTAATTAACCTCCTTGATCAGTGCAACTCTGAAGTTGACTCTTATGCATGCAAATCATTGCATTACAAAAGGATCTTGGTGGTTTAAGCCTTGAATGCACTTGCCAAATCCTTCCTTTTATAAGCCACCTTGTTAGGACTTCTTAGTCACCATCCACAACTTAATTCTCAGCAACTAGAGACCTATATCTCACTAACCGTTTGTCATCTCATCATGAGGAAAGCTCCTAGTGTTAACTCATCCACCAAAGGACCACCCAAGAAACTTGCTCGTGTTGTTCACGAAATATCTTCAACCGAATCATCTCCCATTAAATCCACAAACACTAGGATTTCCCCTCCACCAACTCAACCAATCAAACCAATCCCCAAAAGGATTGTTCCCACAAAACTTCCAATGCCAAACACCACTATAACTCCTAAACCAAACACTCCTATTTCCGCTAAACCATCACCGTTAGTGCCTAGAGCCATATCATTCACCACTCCACTCTCATCACCACACCTCTACAATTTAGAGGACTTGCCTTCTAGACCATCTCATCCTCCACCATTGCCAACATTCTCCTCAATAGAGAGAATAGCGCAACAAAATCAAGGTGTTGAATCGACACTAGCACCAGCATCCTTTTCACCATTACCCTTAAATCGTCCTTTTTGGATTATGAGGAATCATCAAAGTCAACCACCCGATCACATGGAAGTAGATACCTCTCTACCACCATCTTAGACACATATTCCACCACCACCACCTTTGGTAGAATCACCTCCAAATATACCTCCACAAATCCCTCCTTCTTTTGTGGAACCTCAACCAAACCTTCCATCTCAAGCCATTCCATTTCTACCACCATCATTTCCGAGCCATGACAAAGATTGTTATCATTGTCAACATGTTGAAAGCTTGATACATGAATTACGTGAAGATCAACGTTTCATGTTTTATCACCTCCTCGAACGTTTCGACGAGGTCAACAAACCTAAACAACCTTGAGCTTAAGGATTCAAGTGGTGTCCTAGTCTTAAGCTTAACTTAGATAGTTTAGGAATCATATTTCATGTTTAAGTCATTCTCTTAGTTTTAGAGATATGTAGATCATTTCTCATATTTTTATTGAATGAAATCACATGTTATATGCCATATTGTCTTGAGAATATGTTTTGGTGCCTTCATACATATCTCATTTTGATGTTAACATCACATTCTACATCACCATTGCTGTCTTAAGCTTATAGAAAGACGGATCCCTCAGTTTAGCTTAGACGGATCCCTCCAAAGGAGGAACCGTGGGATCCGTGCAACAGAAGACTTGTTTATTACTAACTTGAGTCTTATTTGCAGGAAATTATGCATTATATACTTGTTTTTCTAACCTTTGTTTTGTAGATTTTCAATATACACATGAAGACTTTGACACCCTTAGCTAGGGGGAGTTTCTTGTCAAAGAAAAACATTGCAAAATCATTTGCAATACTTTCAAATTAGCTTACATTACTTGACGTCCTCCTCACAAAGGAACACTCGTCAAAGGGGAACATGTTCGTCAAAAAAGGACGAAACCATTTTGAAAACATAATAGCAATACACTCGCTTAGTATTCATACTTACTTGACGCCCTCACAAAGGGATGGACTCGTCAAAGGGGAGCTAAGACGAGAATACTTCTCTTCCCTTACTCTCTAATTTTCATATTTTTTTCTTTTCACATGTTTTTCTTAAAACAATGTGTTAGTTTCTTTTCGACGCTTTTTTTGTTTCGACAAAAAGGGGGAGAAGAGAGTCAAAACTCCAATTCAAACTTTTACGAATTTTAGTTTTTCCTTAAAATAATCTTATATTTTGTCATCAAAAAAAAAGGGAAGATTGTTAATACAAATAATCCGTAAAAACATTTATTTATATTTTACGATCTTCTTATGTTTTGTCGATAACAAACGTAAAATCATTTTAACGAAACAAATAAAATACGTAAATGGTTTGAGCCAATAGTTTACTAACACACTTACGTTTTCATATAAAACACTAAACAAGCAATATTGCTTTCATGGTATAGTAATGCATATGTACAACAACTAGTGTTTACATAATGGGTAGATATATACATACTTAGTATGTCTTATAATGGGTAATAAAATGGGTAGAAGTCTAAGTATTTGACCCATTGACTAAATACATTGAGTGTAGTTGGGTAAAACCCAAAGTCCATGACCCATATCCATGGAGCATGATCCATAACCCATGACCCATTGCATGACATCATGCATAAGTCATAATGGGTATTATCCATGACCCATAGAGCTAACCCATGACCCATTGACTAGATGCATTGCATCTTCTAGATACATTGTATCTATTTGGATACCAATGGATCAAAACCTACAACCCATGATCCATGATCCATGACCCACAACCTATCTAGGGGGAGCGTCCTACGGATCCATAGTAATACACTAGAAGGATCCCTCAAGCAAGGGATTCGTGGGATCCGTGGAACAGTAGCATGTTTTTGTCTATAAATAGTGAGCCATTTCTTCATTGTAACTCACCCCTTTCACACACACTTTCTCCTAGTATTGTAAACTCTCTAACCTCAGATCCAAAGGAACTTTGTGTGTAGTTTTTGTTTGTTTTTGTGTGATTCTCTAGGTTCCTCTTAAAGGCGAGATCACCACCTTTTGAAGTCAAGCAAGCTCAAGTCCATGGGTTGCCAAGCTTCGTCATCATCAAGACTACTGATGGTATCTTGTTGATAGTTCTTTCCTTTCTCATTAGAAGTGTTGTGTGGAAGACATAGGTGAAAGATGTCTAAAGGGTCAAGACGAAGGCATTAGTGAAAGGTGCCGAAGAGTCGTATCGAAGGCATTAGTGAAAGGTGGCAAAGATTCAAGTCAAAGCCATTAGTGAAAGGTGCCAAAAGTCCGTGTTGAAGGCATTAGTGAAGGGTGCCTAGAAGTCGTGTCAAAGGCATTAGTGAAAGGTACCTAGGTTGTACATTCGATATGGTGTGTCGATGTACCTGATAGATTAGTATTGGGTCAAAGGATATTGATATCCTTGTTGATGTTGTCATAAGGAGTGGATCTCCTTTGGGATAGGTGTTGTGTAGTGTTGGGTAGTAGTTCCTCCTTTGTAATGGAACTCGGTATCTAGCCTTATACCGGATAAAGTGTAGGCGACGTTGTAATAGGTTTGGTTCTACCTCGTGAAAGAACCCGGTGTCTAGCCTTGTACCGGATAAAGAGTAGGCGACGTTGTGAAGGCTTCTCCGCCACAAGGAGTTTGTGTTGTGTAGTGATTACGAACTCTCGAGTAGGTGACTTGGGGAGTGGAGTAGGGCAAGGAAGGTGTCCTTGTAGCCGAACCACTATAAATACTCGCGTTGTGGTTTTGTGCTTCTTACTCTTTATCTTTGATTTATTTATTGATATGCTTATCTATCAACATCCAACACACACGTTTAAATAGATTGACATAAGTCGATCTAAATAGTTTAAAACCAAGTTTTAATCGGTAAAACTATTCAACCCCCCCTTCTAGTTTTCCACATATAGGATTAGTAAGTATGCTTAACTTTATTGTTTCATGTTGATAATGCTACATAAGTATGTGAAATTAGCATCCGATTATAACCAAAGAACAATGTTAAAGCACTAACTCATACGAGTACCATGTTTGACTTTTGCAAGTCAATCTAAATGCATACAATTGCCCAAAATTTCCTAATTGGTAAGCTTCTATACCATTAGATCACAAAGTTATGCAAGCAATCCTAGACTGTAGAAAACTAGAAGGGGGGGGGGTTGAATAGTTTTACCAATTAAAACTCGTTTTAAACTATTTAGATCGACTTATGTCAATCTATTTGGATGTGTGTTGGATGTTGATAAACAAACATAAAGAAATATAACTAAGTAATGAAAAGATAAAGAGTAAGAAGCACAAAACCACAACGCAAGTATTTATAGTGGTTCGGCTACAAGGACACCTTCCTTTCCCTACTCCACTCTCCGAGTCACCTACTCGAGAGTTTGTAATCACTACACAACACGGACTCCTTATGGTGGAGAAACCTTCACAATGTTGCCTACTCTTTTTTCGGTACTAGGCTAACCACCGGGTTCTTTCACACCAAGGTGAACCACACCTACCACAACGTCGCCTACCCTTTATCCGGTACTAGGCTAAGTACCGATTTCCATTACAATGGAGGAACTACTACCCAACACTACACCAACGACTAACCCCAAAGGAGACCAAATCCTTATTACAACATCATCAAAGATATCAATATCCTTGGATCCAATACTAATCTATCTTGTACATCCAAACACACCGTATCGAATGTACATCTTAGGCACCTATCACTAATGCTTTTAACTAGATCTTCAAGACATCCTTCACTAATGTCTTGTGACTTGATTTCTAGGCACCCTTCACTAATGCCTACATTATAGACGATCGAAACCTTTCACTAATGTCTTCGTCTTGACACTTGAGACATCTTTCACTAATGTCTTCAACACTACACTTCTTAGAAGAAAGAAAAGAACCATCAACAAGAGGACTTCAGTAGTCTTGATGATGAGGAAGCATGGCAACTCATGGACTTGAGCTTGCTTGACTTCAAAGGTGGTGATCTCGCCTTTAAGAGGAACCTAGAGGATCACACACAAAAACAAAACTACATACATAGATCACTTGGATCTGGGGTTAGAGAGTTTTTAACTCAAGGAGAAAGTATGTTAGAAAAGGGGTGAGAAACAATGAAGAAATGGCGCACTATTTATAGAGAGAAAATGCCTACTGTTCCCCGGATCCCACGGATCCCTCCCACAAGGGATCCGTCTAGCGTAAAGCTAGGGATCCGTGGGACGCTCCTCTTTGCCCATGGGTATTTTGGTTATGGGTCATGGGTCATGGGTTATGGGTTGATCCATGGGTCTCTTATTAAGTACAATGTATCTCATGAGTGCAATGCACCTAGTCAAATGGATATGGGTCAATACCATGGGTTATGGATATTATCCATATATGACATAAGCATGATGTCATGCAATGGGTTATGGGTCAAGTTCCATGGATATGGGTCATGGACTTTGGGTTGGACCCAACTACATTCAATGTATTTGGTCAATGGGTTATGATACTTAAATTTCTACCCATTTATATTACCCAATATACTACATACTAGTTATGTGTATATTTTACCCAAATATGTAAACACTAGTTGTTGTACATATGTAATACTAAATCATAAAATCACTTATACTTGTTTTAGTGTTTTATGTGAAAACGTAAGTGTGTTAGAAAACTATTGGCTCAAACCATTTATGTATTTTATTTGTTTCGTTAACATGATTTTACGTTTGTTATCGACAAAACATTAGAAGATCGTAAAATATAAATAAACGTTGTTACGGCTTATTTGTATTAACATAGACTATTACACAACCATTAGATAAAGTTAACAAAAACTACATATTGTCTTAATCTTCTACTACATAACCATAGCAGAAGTATAACAGTTTATGCAAATAAACATAAAAAGCATTCATTGAGCATCATCTTTAGTTTTCTTGTCAGCCATCAGTCTTCTCCTCTTGATTGATCTAGTTTGGTCTTCCAGCATTTCTTCTACAACCACTTCAGCAACTACTTCATCTGGAATCACATCTCTATCATCACCTGAGAAAACTCCCTCCTATGAAACTATTGTTGCATACAAATCATTTGAAATCACATCCCAATCATAAACTACTTGTTCATCATCACACCATCAACGGCCTCTTATGCAACCATTTCTTCAGCTACCACATCAACTTGAACAACATCTCCTTCTTCATCAATTTCTTGATCATAGATAGCAAACATGCATGTTACATCTTCAGCTTTAGTCACTTGATCAAGTTCATCCAATGCTTGATCAATTTCAACAAACATGTCACTAATCTCTTTAGGCTGTTCAGGTTTATCAACTAAATTGTATGGATCATGTTGCAATTCAACATTTATGCCTTGATCGACCTCTTCATCACTAAACCAAGTCTCAAGACCCTATTCCTTTCCAATAATGGTAACACCATCCTCTGTTTTATAATACAAAAGCTCTTCCATCCCCAGTTCAAAATAGACATCATCAAAATCGAACTCATTTGGAAACTCTAAGGAATTCTGACTTGAATTCTCTAACCCAAACTCATGGTTAATCTCTGCTAATATTTTTCTGAACTCAAACTCATCACTCATCCTTTTTGTCCTATTCGCAATCATTATTTCTGCAGACCATGGTGGTGGGAACTTATTGTTAGAATCATTATCAACAACAGTTCCATCCTACCCATCTTGGCTGGTCTGATTCCACTCTAACAATGGTAATTTACCATTGTTTCCACTCTCACCATCAAAATCCTTTCCAATAGCATCATTGACATCAGGATCAACAATTTCTTCTATCACAAAACCCTTACCCTTACTCGTCATTCGCTCCATCATGCACCTCTCTACCAATGAAACAGCGATTTCGATATACACCTTCACTTCTCTAAATCTAAAAACATACTCCATAAGTCTTATCACATCTTCGTCAGACAATAGTGGTAGCAAACCTACATCCAATGACTCCTGAGGCATCCTAAAATGCGCGAACAAAATCCTACCATCTATGTAATCTCAATCCTTAAAATTTCGTCCAATAAGTTCATTGAAAACATGCCACAATGTACTAAGTCAAACCAATCAATATCTGCAAAATGATATGCCTTTACCTTCACGAAGAAAAAACCAAAAGAAAACGAAAAAGCCAAGCGGATACTCATGTAATCCAAAGCTGTTCTCAAATGACTGCTAATAGTAATTAGTCGCTCTTAAATGACGACTAATAACCCACCACCACAATCCCTCACAACACCCCTTCACTCAAACCCCCTTCTATGACATCTCCTAGTACCTTCTTTAGCAAAATGGCAAGTTCCGAGGTGGGAGTCTTATCCCCAATTAGACTCTCATTAGCCATTGGGAAAAAAGATAGTGCAAGTTCTCCCTGGTTAACCTTGGTATTAACTAGGGGAAGGAGGAACGATGGCAGTTGGGTGGAAAGGGATGGGTCCTTAGGGAAGGGAAAAAAAGAATGTTAGGGGCAATGAATTGCATAAGGCGGCCCCTAACTAACAAGAAGCTTCCCTTACAACGTCAAGCAACAAAGGATGAAAACTATGCCTTCATTCTTCTTTTGTTGCAGCCCGGCCTGCAAGCAAGAGTACAATCTACCAACTCAGGTATAATGGGTTGGAAAGACTGGGTTAAAGCTAAGATGACAAGCTTGCGGAGGCCGGGATAAAATAAAATGCTACGCAGGTGGAAAAGCTACCCCACTAAGCCTTACCACCACGGAAAAGGGCAAATTCGTCTGAAAAGTTCTGTAAATGGTTTTGTTCATTTGTTATACCCGCTCCGGCGAGCGAAACCAGCTGCTCCAGTTATGAGGAAAAAGAACAAAGGAGAACATAACATATGAGGAGAGCGTTCTAGCCCTTCAAGGAAAAAGTACAACTTCCGCAAAGTAGCATTCCACTAGGAAAACCCTTCAAGGAAAAATTACAACTTCCGCAAAGTAGCATTCCGCCAGGAAAACCCTTCAAGGAAAAATTACAACTTCCCCAAAGTGGCGTTCCGCCATGAAAACCCTTCAAGGATAAAATTACAACTTCCGCAAAGTGGCATTCCGCCCGGAAAACCCTTCAAGGACAAGATTACAATTTTAACAAGCATAACACTCTGCCACGGACGATCTCCAGGGAAAAAAGCGCAGAATTCCGCAAGCATAGTGAGCCCACTATGGGAACATTTTAAGAAGTATAACTTCAGCAAAAAATGATGTCCGTCCTCAAAACTCTCCGGGAAAAATATGACTTTAAAAGGCATAGAACTCGGGTAATAACAAAGAGAATTACGCGCAAGGGGTAAGAGCAGTCGGCTATAGAAATTATGTACAATTTATTTGGTGGTGAGGTAAATTCACCATTGTGATGAATTTGGAAAGTAAACATGTTTTCATTCGAATCTATGCAACATATAAAACATCAACAAATTTTCATTTGCGTGGTCTTAACTGCACAAAGGACAAAACAATCTAAAATATTTAAACAAAAATAAGCTTACCATAAAGGAGACCTAAATGAGGGATGAGGGTATTGTGTCAAGCTTTTGCCAAAACTTAACCATTCTTAAGATCTTGTTGAATTTTCTTGTGATATTCAAGTTGAGGGAGAAAATGAAACACACATATATATAACATTCTGAACAGGGGTGTTTATTGGATTTTGTAATATTTTCCAGGTGTGGCTTAGAATCGGCGGAAAAATGGTAAAAGACGATAATACCCTCAGGTCCTTCATCACTTAACGGGAGAACTAATGCTCGTTAGGTTTCGGTGGCCATTTTGAAACGCCACGTCAGCTTCAGGGACAAAATAAAAAAAATATTTTTGGTGGTTTTCTTGCAATTTTCGAAAATATTAGGGAAATAATTTGCAATTTACCCTTTTTTATAAAAGCTAATATGATTAAGTTTTTACCAAAATTGATTTCAGCTTTGACATTTGTTTGTCAATCAAGAGCTTTGTATTGGTTCAATTTATTTTCTCACACATATTCTTTTTGCACAAAAATTATTTTCACTTATTATATAAAACAAAATATGAAGTTCGTTTATCTTTAGCATCCAACTGCATGTGTGTATTTTCCGGTATACTAGTACACAGCTGCTGACTTTGAATACCTTCGCTCAAAAAAAGTCAAACCATGGAATAGTACATGATGCAAACAAGATTATCAATGAAAAATGACGTAACATATATGTAATCTATTAATAGTGTATGACTTCTAGGGAGAAATATAATCTTGTTTGGGTCATTTTATTTGTTCATTGTATCAAGCCGTTTTTGGATATGTGTGCTAGGACTTTAAATAGCGATTCGGTTACCTAACGCTACAAATGAATTTGGTGTGCTCCAAACTTGAGACTGATTATAACTTGATAATACTTCTTGTAATTAACCATTCACGTTGAATAAGCAAGCTTGGTTTGGAGTCAATTCCAGCGAAAGCTTGTGACAGACGAGCTAACTTAGAGCATCCATAATGCATAACTTTTTCAAAAGCTTTTTATTATTTCAAAAATCATTCAAAGACTTTTTTGCATTGCAAAATAAGACTTTTTCAAAAGCTTTTTGCAATGACTTAGTATACTTCAAGCGTTTGAAGCTTTTGTAAACATTCTACCGTTGAAGACATTAATTGCAATCATTTGTTGATATTAAAAAAGTAATATAATGAAATGCTAAAAAGCTTTTCAATGTTTTTGCATTGTGAATGCTCTTAGAGCATCCACAATACTTAGTGGCGGATCTAGCCGGAAATCTAAGGTGGTTCATTGATTTGGTCAATTTAAAAATTGCAATGGGTCAACTAACCAACCGGTCAATTTTTCGGGTCGGATCAAGTCCAATTTAACAATTAACAAAATACGATAAAAAGAACATTAAACATAGATTTATAAAATCATAGTTATGCATTAATCAATAATCACATGATGCATAACATCTTAACCTAAAGACTAAAAATCTTAAATAGCAAACCTTATAAATCTAAATAATCTACTAACAATATAATATTAATACATTAGTACAATTACATAACATTCTTTGTATCCTTTTGATTAGTCATAAAAACTTGAATGGATGAATAAACTAAAAAATAAAAAACTTACAATGGGATTGTCGGATGAAATTGAGTCGACTATCTATTCGTCTTTTTTATGCTTTTTTAAAAGTTAATTATTATATTAAATGGGCTAATTTTTTTGGGTAATTTGTGATTTGGGCTAAAATTATTTTATACTAAAAGTAAAGTAAAGTTATTTTTTTTTTTAAATTCTAAGGTAGTTTTCAAATAATTTCTAGGGAAAATGACAAAAAAAATGCATCGAACTTGACATCTTTTGTGATTGTGTGTAGCCAACTATTTTTTTTCTCTCATTGTAACACAAACCATTTGAATTTTTGTTATTGTATGTACGATTTCCAACGTGTCACAACACGTGGACTGCCAACTCATTTACTCACTATTACTTTTTAGGGATAATAACAAAAAAATGTATCGAACTTGACCACTTTTGTCATTGTAACACGAACCTTTTGAATTTGTGTTAATGTATGTATCCAGTCAATCTAAACATGGCATCGTTAGTCCTTTATACTAACGGCCGTTAGCACATAACTTAAAAAAAAATTCTTACGTTTTCATCCCTTTTTATATGTTTTCTTTCGTTTTCTTACGTTTTCATCCGTTTTTATACATTTTCGTTCATTTTCGTATGTTTTTATACGTTTTCGTCCGTTTTTATACGTTTTCGCCATTTTTTTTACGTTTTTGTATGTTTCATCCGTTTTTATATGCTTTCATCCGGTTTTGTACGTTTTCATCCGTTTTTATAGCTACACACGTCCGTTTATTTTATTAATGCAACTTTAGTCCTTTATACATTTTCGTCCGTTTTTACAAGTTTTCGTCCGATTTTACACGTTTTAGTCTGATTTTACACGTTTTCGTCCGTTTGTACACGTTTTTATTTGATTTTACATGTTTTCGTCTGTTTTTACACGTCTTTGTTTGATTTTACACGGATTAAAGCATATAAAAATGGATGAAAATGTAAGAAAATCGGCGAAAAAGTATAAAAACGGATGAAAACGTAAGAAAATAAACGAAAATGTATAAAACGGATGAAAACGTAAGAAAACAAATGAAAGCGTATAAAAAGGGATGAAAATGTAAGAAAACGAAATTTTAAGTTATATGCTAACGGCCGTTAGTATAAAGGACTAACGATGCCAAGTTTAGATTGACTGGATACATACATTAACACAAATTCAAAACGTTTGTGTTACAATGACAAAAGTGGTCAAGTTTAATACATTTTTTTGTTATTATCCCTAAAAAGTAATAGTGAGTAAATGAGTTGGCAGTCCACGTGTAACACCCGGATGAGTTGGCAGTCCACGTGTTGTGACACGTTGGAAATCGTGCATACAATAACAAAAATGCAAAAGGTTTGTGTTACAATGAAAAAAAAATAGTTAGTTACACACAATCACAAAAAGTGTCAAATCCGATACATTTTTTTGTCATTTTCCCTAATTTCTAAGGTGGTTCCTAAATTTTTTTAATGTCGTTTCTAAGGTGGTTACAAGTCAGCTTTAAGTCGATTCATTGGACTTGTTAGTCACTTTTAAGTATTAGAGCTCTATGTGTCATTAAGAGGTTACCCTCTTCATTCGGGGCTCACAGGTGTCACATCACCGCCACATCACCATAACAAACCTCCACAACTAACTCCCCTCACTCACAACAAACCTCCACATCTTCATTTAGGGCCCACCACTTCAACTTTATTTTTTTTTCAAATTTTCAAATAAACTAAATTTATTTCATTAATAATCAAAATACATTAACAACACAATAATAAGAAAAAAATAAATACGACACGTAAAAAAACCGATACGGGGAAAACAAATACAACACATACTAACAATAAGAAACCTAAACATTTTACTAGTCATCTCTTCCGGCATATTTCTTCATTATTCTTTCCTGCCTCTTACGAATGATCTCTGCTTTTGCCGGGTCAGAAGTCAAATTAGGATCTAGCATGAGAAACTTCATCTCCTTCATCTCTAACGCAACAATTTCCTTCTCCCGTCTCGCCTCGTAACAAGCCATTTGAGCGTTGACTTTTTGAGCATATTTTTCGGATATATGTCCTGAAAAAGTACTCGATTGACTCCCACCGGAGCTCGCAGCACTCGACGTTGAAGTCGACTTTTGTTTCAGGCCGAGGTCGTTTGCCCGGGCCAAATATATCCTCGAGACATAATGTCAATCGGATCTTCGGCATCCCACTTTGGGTAATTTTTCAAAATCTCCCAAGCGTGAATATACCCGAACTCCTTCCCACCAAAGCGTTGCTCAAAGTTCAGTTTCGCATTCTCGAGATGATCGTTGTCATTTTCACCACTTCGACGCTGTAAATGTTTGTAAATAGCGTTGAATTTTTGGCAATCACCGTTAATCCTCGACCATTTACCCGTGATCATATTTTTGGTACGATGGTCATCGGTAGTCTGATCATTGAACATCTCCATAATGTCGTTCCAAAAGAAATCTTCGGAACGGTCATTTCCCATATCTCGATCTTGCGAAATTTCTATCCAAATTTGCACAAGCAACCTTTCTTCAACCTTGCTCCACTTCCTCCTGTCTGCCTGGGCTATGACTTCCACAGCTTGTTTTGATTTTTTTGCCTTCGTCTTTTTCCATTTACCTTTTGCCGGTTCACGTGATTTTGGTACTTTGAATTGTGAACCGGACGGTTGTGATTCCATTTGGGGAAACGTTGGAGGTTGTGACGGGTTAAAAAACTGTGGAGGTTGTGACGGGTTAAAAAACTGTGGTGATGGAAATCAGCCGGGGTAACTTGCGAATCCTTGTTTAAACGCATATTGTTGGTTAAGAAAAGTTTCTTAGGGAGATGGGTTGGAATTTTGCGAGGAGGGGGTAGACGGGTTTGAAGAACCCCCGTATTGTGGTGGGTTTGAATTTAGTAGGTTCGTGAAATACCCTCCGTCATTCGGGTTTTATTTTATTTTTTATTTATTTTTTTTGAACTAGAGATACAGAAAGTTGATGAAGATGAGAAAAATGGTGGTTATGGTTTGTTATTTATAGAGGTGGTATAAGTTTTTTTTTTAAATAAAAAAAAAAAAAAAAAAAAGCTATACGTTTTTTAACGGATATATTTTTTCAAAACTAAAATTATATCCGTTTGGTTTGTGGCTTTTGTCAGAGAATTCAGTGAATTCACTTCGTTGTGCAGACGAAGAGCACCCCCACGGCGAAGGACGGCGAGGCTTGATGGTGTGGCGACGAGGGACGGCGAGCAAGCCACGGTGACGGCGAAGTGGACGACGAGCTCCACACCTAGAGCTCTTACATCTTCGGGCTGTATAGCTGACAAGCTTTATCGAGCATGTAATATTTGACAAGTATGGCTTTTGTGTCCATCTCTATATTTACACATTATCCGTACTACATAATCAGATCGAGTCAAATAATTGAGTATAAGGAGGTTTCGTCATATGAAGAATGGTTGGATTGGTTATTGAGTCTTCGTCTTTCGAGGAAGCACAAGCAACTTTTTGAAGGTATTTGCTATGTGTTATGGTGGCATGTTTGGAGTTTTCGTAACATGAGTATTTTTGGTCGTCAGAGTGCTTTCAAGGCGGATATCTTTGATGATGTGGTCTCTCGTTCATTTAATTGGTGTCGTTATAGAAGTAAAACTTCCTTTAGTTGGATTGAGTGCCTTAAAAACCCTCACCTTATTACTTTATAATGTTTTGTAATCTTCTAGCTTCTTGCTAGTTTGTTTGAATAAAATCAACTGTTCAAAAAAAAAAAAGAAAAAAAAAATTAAGCTGAAAACGTTTAGACGATTAAGGTGAGCTTGATAAAATATCTAGCATAAATTAAGATAGCAAACAATAATATTAATTCAAACTCAAAAGTAGTTATTGTTTTTCATCGAGTTGAAATTCAAGCTCGTGTCTATGTAAATAAAAAAGTTTAAAACTTTAGTTTTTACGGTTAAGACTGTTAGAGCACTCCCAATCCTAACACCATAACACCAATAAAACCGTTCACGTCAGCGCCACATCAGCTTTAACATTTAACATTAACATCCCCAAAAAACACCCACAACCATAACATCCCAATAACATCAATAATATTCCCAACAATTTACAAAAACAACCCCTCATTTAGGGGCATAAATGAAAAAAGAAAAGGAAAAAAAAAGAAAAAAAAAAAAGAAAAGCAAATAACGGGCGTTAGCCCTGTAACGCCCAAGGACTAACGCGGCATGTCCAAGGGTTAACGCGCATAACGGGCGTTATTTAGCCCATCAACGTCGTTAGGGCGTTAACGTTGTAAATGCTCTTACATAATTAGCGGACCTCCTCTTGCTCTCAACTTGGAGATGCATCATAAAAATAGGAGTAAAAATTTTGGATTGACTGAAAATTATTACTACCTCCGTCCCATAATAATTGTCCACTTTAATTTTTTCAAATCTTTTTTATTCAATTTTGACCATAAATATTTTTATTTGTATAATATAATACTTGATGAAAAATATATGAATAGATTGGGTTTTAAATGTATTTTTATTTGGTATAATTTTCATCAAGTATTATATAACACAAATAAAAATATAAATTGTCAAAGTTAAACAAGAAAGACTCATAAATAGTAAAAGTGGACAATTATTATGAGACGGAGGTAGTAGTAAACTAGAACTTTGAAAGGAGGTGATTTGTACACCATTTATTTTTTTCATCCATCACTAAATCATGCATAGCAGTGTTGTACTGTGTGCATCACTGATGTAATTTAGTGGTAGATGCAAAAAATAAAATGGTGTACAAATCACTCCCTAACTTTGAAATGACTTAAAATTGATTAGTAAAATAAAATTTTAAAATGACAATATTCAAGGTTTTGATTGCACACATCAATTTACAAGTATAGTAAGCACCATGTGATATATGTACAAGCATTTACATCATGGAATGGAGTGTGTCATTTAAAATTTAGAATATGTTATAAAACTTATAGGTTTTGCTATTTGTAACTTTAAAGGCTACGTTTAAAAGTTAAAAAAATATAAAATTGGTTGTAAATTAAGTCAGTTATGAAATATGCAAAGAGTGAGTGAATTCTTATTAAAGTATAAATATTCTATACATGTCTTAATATTTTTATGAGTAAATTACACCATTCGTCCTTGTGGTTTGCGTTGACCGCAGGGTTTAGTCCTTTGACCAAAAAAATTACACCGTACGTCCTTAAGTGTGAAACGTTATGCGCCACTAGTCCTTTGACCAAAAACCGTTAAGTTTGACCGTTAAAAACCCATCATGTGACTTGTACATGAGGGTAAATTAGTCTTTTTCTTTCTTTATCATCTTCACCACTACCTCTTTTTCATCTTCACCCATTAACACCTATTCACTCTCTCTTAAAAATTTACTTCTCTCTCATTTTTCACCTATCAAAAACCTACACGAGGCAACCACAAACACTACTTGGTGCTGCTGCTACCTCAAGGACCAGACTCGAGCAAAAGACGCAACTGAGTTGGTGAGATAAGTGACCTCTCCTCACGGTTTTCATTCAGACACTAAACACAAGTGACCCTCGTGGGTCCTTCTTTATTTACCAAGACCAAACCTCAAGAAAAACTAAGCTATCTAAAAATAACATTTCCAAATTCATGATCCAACTAATTTTAAATTTTATGTTTTATTTTGCCACACAATTACAACAACAAATTAAAAGAGAAAAACAGTTAATCCATTTACAAGTTTTATAGTTTCCTTCCCATGACAACATAACAAAACACCTTGACTTAAGATACTCATAATCTCTTATATACATGTGTATATCATTCGAAACTGAAAATTTTACAACAATATTGTTTCAAACCAAGAAAAAAAATATAATTATCCTTACTATATGAACGTCGAGTGAGAGGGGGAAGGAAATAATCCAATTGAGCTTGATCATTCTTGAATATCGTCAAATTGATGATGAAATCGGGTTCTACTCGCCTTTAATTACGAAAGCCCTATCTGAATTTCTGAAAACCCTAAAATTATATGAGCCCTAATTTTTCTTTTTACATCTAATTGGTGTGAAGATATGTTGAAGCTGTGGAAAACTCATGACAATAAATAGAGGATCACAAGGAAGCTTGACTCTACATTTTCTTGGGCTCGAGTGGTAGAGGATCCGTTCCTGGCTTTAGTCCTTTTCTTCCACCTTTACCAATATGTGCTTGTGACTTTTCCTAGGGCGCATAGGCTGAGCTTGAAATGATGGATCATGGCTGAAGATTGGAGAGGAAAGGGAACATGGAACTTTTTGGTTTCCTGGTTTTGGATAGAAACGAGAAAGGGAAAGACGAAGAAGAAAACAGAGAAGTAAATAAGAAAGTGAGATTTGGTGGTGGCGCGTGCCCGGAATAGTCGCCAGAGATGGTGACCGGAGAAAGATTCCGGTGACCGGATATTAAGAGAGAGAGAGAAGTAAATTTTTAAGAGAGAGAGTGAATAGGTGTTAATGGGTGAAGATGAAAAAGAGGTAGTGGTGAAGATGATAAAGAAAGAAAAAGACTAATTTACCCTCATGTGCAAGTCACATGATGGGTTTTTAACGGTCAAACTTAACGGTTTTTGGTCAAAGGACTAGTGGCGCATAACGTTTCACACTTAAGGACGTACGGTGCAATTTTTTTGGTCAAAGGACTAAACCCTGCGGTCAACGCAAACCACAAGGACGAACGGTGTAATTTACTCTATTTTTATATGTAGCACTCAATTAGACATATGTGGCATTTTTGAAAACTTATTAATGCTAGTGACATAATAAGAAGATAGCTAGGCTTTTGACGTTTGATCGTAACTTCACTTAGATTTCACGTGAATTTGAAGTCCCTATTGCCGACTTAAAAGTGTTGAACAAAATATGATTGGTCAACAAAGAGGCACTTTCTTAATGTGCAAGATTTTGTAATGTATGCGTTGAGTTGATTGAGTCAAAATACATGTAGGAAACGGTTATACTTTTATTAATAAAATTTAAAACATGATAAATAAAATTAACAGTAAATAAATAATAGGAAAATAAATACATACAAAATAGATAGAAGTAGAAGAACAATGATTAAATAAAACTACAAAATAGTTAAAAGACTTACTAGATCATTAACGAAGATCAACAACAAAGCACTAAAAAACTGAGACACGTGTTTGACACGCTTACTTGAGAACAGATTCGTCGCCTGTACTCTAGGTTACAACAACCAAAAATGTTAGTTGTACAGTCGAACTTAACAAAACTAAATGTAATTTCACCTTAAGAGATGTGTATGTCGTATGTGGGAAATCAATAATACTTATTGATTTGGTGTATGTAAAACCAATGGAATTAAGGCATCTATTGATACATGATAGACTCCTATCAAGTTTACACATCCTACGAATGTGGAGTAAAAAGCAAACCACTTTTCCACTTTTATCATTGGTACTGAATGCCTATGTTAAAAATGCGATATATCATTCACATCAACTCTATTATGGACGCATAAAGGCTCATTGCGAAGCTCTCTTCATGGAGAACGCGAACCTACTAACTATTACCAATGTATATGATACTTAAATATAGATAATTGTGTCAAAAGTTGGCCAAAAGTCACTTTCTATTTTTTTTCAGCAATCCCCCACATGAATGGAGATCGGTCCTAATGCAAAAAAGTTCCGATAAAATTTCAATAGTTGAATCTTGCAAAGGATAGGTAGGCGTGACCCTTTGAACCTTCCCTTGTGAAATGCACTTAGCCTCATAACTATCGGTAGAGGCGATGTCTTTAAACTGACCTATTGTTTATGTAGATGACAATACTCTTCACACAAGACTCTCCCTAACATTGGCAAGTTCTCATAGTCATGTTCATTATGGTCCTGAAACTTCGTTTGGTTCTACAAGAACTCTTAGGATTTGTGCTCTCACAAGTCCCTTCTTTCTCACATAGGTGATTTCATCATGAATTATTAAAATACAAATGCTTTGCGATTTCATCTTGGATCATTAAAGCTATATGATTAACCTCACAAAAAATCATATTTGCTATAAGAATGGACTAGGAAGTTACAACATCATTAAATAACTCCCTTACATTGACTTCCCCTCGTTTATATAATTAGGTTGTCCTATTGATCACAGATCTTGGGATCTCCAGTCAACTGGGTTAGGTTTTCCTTTATATAAGCTTATTGCTTCAAGGGATTTAGTCTCATTCCTCTAGGAGACTTACTAAATAACTTTTTGCTTAAGCATTTCATAAGCGGATCTGCGATGTTATCCTTTGACTTTATGTACTCAATCGTGATAACTTTAGTTAAGAGTAGTTGTCGTACCATCTAATGTCTACGAAGAATATGTCTCGACTTACCTTTATACATTGTGATATGAGCTCTGCCAATTTCCAATTCACTATCACAATTTATATACATGGTTGTTACCGGTTTGCGTCATCTTGGTTTGTCCTCTACGAATTAACGTAGCAATCCTGCATTAACTATAAAATTATCTCAGATAATAAAGTCAGATTTCACCGTAGATTTAGCTATACAATTCTTTTTAAATACTTTAAAGATTTACAACAATGGCTTTCCACTTAGCGTAAATACCCCCGCTCTAGGGATCTAGATTCTTTTATGTAATAATCTGTAACATATTGGATTTCACAAACACATCAAATCATGATTACAAGTAGGCGTATAGCTTAAGGTTTTAGAGAGAGAAAGAGTTAGAGGTTTGGGAACTTAGTGAGAGAAAGTAAAAGTATTATTATGAGCTCCAACCCTTTACCTTGGGAGGTAGAGGGTATTTATAGTCTTACATAAAACGCCACCCACGGGCTGTGGATCAGGCATACAATGGGTAAAGACCCGTCCGTCTTCCACGGTGTTACTTAACTAAATACTACTTAACATTAAACAACTACGACTACGAGCTTTCTAATGATTACATATACTTGAGGTGACCGACACTTTAATAACTGGATTTACTAAATCCTAACAATCTCCCCCTAAGGGAGGTCACCTCAAAATACATTGAATACAAACAGATATTACATTAAGATTGTTTTTGGATTCTTGTTAATGTTCCCTGCTCTGAAGCCCGTAGTTTTTTATTCTTCATTTTTTCATGTTTGGATAATCCAAGTGGAGGTCTTTAACTGATCCACGTGATAATGAGTTTTGAGCCAACTTTGAGATCATCAGCTAACATAAATCTCTGACTTTTCCTATGTGGTGTTGATATTATGTGATGTTGTGACTTTTAGACCGACATGCTCACATTCTGGATCATGAAATCTTTTCATCAGAGTAGCGAAAGCTTTAGTTGATTCATGAGTAGCAGCATAGCAGAAGCATGGAGTGAAAATATCAGAGTCGTTGATGCACTTATCATGATTTCTTTAGAAATGAATGTGATGTGTGAGCATGCGGCTATGGATTGACCTCTCCATTCTGACCAGCTGCAAACGTCGGGCGTACCTGCATACAATAGTTAGCAATAAAGCGCACAAAAGTGTCTTTGATCACTTTCGATGAATTGAGGTACAAGTACTGCCTGTGATCAGGTATAATTCCGAAGAATCTCCTTGACAGGGTTTCGCAATGCTCTAGTTGTTCTCAAACAGAACGTCTCAAAGAAGACAACACGGAGTGAGTGAATCAAATTTGGGATTCACGATTGATGAAAAGAGATCTGAAAAACAATCGAGTACTGCTCAATAAAGTGTTTTTGCAATACAACGAGGGTTTTTGAGAAAAACCAATTATCAATCATAAACACCTTTTATATTTGAAATATTAATACACAGTCGATGTGCTAAAGAAAAGAATTTTTAAGCACAACAACCGATTTTTCAAAGGTATCCGTCAATCCATAACCTGAGCCAGGATTGATTCATAATTTTGAATCGCACCATTGTTTCTGTTCAGTTGTCACATGGTTGATCTATTGGATAGATCTCACATGCCACCTACCAAGAGCTTGTTTGATGTTGGCTCTAGAAGGCTTTCCATCTTCATTGTGAATATGTTTGCATATCACTCAGATGTTCTGGCAATACCACAAGGATAATGCGTAGGACTCATAAGATATAATCTCTCTTTCCACATTGTGTAAAACAGAGAGTTTTCATTGACAGTGTCCTAAAGAGATTTATTTGATGATCTCGTGGCTCTAGACTCAATTGTGAACATTTGGTTCCTATGCCGGAGACTAGGGAGAGGGTCTCATTCTTCAATATCAACAATCTCTAAGAGAAATTCGATAGATTGTGTAGGTTCCCCGTGAGAATGAAACAAGCCCTTTTAAGAGGAACTTGAGTAGCTAGGGAAGTTGTAGTGCAGTGCGTCACTGGGTCCATGACGTCTTGTCTTCAATACCGGTGTTACCTTAGTAACCCCCAGTAGCATATGTATTGAACCCGGTTACTGCCCTAAGGTTGAATTGTTGGAGGACTATTTCTTTTCACCCTTTTTACATTCATTTCTTTTTCATTCTTCAACCCCTTAAGTTCTTACCGAGACTTCATAACTAGAACCTTGTTGGGTTTATTCCAGTACTAGCTCTGTCTCAGTCCGCACTCTTCCCATATCTCACTTTTCTCTTTTTTTCAATATACCTAAGGACTCTACACTATCTAGTGGATTGTCCCTGGGTAGATCCCTCCGGTTCTGGCGGATCGTGGGAACTAATACCTAACCTTACCATCCTTATATCACCATGCATAAAGTAAATTGGTCGGTCTATTTGGTATTGTTCATCTGCCATTGGAACCAATTGAAAACCATTTGAAAATCAATCCAGATACATGTGATATATTTATCAAAGCATTTTGTACCTTAATTGTTTTTGATATTTTTAGAAAAAGAGCTCCCCCTCAACATATGCATCATTTATTTGAAATCGTTTTGGCACACGGAGGCAAGAGGAAGGATTCATTTCTTTGATTACCATTTTCTAAAAGATATCAACATCACTTTCCTAATCAAAATTAGCATTTTTCATACTTTGTTAAGGGTATTTTTGAAAAGGATGTGGTTTTCAAAAAGTTGCTCCCCCTCAATATGTGCATAGAGATTTGAAAGTGTTTTGCACATAATAGGGAAAACCTGCACATTGAAACAAATCAATCACATTTCAATCCTTTTTGGTTTGAAATAGATGCTCCCCCTCAACATGTGCATGTTAAATTTGAAATCGTTTGGCACATGTGGGGAGGAAAGCTTGTAAATCATTATAAAACCATTTATCGAATTATCAGTTTAAATCCAATTTAAATCACAAATTCTCCCCCGATCACAATTTTCAAATCATTTGAGATTTGTGATCTCTGTAGATTTAAATTGATTTTGAAAGCTTTTGAGAAGAATTGTGACTTGCTTATGAAAACATTTAACCGATAAGGATCAAAGCTGAGACTTTAAACTCCAAAAACATGCTTGAGTATCTTTTGAAAGCATGTCGTAAACCTTGGTATGAACCAGTTGTATGACAAATAACCTTTTGATTTAAATAAAATCATTCTCCCCCTCAATCAATGACATAAGTTGCTGATTGAGAGATAGACATTTTGACCAATGTCAAGCCCAGATGATTTTCAAAAATTGAGACCGAGTTATTTTTATTAGTTTTCAATTAGATAACAAATATTTTTCAGAAGAATTTTTAGAAGGAAAAATACTTGTGAAGGAAACATTTGTAGTTTTAGTGACAAACATTTATTTTTATAATCAGAGCATGAGATGGAAAATAAGATAAAGCATGGCTCTGTTCTTTCTTTAAAAACGGGTTATAGACTGAAATGACTATAAGCCTTGTTTCACTTTCTCTCAATTTTTTTTTATTTTTTTTATGTACATTCGAACAACATCTAAAGACCAGTGTCACTCTTTGAATGACAGCACAAAGACCGTAGATATAATCGAATCAAGAAAAACATGACAAAATGACAATATTTTTTGAAATTTTTCGAGATTTTCAAAATTTTTTATGGATTTTTGAAAGTTTTATAATTTTCTATTTGTTTTTTGTTGGTTTTGTATTTTGCTTTTTGAGTAACTATTTACAAGAGATGGATGAAGAAAACCTTTTACTCTACTTCTTCCTCTTGAAGACGTTTAAGTGTTTCCGGTTGTAGACTCTTTAGACCAAGTCGTGGGAGGATAAACTCAAAACGTTCTCTAGGAAGAGCTTTGGTGAAGATGTCTGCTAACTGGTATTCAGTCCTCACAAAATAAAGTTCCACCACACCGTTTTCCACATGCTTCCTGATGAAATGATGTCGAATGTCGATGTGCTTTGCTCTTGAGTGTTGTACGTTGTTGCATGAGAGAGCAATGACACTTTTGTTATCACAATACAGAGGGATTTTGTTGAATTCAAAGCCATAGTCAGATAATTGGGATCTCATCCATAGGATTTGAGCACAACAAGATGACATGGCTATGTATTCAGCCTCTATAGAGGATATAGAAGTACTCATTTGTTTCTTAGAAGACCAGCTCACAAGCTTATCACCCAAAAACTGAGCACCTCCTGACGTGCTTCGACGTGTATCTTGACATCCTGCATGATCAGATCTGCATAGGTGTTAGTGAGATACCGGTGTCCTTCGGGTACCAAAGTCCCATATTGATGGTTCCTTGGAGATACCGAAAGACCCGCTTAATGCTTCAAGGTGATTTTTGGTAGGCTTAGCCGGTATCTAGCACACATGCATATAGCGAACGAATATCTGGTCATCGGCTGTGAGGTACATCAGGGATCCAATCATACTACGATATTTCGTTTGATCTACCATGATCCTGAGTGGTCCTTATCCGTTTAGTACGCTTCTATCATGGGAGTGTAAACAGGGTCACAAGAATCAAATCCAAATTTCTTTAAAATCTCATTTGCATATTTAGATTGATTTATAAAAATGCCTCCGGGACTTTGTGAAATTTGTAATCCCAAGAAAAATGACATTTGTCCCATTATTGACATTTGAAATTTGGAGCCCATCTCCTTAGAAAAACGGTCACATTCATTGGGGTCAGTCAAGGAAAAAATAATATCATCAACATAAATTTGAATATGAATTAAATGTTTGCCTGACTTTCTGGTGAACAATGTCGGATCAACCGCTCTTTGCGAATCCAGAGACGAAGAAACTTTGATAACGTATCATACCATGCCCATGGAGCTTGCTTCAAACCGTAAAGAGCCTTCTTCAAGCGATAGACATGAGTAGGATGCTCAGGATTCACAAAACCTTCAGTTGGCTGACGATATCGACTTCTTTCAGATATCTGTTAAGAAAAGCCGTCTTTACATCCATCTGATAGACTACCATGTTCTTACTTGCAACATAAGCCAAGAAGATTCTGATTGCCTCGATACGAGCAACTGGAGCAAATGATTCTTCAAAGTCAATACCCTCCTCTTGACGGTATCCTTTTTCAACCAATCGAGCCTTGTTCTTTAATACATCACCATGCTCATCAAGTTTTACTTTGAAGATCCACTTTAGAGCTATGATCATAGCACAGTCAGGAGCAGGTACTAATTCCCATACATCTAGTCGATCAAACTCATGAATTTCTTCTTGCATGGCATTGAACCACTGTCTTCATTCATGGCAGTTTTAACGTCTTTTGGTTTAATCTTAGACAGTACGGATTTGAAGAAGCACCATAAGGCATCGTTGAAGTTGTTTTGAGTGGATACTGGACGTGAGGGATTTCCAATGATGTTGTCCAATGGATGATCATGTGTCCATTTTCTAAGGTGTTCGTGTGGTTGTTGTTGAGGAACTGAAGTAGCAAAGTCGATTTCTCCTGATGAAGATGGTTCTGATGATGGTTCAGGAGAAAATATGTTCTCAAAGGGGGCATCTTCAGGAGTAGCAAAGGGATTATCTCCACCATAAGTGCCAGACACAATTCCATGATGTACACTCGATGATTGATGATTTGTTGATAAGACAGAGTGATCAGCAACAGGCGCTTCTTGACTTAATGACATAGAAACTGAAGGGTTAACTTCATTGACATGGATAGGAGCAGCCTCTGTTGATGGAATTGACAGATCATTAGCAGTTGGCTCATAGTGTTCATCAAACATTGGATCAAACAATTTCTTCAAATTATCTTCTAAAGGAGGTACATAAGGAGTTGCTGGTGAAGGATATAGTATAAGAGTAGAACTGATGGGACTAATTGATGAAGGTTGAGATGCGGGTCCAGAACTGGATTGTCCTGGAGCCATTTGCCTGGACAGCTCATCGAACGTGACGTGAATAGTTTCCATGATATCTCGAGTTCTTTTGTTGTAGATTCAGTAACCCTTCTTGTTTGATGCATAACCTACAAAAACTCCAATGTCCGCCTTAGCTATTAATTTACCTAAATCTTGACCGTCATTCGTTGGATAGCACAACGCACCAAACACACGAAGGTAGGAGAGATCAGGTTTTCGTTTATGGACAAGTTCATATGGAGTTTTTCCATGAGATGTGTGTATGAGGGAACGATTTTGGGTGTAGCAAGAAGTGGCAATGGCTTCAGCCCAGAGAAACATTTGAACCTTTGAATAAATTAGCATTGTTCTTGCGGCTTCCACAAGAGTTCGATTTGTCTTTCAACTACACCGTTTTGTTGAGGAGTTCGTGGAACACTTCTTTGATGACTGATTCCAACACTTTCATAAAATTGGCTTAAGTCTTTGTTAACGAACTCGTGCCATTGTCTAGAACAATTCTAACCGTATTGTTAAGTCGAACCTGAAGTTGCTTGATAAGTTTGATGATGACATCTGGAGTTTCATCCTTTTCCTCAAAAACTTTACCCAAGTAAATCGAGAGTAGTCATCAACAACGACTAAAATATATTTCTTCCCATTAATCGTTTGCACTCTCATTGGTCCGCACAAATCCATATGAAGGGTATGCGAACTTCCATTATCGAGTTTGTTGTGGGCATATTTCTTGCTTTTTCCCAATTGGCATGCTGAAAAAAGATGATCTTTTTCATACTTTAATCTGGGTAAGCCTCTTACAAGATCCTTTCTGGAAAGATTATTAATGGTGCCGAAGTTCAGGTGATTGAGACGACGATGCCATGACCATGATTTTGTTTTTGAAGCCTTTGACAACAAGCAGATTGGAGAAGACTTCATCATGTATTCGATAGAGATGGTGTATAGATTTGAACCACGAGTTCCTCTTAACAGTTCCACACCATCAAGTTCTCTAACGAAACAAGTATGTTTTCTAAATGCCACTTCTAGATCGGAATCACATAATTGACCAACAAAAAACAAGTTATGACCAAGACCTTCAACATAATATACCTTGGAGATTACACTATTGCCAACAACATAGTCTCCATAACCCATAATTGCTCCAAAATGGTCGTTCCCGAATCTAACTGTCCCGATGAATTTACTCACGAAGTTCATGAGCCATGCGATCTCCGGTCATATGCTTGGAATGACCGAGTCCAGTACAGAACGATTTGAAGGATCTGCAGTTGAACACAAACAAGAATGGATAACTGGATAATTGGGATCCCCATGCAAGAATGGATTCCATTTTGTTAGTAAATGATTGGAACACCCACATCGGAAGTAGAAACAATGGAATCATCAGGAATAGAGGCAGTGCTAGTGTCCGTATTTGACCTATTCAAAGTATGTTCACTTCTTAAAAGAATAGTTCTACCTGTAGGCATCCATTTTCTAATGGGCATTGACTTAGCAAATTTAGGGCAAAACTCTTTAAGATTAAATTACAGCCAGTAGGTATCCATTGATAACCAATATTACTAAATTTTCTTCCTGTGGGTTTCTAATGTTTTCTAACTTTCTTTCGCCTTTGCCTTTTAGCCTTCTTAGCTTGATTTTTGACATTAACAATTTTAATCGGGCTTAACAAAGATTAAGCAAATCATTCACACCATATTCATGATCGAAGAATGAAATCAAGCAGTCATCATTAAATGGTTTGCAGATAGTAGCAGAATTTGAATTAATTACAGTACGCGTATAACTAATACTAGAATCAACACGATTCATTTTATTCAACTCAAACTTACTGTTCCTAGGGTGGTCTTCTACTCTCTTCCAATGCACATTCTTAGCTTGTGAGGTCCTATCTTGCTTTGTATTGCCTGGAGGCTTTGACCCACTTGCTTTTATGTCACTGATTACTCCTGTAGACGGAATTATGGGAACATTAGTTGGTTGGGCTACTTTTTGCATTCCTGAACTAGATGTGCATGGATCAGAACTACTTGAAGGCACTTTAGAGTTCACTTTCTTAATACTGGGCATAGAATGGGTTGCATACTTGGAACTAGGCATAGAACAAGGCATCACAACTTTATCTTTCGCACCTAAGGATTTAGGACATGTTGCTACTAAACATTCTAACAGCTCCTGAGATCATTTGGCCAGAATGCAAGCAAACCTAATTTCTCTATCAAGTGGCTTATTTATGAAATCCTCTTCTACAATCTCACGGAGACATTCTAGACTATCCTTAAGGTGAGCGAAATAGTTATGAAACACAAGTTCGTTATTTCTAAGATGAGGAGGAATGTATTTAACAGCAAAGTATATTTGTACTGCAGATGACTTTGATGCAACATTCTCATTAAAGACAAGTGGCATTTTCCTTTTTCCGACTCTTGATTCTCAATTTCCTTTTGCAAAGACGTTATCTTTTCGTTGTTCTTGTCACGAGTGACTTTCATTGAATCATATAACTCTTTAAAGTGTCGTTTAACTTTTTCATTTTCTTCTAGAAAACTCTCATTTTCCTTTTGTAAAACATTGACTAAGTTTTGAAGATGAAAAGTTTGAAACACTGAGAATCTAAAGGAGGAGGCATTTGGGAGCCATTCATGTTGTTCTTTTCACCTTTTAATTGTGAAATTTGGGCTTTCAACTTTCTGATCGTGTTACAATGAGCTTGAATCTGTTCGTCACGTTTGTTTATTTAAAAAAGTTCATCAAACTCTGGAACATTTGAGGATGTCTTGATGTTTGAGGTTTTGACATTTTCCTTGAGATGTTGATATTTTAGTTGCAAATCAAAATGTTCAACTTCTAGCTTAGAAAAGTGTTTTACCAAATTATCATGATCATCTTGATCAATTTTCTCATTTAGTTATGAGTTTTTGTTTTCAAGCTCAATGACACGATCATGGGAGACTTTCAAAGCAACAGTTAATTCATGAAATTGAGAAGCAGTAATAAAATGCTTAGTAACGATAAAACACATCTGAGCCACACTACTTAATACTAAGTTCTCATTTAGGATATGCAAGTTCTTCCTTTCAATTTCATTATATTTGAGTTCCCGTTCATAATCATTGACTTCAACAATCATTGCGTCAAATTCCTTTTCCATTTCTTTAATATCCGAGTTTATCCCCTTTTGAAGACTTTCAAATTGACCTTTTAATTGTTTAAAGAAAGGCATGACCTCAGTTAAATAGCATTCTTTAGTTTACTCAAAACCCCTTTTCCCCTTCAGTTATCCCTGTTGGTGTGATTCTCTTCATACATGTCTCCTCAAAATCAACGAATAGTTGATAAACAACATATAGGCTGATTAAGGTCTTGCTATTAGTGGCAATAGTTCTAGGAACTAAATGCATTGGTGTATTCGGAGGATATACAGTAGCTGTAGGCACTTTCCTAAGGGGGGTGTTTGTTTCAACAAGTATGTTTGTTCTGTGGTTAATTGAGTTTGAGGCTTAAACCTGTTCAGGGAGATCCAATTTTCTTTTGTGTAATCATGGGGTTTGATCGTTATGTTATTCTTTTTACACTTAGGGTCTTCTAGTTTCTTATCCATTTTCTCCCTAGAGGCATCTCCTAATTTTCTATCCTCTTCCGTGCTTCCAATACATGAAGGTTATTGCCTAGGCTTAAGGATCTCATTGCCATCATATACAATCTTATGGAAAGCTTTAGGTCTTTTGCAATACTCGGGATTTGGTTCCTCTACAAGGGGAATACTGTGCCTATCGCTTAAGACTCTATACTTAGTGATCATGTGAGCAGTCTGAATGGTGTTCCCTTGTACGTACAACTTATTTTCAAGCTTGTTTTTCAAAAAATTTAGATTAGAAAAATCATTCAAAAGTTTTGATTCCTTAGCATTGAATTCTTGTTTAAGCATTTTAACATTATCTTGAAGCTCTTGCTTTTGCTTAACAGTTTTAGAAAGCTTTTCTTGTAAGGAGTTTAACTCTTGTTTTAACACTTCTTCTATAAAATTACTTTTTCTAATAATTGTACGCATTTGGTCATCCATTTCCTGCTCACGGTTAGTTAACTCAAACTTAGCACGTTGTTCATAAATAGCAACTTGTTCTTTATAGGCATTCATTGAGATACAGAATCATCGGGGCACATGCGTGTATTCATAAAAAACATCGTCATTATTGATTGCAGAAGATACATCACTTGGTACAATCTCACTTTCACTTTGTGTCACATATTGATCATATGGGACAATATTACTATTACCCTCATTATCAATATCTGATTCATAAGTTTCAAGAGATTGTACTTCGTCATGTATCTTTTGCTCATCCACCTCATCGTATAGTTTTAATACCTCTGAGATGATTGATTCTTTGGATGGTCCAAATTTTGTTGTAGTGAAGAGACCTCTGGAGAGACCATAGGTGAGATGCTAGCCATGAAGATTGTCTGCAAGTAGGTTCATCATCGACATCGAATCAAATGCATCACGAAACTTGAAAGGCATTTTGATGATTGTGACCTATTTCCGAATTGGTTGCTCATCCACATCAAGATCATATGTCTTAGCATTCCCTTCGCAGAAACAACAACTCCTCTTCATCCAAAGCGGCTCCATTATCCTGAGCTTGCACAAGCAACATCTTGTCTCCAAGTATTCTCGCATTCTGTGGACGCTTTTGGAGATGTACGTTCCTCGCAATATGTTCCTCACCACCACAGTTGTAGCATTTGATTGGCTTTGCTTGCCCTTGATTGGCAGTTCTTCCACGATTCTGATTAGCCACATATGCTCCACCTACTCCAGTATTACCATAACCTGCTCCAATCATTCCTTGTCCATACCGTTTTCCTTGCACATTCTTGTTAGGATTTAGTAAATCCAGTCATTAAAGAGTCGGTCACCTCAAGTATATGTAATCGTTAGAAAGCTCATAGTCGTAGATTATTTAATGTTAAGTAGTATTTAGTTAAGTAACACCGTGGAGGACGGACGGGTCTTTACCCACTGTATGCCTGATCCACAGCCCGTAGGTGGCGATTTGTGTAAGACTATAAATACTCTCTACCTCCCAAGGTAGAGAGTTAGAGCTCATAATAATACTTTCATTTTCTCTCACTAAGTTCCCAAACCTCTAACTCTTTCTCTCTCTAAAACCTCATCTTGTACGCCTATTTGTGTTCATGGTTTGAGGTGTTCGTGAAATCAAATATGTTACAAATGGTATCAAGAGCCATGGTTTGATCATCTCTCTTACATATCCTTGGATTTCTAGTGGTTTTAGATGTTTTTTGAGTTCGAAAAGGTTTAGTGGTTTTTGCATCATTTGGATCATTTCTAGTGTTAAAGTTTGAATTTTGGGTGTACGTTTGTGTTTAGAACAATTGTAAGTGCTTGGGGTTTTGATTTGGTAAGCTTGAATCACTGTGGTTGAGCTTGTTTTGGATTGAAAAGTGTGTTTTTGAAGTTTTTCTTGCTAGCGACTTGGTTCTCGTAGTGTTTTTCATCGTAGCGACTTGCTTCAGTAAAAGGTAGCGAGTTGTAGTGTTAATTGTTAGGGATTTGGTCCTAGCGACTTGTCTATTGAGACAAGCCAAACAAGACAACTTAGTGGATTCTCCACTACTGCTAGCGACTTGGTGAAGTTAGCGACTTGCTTTCAATTTTGTTAGCGACTTGTACTTAGTATTCTTAGCGACTTGGTGTTAGCGATTGCTCTTTAGCGACTTGACTGCCTAGCTTAATTTGGTGCTTTAGCGACTTGTGTCCAAATGACTTGGTCTTAGCAACTTGGTCTTAGCTAATTTGGTTCACGAGAAATTGAGATCTTAGCGAGTTGCTACTTAGCGACTTGGTGCTTAGCGACTTGGTTCAAGAATTCTTAGCGGCTTGGTTGATCTTTTGTTTGTAATACGGTTTTCTCTTGATTTAGTAAAATCCCGTGAAAGAATCTATTTCCGGTTTAATCATAGAGTTATAAAATCCCGTGAAATCTGTAAACATGTCTACCAACGTACCTACAATCATCTCCATCGTTGTCGAGGATGTTCAAGCAAATGGTTCGGATACTTGTCCACCTATGCTTGACAGAACTGACTACGACTCTTGGGCTCAACGAATCAGATTGTACTGCCTTGGAAAGGAAAATGGGGTCAACATTCTCAAATCCATTGATGAAGGACCTTATCGATTGAGACTACAAGTGACTTAATTGATACAGATGCAGATGGAACAATGATCTATGGATTAGACAGACCAAAGACGTATGATGAGCTCAATGATAAGGAGAAAAAGATTCGATGTTGATATCGGGCTTCTAACATCATACTACGTGGTCTTCCAAAAGACATCTACAAGCTTATTAATCACAACATGGCCAAGGCGTTTGGGATAATGTCAAGATGCTTCTCTCGTGTTCTGAATTAACTAAGGAAGACAGAGAATCACAGCTGTATGATGAATTTGAGCACTTCAAGATGAAACCTGAAGAGAGTATCTATGAATATTACGTGAGATTTGACAAACTTGTGAATGATAGGTGGAATATCAAAATGACTATGCCAAATATTCAGCTGAACTCACAGTTTGTGAACAACATGAATCCCGAATGGCACAAATTTGTCACCGCTGTGAAGCTAACCAAAGGATTGAAGAATACAAACTATGAGCAACTGTATGCCTTTCTTCTTCAAAATGAGAGACATGCTATTTTTGAAAAAAGGATTCTTGAACATTTCAAAACCAACCAGGGAGAAACAAGTTCTTCAAATGATTCAACTGCCTTTTACACAAATGTTGGAATTACCACTAAAGCTTCTCAAGTTATACCCACGGGTAATGGTAATCACAAACTCATTCCCGATCCAATGTTCAAACAAGTCGATGCCGATGCAAATGGGACATTTCATCAATCAACTGGCTCTTATGGTTTAACAAAACTTAACTCTCAATCCACATACCAACAGTCTTCACACTAACAATGAGATCAGAACGGCATCCAACCTTCACAATCATGCGGTTGTCAGAGATGGAAAAGTTATGGTGCAACCAGTTCAAGGAAGGCAATATGAACAGGGAAGAGGTGGAGTAGGTGGAGGTTATATTGGAAATCAGAATCGGGGAAGGAATGGAAATCAAGGTCAAGCAAAGCCAATTAAGTGCTACAACTGTGGTGGTGAGGGACATATTGCTAGGAACCGCACATCTCCAAAACGTCCCACGAATGAAGAATACTTTAGAGACAAGATGTTGCTTGTGCAAGCTCAGGATAATGGAGCAACTTTGGATGAAGAGGAGTTGTTGTTTCTGTCGAGGAAATGCCGAACCTATGATGTCGATGTTGATGAACAACCAATTCCGAGATAGGTCATAATCATCAAAATGCATTTCAAGTAGCCGATTGTGATGCATTTGACTCGATGTCGATGATGAATCCTACGCCCAAACAATCTTCATAGCTAGCATCTCACCTATGGTCTCTCCAAAGGTCTCTTCACCACAACAAGCTGGCCCATCCAAAGATTCAATCATTTCAGAGGTATTAAAACTATATGATGATATTGATGAGCAAAAGATGCATAATAAAGTACAATCTCTTGAAACTTATGAATCGGATATTGATGATGAGGGTAATAGTAATATTGTCCCATATGAACAATATGTGAAGCAAAGTGAAAGTGAGATTGTACCAAGTAATGCATCTTCTGCAAGTCAATGATGATTATGATTTTGATGAATACACCGATGTGCCCCGATGATTCTGTTATTTATGAACTGAATGCCTATAAAGAACAAGTTGCTATTTATGAACAACGTGCTAAGTTTGAGTTAACCACCCATGAGCAGGAAATGGATGACCAAATGCGTACAATTATTAGAAAAATTAATTTTAGAGAAGATGTATTAAAACAAGAGTTAAACTCCTTACAAGAAAAGCTTTCTAAAACTGCTAAGCAAAAACAAGAACTTCAAGAAAAGGTTAAAATGCTTAAGCAAGAATTCAATGCTAAGGAATCAAAACTTTTGAATGATTTTTCCAATCTGAAAACTTTGAAAAACAAGCTTGAAAATAAGTTGTACGTACAAGGGAATACCATTCAGACTGCCCACTTGATCACTAAGCATAGAGTCTTAAGCGATAAGCATAGCATTCCCATTGTTGAGGAACCAAATCCAGAGGTCATTAAAAAGGATAGAGCTGCTAATAAGGTACTTTATGATGGTAATGAAATCCTTAAGCCTAGGCAGAAACCTAGTTGCTTGAGTGCACCGAGGAAGATAAGAAATCAGATGAAGTCACTAGGGAGAAAATGAATAAGAAGCTAGAAGATCCCGAGTGTAAAATGAATAAGATAACGATAAAACCCCATGATTACACTAAGGAAAATTGAATATCCTTAAACAAGTTTAAGCCTCAGACTCTATTAACCCCTGAACAAGTGTTCTGGAAAAAGGATATGGATATGCAAAAAGCTGAAAACCTTGTTGAAAAGAATCCCCCTTGTAGGAAATTTCCTCAAGCAACTGTGTATCCTCCTAACACACCAATGCACTTAGTTCCTAGATCTATTCCCACTAAGAGAAAGACCTTAATCAGTCAATATGTAATTTTTCAATTATTTGTTGATTTTGAGAAAACTTGTAAGAAAAGGATCACACCCACGGATAATCAAGGGGAAAGGGGTTTTATGCAAACTAAAGAATGCTATTTAACTGAGGTCATGCCTTTCTTTAAACAATTAAAAGGTCAATTTGAGAGTCTTAAAAAGGGGATGGATTTAGATATTAAAGAAATGGAAAAAGAATTTGATGCAATGATTGTTGAGGTTAGTAACTATGAGCAAGAATTAAAATATAATGAGATTGAGAGGAAGAACTTGCATACCTTGAATGAGAATCTTATTTCAGAATGTATTACTCAAGATGTGTTTTACATCGCTACTAATTGTTCCATTATTGCTTCTCAATTTCATGAATTATCTGTTGCTCTGAAAGTCTCCCATGATCGTGTCATTGAGCTTGAAAAACTAACTCTAAACTGCATGATAAAGTTGAACAGGATGATCATGATAACTGGTGAAATAGTTTTCTAAATTAGAAGTTGAGCATCTTGCTTTGCAATTAAAATATCAACATCTAAAATAAAATGTTAAAACCTCAAATATCAAGACATCCTTAGATGCTCCGAATTTGATGCGCTTTTGAAATTAGCAAACGTGATGAACAGATTCGAGCTCATTGTAACACGATCGTAATATTGAGAACCCAAATTTCACTATTAAAGGGTGAAAAGAACAATGTGACAGGCTCCCAAATGCCTCCTCCTTTAGATTCTCGAGTTCTCAAACTTTTCATCTTCAAAACTTGATTAATGTTTTACAAAAGGAAAATGAGAGTTTTCTAGAAGAAAATGAAAAGGTCAAACAACACTTTAAAGAGTTATATGATTCAATGAAAGTCACTCGTGACAAGAACAACTAAAAAATAACGTCTTTACAAAAGGAAATTGAGAATCAAGAGTCAGTGAAAAAGGGAAAATGCCACTTGTCTTTAATGAGAATGTTGCATCAAAGTCATCTCGACCGCAAATATATTGGATCAAATATATTCCTCCTCATCTTAGGAATAACGAACTTGCGTTTCATAATTATCTTGCTCACCTTAAGGATAGTCTTGAATGTCTTCGTGAGATTGTTGAAGAGGACTACATAAACAAGCCACTTGATAGTGAAATTAGGTTTGCTTGCATTCTGGCCAAACGATCTCAAGAGATGTTAGAATGTTTAATAACAACATGTCCTAAATCCTTAGGTGCGAAAGATAAAGCTGTGATGCCTTGTTCCATGCCTAGTGCTAAGTATACAAATCATTCGATGTCCAAAGATTAAGAAAGTGAATTTCAATGTGCCTTCAAGTAGTTCAGTCCTCGCACTTCTAGTTCAGAATGCAAAAGTAGCAAAACCAACTAATGTTCCAATTCCTCTACAGAGTAAGAAGTGACATTAAAGCAAGCGGGTCAAAGCCTCAAGCAACACAAAGAATGATAGGACCTTGCAAGCTAAGAATGTTCAAGGAAGAGAGTAGAAGATCACCTTAGGGAGAATTTGAATAAAACGAATCGTGTTGATTATAGTGTTAGCTCTAAGCGCATCAGTAATTAATGCGAATTCTGCTACTTTTGGAAAAACATGTAATGATGATTGCGTGGTTTCTATTACTAATCTTGAATGTGGTGTGAATGATTTGTCTAATGCTGTTAAATGCCCAGATAAAACTGTTAATGTTAAAATTGAAGCTAAGAAGGCTAAAAGGCAAAAGCGAAAGAAAGTTAGTAAACAGTGGAAACCCACAGGAAGGAAATTTAGTAATATAGGTTATCAATGGATACTTACTGGCTGTAATATTAATGAGCTTTGCCCTAAATTTGCTAAGTCAATGCCCACTAGAAAATGGATGCCTACTAGTAGAACTATTCCCTTAAGAAGCGAACATACTTTGAATAGGTCAAATACGGACACTAGCATTGCATCTATTTCTAATGAGTCCATTGTTTCTACCTCTGATGTGGGTGTTCCAATCATTGTTACTAACCAAATGGAACCCATTCTTGCATGGGGATCCCAATTATCCAGCTATCCATTCTTGTCTGTTCAACCGCAGATCGCTCAAATCGCTCTACTTGGACTCAGTGCTCCAAGCATATGACTGGAGACCGGTCGCGGCTCATGAACTTCATGAGTAAATTCATCGGAACTGAGATTCGAAACGATCATTTTGGTGATATTATGGGTTATGGAGATTATGTGGTTGGAAATAGTGTGATTTCCAGGGTATATTATGTTGAAGGTCTTGGACATAATCTATTTTCTGTCGGACAATTTTGTGACTCGGATTTAGAAGTGGCCTTCAGAAAACATACTTGCTTTGTTAGAGAACTTGATGGTGTGGAACTTCTAAGAGGAACTCGTGGTTCAAACCTATACACCATCTCTATCAAAGATATGATGAAATCTTCACCCATCTGCTTGTTGTCAAAGGCTTCCAAAACTAAGTCATGGCTATGGCATCGCCGTCCTCAATCACTTGAACTTTGGTACCATAAACAATATTTCGTAAAAGACTTAGTAAGAGGATTACCCATTAAAAGTATGAAAAAGATCATCTTTGTTCAAATGCCAATTGGGAAAAAGCACGAAATATGCCCATAAACCAAAACCCACAAACTCAATAATGGAAGTTCTTCATACCCTTCATATGGATTTGTGCGAACCAATGAGAGTGCAAACGATAAATGGGAAGAAATACATTTTAGTCGTTGTTGATGACTACTCTCGATTTACTTGGGTAAAGTTTTGAGGACAAAGGATGAAACTCCGTGATGTCATCATCAAACTTATCAAAACCTACAAGTTCAATGCATTAATGGCACGAGTTTGTTAACAAAGACTTAATTCAGTTTTATGAAAGTGTTGGAATCACTCATCAAAGAAGTGTTCCACTAACTCCTCAACAGAACGGTGTAGTTGAAAGACGAAATCGAACCCTTGTGGAAGCCGCAAGAACAATGCTAATTTATTCAAAGGTTCCAATGTTTCTATGGGTCAAGCCATTGCCACTGACTGCTACACCCAAAATCGTTCCCTTATTCATACCTCTCATGGAAAAACTCCATATGAACTTGTTCATAACCGAAAACCTGATCTCTCCTACCTTCGTGTGTTTGGTGCTTTGTGCTATCCAACTAATGACGGTCAAGATTTAGGCAAATTAAGAGCAAAGGCAGATATTGGAGTTTTGTTGGTTATGCACCAAACAAGAAGGGTTACCGAATCTACAACAAGAGAACCCAAAATATCATGGAAACAATTCACGCTTACGCTCGATGAGTGACCGGTCAAATGGCTCCGTGACAATCCAGCTCGACCCGATCTCAACTTTCATCAAGTAGTCCTATCGGTTCTACTCGTTTCAAATCCATCACCAAGAACTCATTATGTACCTCATTCAGAAGATGATTTGAAGAAATTATTTGATCCAATGTTTGATGAACACTATGAGCCAAGTGCTAATGATCTCTCAATTCCATCAACAGAGGTCTGCTCCTATCCCCGTTAATGAAGTTAACCCTTCAATGTCACTAAGTCAAGAAGCTTCTGATCACTCGGCATCATCATCAAATCCTCAATCATCAAGTGTACACAATGGAAATGTTTCGCATGATGATGAAAATCCTTTGCTCCTCCGAAGATGAACCTTTTGAAAATATATTTGCTCCTAATCATCATCGTAACCATCTTCATCGAGAAATCGACTCGCTACTTCGCTCCTCAACAACAACCAAATGAACACCTTAGAAAGTGGACACATGATCACCCATTGGACAACATCATTGGAAACCCTTCTCGCTCAAGATCCACTGTCAAACAACTTGCAACCGATGCCTTATGGTGCTTCTTCAACTATGTACTCTCTAAGATCGAACCAAAAGATGTCAAAACTGCTATGAATGAAGACAGATGGTTTAGTGCCATGCAAGAAGAAATTCATGAGTTTGATCGACTAGATGTATGGGAATTAGTACCTGCTCCTGACTATGCCATGATCATTGCTCTAAAGTGGATCTTCAAAGTAAAACTTGATGAGCATGGAGATGTTTTAAAGAACAAGGCTCGATTAGTTGCAAAAGGATACCGTCAAGAAGAGGGTATTGACTTTGAAGAATCATTTGCTCCAGCTTGCTCATATCGAGGCAATCGTAATCTTCTTGGCTAATGCTGCAAATAAGAACATGGTAGTCTATCAGATGGATGTAAAGACGGCTTTTCTTAACGGAGATCTTAAAGAAGTCATATACGCCACCAACCTAAAGGCTTTGTGAATCCAGAGCATCCTACTCACGTCTATCGCTTGAAGAAGGCTCTTTACGGTTTGAAGCAAGCTCCAAGGGCATGGTATGATACGCTATCAAAGTTTCTTCTATCTACTGGATTCAAAGAAAGGAGCAGCTTGATCCGACATTGTTCACCGAAAGTCGCAAACATTTAATTCATGATCAAATATATGTTGATGATATTATTTTTGCCTCGACCGACCCTAATGAATGTGATCGCTTTTCAAATGAAATGGGTTCCAAATTTCAAATGTCAATGATGGGACAAATGTCATTTTTCTTGGGATTACAAATTTCACAAAGTCCCTGAGGCATTTTTATAAATCAATCTAAATATGCAAATGAGATTTTAAAGAAATTTGGATTTGATTCTAGTGACCTGTTGACACTCCCATGATAGAGCGTGCTAAACTAGATGAGGACCACTCAGGAATCATGGTAGACCAAACGAAATATCGTAGTATGATTGGATCCCTGATGTACCTCACAACCGAGACCGCATATCTGTTCGCTGTTTGCATATGTGCTAGATATCATGCTAAGCCTACCAAAAAGCACCTTGAAGCGGTTAAACGGGTCTTTCGGTATCTCCAAGGAACCATCAATATGGGACTTTGGTACCAGAAGGACACCGGTATGTCACTAACGGCCTATGCAGATGCTGATCATGCAGGATGTCAAGATACACGCAAGCACGCCCTGAGGTGCTCGCTTTTGGGTGATAAGCTTGTGAGTGGTCTTCAAAGAAGCAAATGAGTACTTCTATTTCCTACAGAGTTGAATACATAGCCATGTCATCTTGTTGTGCTCAAATCCTATGGATGAGATCCCAATTATCCGACTATGGCTTTGAATTCAACAAAATCCCTCTCAGATCGTGATAATAAAAGTGCTATTGCTCTCTCATGCAACAACCTTCAACACTCAAGAGCAAAACACATCGACATTCGACATCATTTCATCAGGAAGCAAGTAGAAAACGGTGTGGTGGAACTTTATTTTGTGAGGACTGAATATCCGCTTAGCGTACATCTTCACCAAAGCACTTCCTAGAGAACGTTTTGAGTTTATCCTCCCACGACTTGGTCTAAAGAGTCTTGAACCAGAAAGACTTAAACGTCTTCAAGAGGAAGAAGAGGAGTAAAAGGTCTTTCTTCATCCGTATCTTGTAAATATTTATTCGAAAAAGCAAAATACAAAATTTAAAACCTTCAAAAAGCAAATATAAAAATATAAAACTTTCAAAAATCCATAAAAATTTGAAAAATCTTGAAAATTTCAAAAATATTGTCATTTTGTCATGATTTTCTCGATTCGAAAATATCTACGGTCTTTGTGATGTCATTCAAAGAATGACACGGGACTTTAGATATTGTTCAATGTTCTTAAAAAATCAAAAATCAAAAAATATTTTTGGGTGAAAGTGAAACTATGGTTTATTGTCATTTCGGCAATAACCGCTTTTCAAATAAAGAACAGAGTCATGCTTTATCTTGTTTTTCAAATCTCATGCTCTGATTCTTTAAAACAATTACTTACCATCTAATGAAAACTAATTGCTTTGTTAAATAACTCAAACTCTATTTTTGAAAATCATCTGGACTTAACTTTTGTCAAAATATCTATCTCTCAATCAACAACTTATGTCATTGATTGAGGGGGAGAGAATGATTTCAATTAAATCAAAAGGTTGTTCGTCATACAATTGTTTTCAAAAGATAATCATGCATGTTTAATCAATGGAGTGTAAAGTCACAAAATCCGATCCTTATCAAAATCCGATCCTTATCAGTTAAAATGTTCTCATAATCAAGTCACAATTCTCCTCAAAAGCTTTCAAACTCAATTTAAATCTACAGAGATCACAAATCTCAAATGATTTGAAAATTGTGATCGGGGGAGAATTTGTGATTTAAATTGGATTTAAACTGATAATTTGATAAATGGTTTCATAAGTGTTTAGCAAGCGTTCCTCCCCACATGTGCCAAACGATTTCAAGAGCTGCTAGAATTGAAACGTGATAATTTGATAAATGGTTTCATAAGTGTTTAGCAAGCGTTCCATGCACATGTTGAGGGGGAGCATCTATTTTAAACCACAAAGAATTGAAACGTGATTGATTTGTATCTAAGTGCAGATTCCCTCTAGTATGTGCAAAACTCGTACAAACCTCGAGGCACATATTGTGGGGGAGCAAACTTTTGAAAATCTCATCCTTCCCTTATATGCTTTATCTACTTGATTTGATCATGGAAGTGAATGGTAATCAAAGAAGTTAATTCTTCCTCTTGCCTCCGTGTGCCAAAATGATTTCAAATACATGATGCACATGTTGAGGGGGAGCTCTGTTTCTAAAAATATCAAAAACAATTCAGGTACAAAATGCTTTGATAATATATCACAAGTATCTGGATTGATTTTCAAATGGGTTTCAATTGATTCCAATGGCAGATGAACAATACCAAATAGACCGACCAAATTTACTTTATGTATGGTGATGTAAGGATGATAAGGTTAGGTATTTGTGCCCATGATCCGCCAGAACCGGAGGGATCTACCCAGGGACAATCCACTAGATAGTGTAGAAGTCCTTAGGTTTGATGAAAAAAGGAGAATGGTGAGATATGGGAAGAGTGCGGACTGAGACTGAGCTAGTACTAGAATAAACCCAACAAGGTTCTAGTTATGAAGTCTCGGTAAGCACTGAAGGGGTTGAAGAATGAAAAATAATTGAATGTGAAAAGGGTGAAAAGAAATAGCCCTCCAATAATTCAACCTTAGGGCGTAAACAGGTTCAATTCATATACTACTGGTGGTTACCAAGGTAACATTGGTATTGAAGACAAGACGTCATGGACCCAGTGACGCACGGCACTACAACTTCCCAAGCTACTCAAGTTTCTCTTAAAAGGACTTGTTTCATTCTCACGGGAAACCTACATTATCTATCGACTTTCTCTTAGAGTTTGTTGATATTGAAGAAGGAGACCCTCTCCTAGTCTCCGGCATAGGAACCAAATATGCACAATTGAGTCTAGAGCCATGAGATCATCAAATAAATCTCCTTAGGACATTGTCAATGAAGACTCTCTGTTTCACACAATGTGGAAAGAGAGATTATATCTTATGAGTCCTACGAATTATCCTTGTGGTATTTCCAGAACATCCGAGTGATATGCATACATATTCACAATGAAGATGGAAAGCCTTCGGGAGCCAACATCAAACAAGCTCTTGGTGGGTGGCATGTGAGATCTATCCAATAGATCAACCATGTGACAACCGAATGTAAATAATGGGGCTTATTCAATCTTTTGAATCAATCCTGGTTCAGGTTATGGATTGACGGATACCTTTGAAAACGGTCGTTGTGCTTAAAAACTCTTTTCTTTAGCACATCGACTGTGTACTAATATTTCAAAATAAAAGGTGTTTATGATTGATAATTGATTTTCATTAAAACCTTTGTTGTATTGCAAAAACAATTTCTATTGTGCGGTACGCGAGTGTTTTTCAAATCTCTTTTCATCAATCAGTGAATCTCAATTCGCTGGTTCACTCACTTCGTGTTGTCTTCTTTGAGACGTTCCGGTTTGAGAACAGCTAAAGCAGCTGCGAAACATTGTTAGGAATTAGAAATTCCAGGTATTAAAGAGTCGGTCACCTCAAGTATATGTAATCGTTAGAAAGCTCGTAGTCGTAGTTATTTTATGTTAAGTAGTATTTAGTTATGTAACACCGTGGAGGACGGACGGGTCTTTACCCACTGTATGCCTGATCCATAGCCCGTAGGTGGCGTTTGTTTGTAAGATACTATAAATACCCTCTACCTCCCAAGGTAGAGGGTTGGAGCTTCAATACCATTTTTCTTTGTTTCACATAGTTCCCAACTCTCTTCCTTTCTCTCACTAGAACTTTCTCTCTCTAAACTCTTGTTAACGCCCCATATGGTTATGGTTTAATGTGTTTGTGAAATCCTATATCTAACAATTGGTATCAAGAGCAATGGTTTGATCACTCATCTTTCATGCTTTTTGTTTTGGTGGATTTCATAAGGTTTTGGGGTATTAAAGGTTTAGGAGAGTTTGATTCATTTGGACAAATTCTAGTGTTAAAGTTTGAATTTTGCTTGTACTTTTGTGTTTAGGATCATCATATGTGTTTATGTTTTGAATTGGAAGGCTTAAATCATTGTGGTTTGGTTGTTTTGATTGATAAAGTGGTTATTTTAAAGTTTGTACGAAGCGAGTTGAGTCTCGGATAGTTTGTTCTTCAAAGCGAGTTGCTTTGTTGTTGGATGCGAGTTGGTACATGCGACTTGGCCGTTTAGCGAGTTGATTTTTATGCGACTTGGGTTCTAAGCGAGTTGTTTCTTTAAGCGACTTGAGATCTAAAGTTTACTTAGCTACTAAGCGAGTTGTAAAGCTAGCAAGTTAATTTAAGCGACTTGGTGTTCAAGCGAGTTGATTGTGTTGCGAGTTGATACTAAAGCGAGTTGGCTATTTAGTGACTTGACTTATTAAGCGTGTTGACAGGTGTTGCGAGTTGATGCTAATGCGACTTGGCTATTTAGCGAGTTGATTGCTTAAGCGAGTTGATAATTAAGCAAGTTGTGTGGTTAGCTACTTGTTCATTTAGGCTTGTTACTTCTTCGTGATACATTCTTACGGTTGTTCTTTTGGTTTAGTAAAATCCCGTGAAAGAATCAATTTCCCGGTTTAATCAAAGAATAGTAAAATCCGTAGAGCTTGAAACAGGTCTACCAACGTTCCTACTATCATCTCCACTGTTGCCGAGGATGTTCAAGCAGCCGGGTCGATACTCGTCCACCCTTGCTTGACAGAACTGACTACGACTCTTGGGCTCAAAGAATCAGATTGTACTTTCTTGGAAAGGAAAATGGGGTCAACATTCTCAAATCGATTGATGAAGGACCGTATAGAGTTGAGACTACTAGAGACATAATTGATACAGGTGAAGATGGAACAATGATCTATGGAATAGACAGACCAAAGACGTAATGATAAGGAGAAGAAGAGATTCGATGCGATATCGTGGCTTCTAACATCATACTGCAAGGTCTTCCAAAAGACATCTACAAGCTTATCAATCACAACATCAAGCAAAGGCAGATGGGATAATGTCAAGATGCTTCTTTCTAGTTCTGAATTAACCATGGAAGACAGAGAATCACAACTCTATGATGAATTTGAGCACTTCAAGATGAAACCAAATGAGAGTGTCTATGAGTATTACGTGATTCCACAAGCTTGCTAATGACATGAGGAACATCAGAATGACTATGCCAAACATTCAGTTGAACTCAAAGTTTGTGAACAACATGAATCCCGAATGGCACAAGTTTGTCACCTCTGTGAAGCTAACCAAAGGATTAAAGAATACAAACTATGAGCAACTCTATGCCTTCCTTCTTCAGAATGAGAGACATGCCATGTTTGAAAAGAGGATTCTTGAACAATTCAAAACAAATCCAGGAGAGACAAGCTCATCAAATGATTCAACTACCATCTACTCAAACATTGGGATTACCACTAAAGCTTCACAAGTTATACCCATGGGTGATGGAACTCAAAAACTCATTCCCGATCAAATGTTCAAACAAGCTGATGCTGATGCATCTGTAGGAAACTTCATCAGTCAACTAGCTCTCATGATCAGTCAAAACATGAACACTCTCCCACACACCAACAACAACCTCGAAAGATCCAATCCACACAATCAAGCCACTATCGAGATGGGAAGGTTATGGTGCAGCCACCAAGAAAGGCCGTACGATCGAGAAGGGGTGGAGCGGTGGAGGCTATGGAGGAAATCGTAACCGAGGAAGGATGGAAATCAAGGACAAGCAAAGCCAGCCAAATGTTACAACTGTGGTGGTGAGGGACACATTGCAAGGAATTGCACATCTCCAAAACGCCCTCAGAATGCTGAATACTTCAGGGATAAGATGTTGCTAGTGCAAGCTCAGAACAATGGAGCAACCTTGGATGAAGAGGAGTTGTTTCTTGTGAAGGGAATGCTAAGACATATGATGCGATGTGGATGAGCAACCTATTCGTGAGATAGGTCACAATCATCTGAATGCCTTTCAAGTAGCTGATTGTGATGCATACGACTCTGATGTTGATGATGGACCTACTACACAAACAATTTTCATGGCTAGCATTTCTCCAATGGTCTCTCCTAAGGTCTCTTCTTCACCACAAGCTGGACCATCCAAAGACAAAATCATCTCAGAGGTATTAAAATTATATGATGAAGTTGATGTGCAAAAGATACATAATGAAGTACAATCAACTGAAATCATTGAGTCGGATATTGAAAATATGGGTAATATCAATGTTGTCCCATATGATCAATATATGAAACAAAGTGAAAGTGTGATTGTATCAAGTGATGTATCTCCTGCAGTCAATGATGATTATGTTTTTGAATGAATACACTACATGCTGATGATTCGTTATCTCGAACTTAATGCCTATAAAGAAAGAGTCGCTATTTATGAACAACGTGCTAAGTTTGAGTTAACCACTCGTGAGCAGGAAATGGATGACCAAATGCGTATAATCATTAGAAAAAGTAATTTTAGAGAAGAAGTGTTAAAATAAGAGTTAAATTCCTTACAAGAAAAGCTTTCAAAAACTGCTAAGCAAAAACAAGAACTTCAAGAAAATGTTAAAGTGCTTAAGCAGAAATTTCATGCCAAGGAATCAAAACTTTTGAATGATTTTTCTAATCTAAAACTTTGAAGAACAAGCTTGAAAATAAGTTGTACGCATACAAGGAATACCATTCAGACTACTCACATGGTCACTAAGCATAGAATTTTAAGCGATAAGCATAGTGTTCCCATTATAGATAAACCCAACCCTAAGTACAGTAAGTTAGCTAAGGCGGCTCAAAATGTAATTTATGATGGCAATGAGATTCTTAAACCTAGACGAAACCTAGTTGCTTGAGTGCTCGAGGAAGATAGAATATGAGATGATGCATCTAGGGTGAAAATGAATAAGAAGCTAGAAGATCCTGAATGCAAAAATAATAACATCACGATCAAAACCCATGACTACAAGAAGGAAAACTGGATCTC